>JAUMHF010000012.1:20431555-20494359 GCA_032359275.1 Microctenopoma steveboyesi | reverse complement strand
AGAGAGAACCCCCCCCCCCCCCCCCGGTTTTTGCAAAGTGCTGCGCAATAACTGATCATCTTTAAACAATCATTCAATCTCCAGCAGACTCAGATCCCTCCGCGTAAATGTCAGGAGGAGCGCTGAGCTTAAATCAAATTCCAGTCATACCAATATAACATTTGCAGCAGCGCTGTGAACAAATCTGGGCATTGTAGGCTCTCGCCCTATATCATCATCCCATGCAAGCAAGCAGCTCCAAAGCATTGCCTCCGAGCGGTACAGTGCAGACTGTTAGTAATGGCGGTGCGGGGTAATTAGGCCATGCAGACACTCCTTTCACCAAGCAATGATCTCAGCAGCGTCAACTTAATACTTTCTGACCACAAACATGGCTGCTAGCGTGTGAAGTGGATGGGACACATTTGTACAGGACTGATGAGCGCAGCGCTGATGTGCAGCTGGTTGCAGATGAGAAGTTGCGTTACATGCCCGACAGACAATGATCAATAGAAGGCGGCTAGCATGAAAAATAAATATGTTTGGGGTTGTGAGCACACAAGCATTAATTTCTCCTTCGTATTAATCCGCAGTGAGTTCAATCTGGCGCCGTGTGCGTTTGTTTTAAACTGGTTTAGCTGAGTCCGACTGTGTCTCCGTCATTACATCTCTGCTGCAAACTATAAATACCAACTCAACAGCCCACTCAGTCTGTCCTAACCAGCACCAGCTCTATGAAATAAAAGAAAAGAAGCCAGCTTCTCCCTGCGCCTGCAGAAGACAGAGTGCGCCGTTAGAAATGTTATTTCAGATATTCTCCACAATATTTGATAACTCATTAATTACCACGTGTGAATCAGCTTTAATTGCGTTATTCCTGACAAGCAGCATTTGTGAATCGAATTAGCTAAATCCAGGTGGGTATTGCTGACTGGCTCAAATATCAGGCCTCGTCGTTATTTATTTCTTTTTGTTATTTATGTATTTATTTTTGCAAATGACTTTCGCTGTGAGGCACTGCGAGCTCTACCTGTTTAAAATCAAATTAGGGTAAATAACAATTTCGTATTAAAAAAAAAGAAATATGTAAATTGTCGAGCTGGGAATCAGTGTAAACAAAACGGCAGACAATGGGATTTGGAGTTTCTTTAACACTCCAATTCCATTACAGAGAAAGACAATTACAGGCCATGGGAACCCCATCTTCCACTAATAATACGCACAGATATCCGCCATTGTCACGCATACCAATATTTCTAATGCGTTCGTCTCACCCTCAGAAACCAGTTCTCATTCAACCAAACCCCGATACATTTATTAAATAACATTAGCATTAATGACACACGCGATAGGCTAATACCAATAATGCTGTTTTAATACGATTGTTTTCCTTAAAGTGACTATTTATGCTGCCCCCCCCCCCCCCTCACATCCACCATAGCAGGAGCAGCCGGGTAGTCTCTCCCCTTTATGAGTGAGCTATTGTGCCTCAGGACAGGATCCCACACACAATCTGAGGACTGAGTCAACAAAAACAGGGCCTGACAGACAATGCCTCGCTTCACCTGCTCCAGCACTGTGCATCGCAATTATGCCAAGGACATGTACAGTTGGGCTTCATTCACCCTCCTGCAAAACAACTGCCTCCGAATTAAACCAGGGCCCGAAAATCATGCAGATAATAAATATGGCTGCTGAGGAGATTGGAGAGCGATAGGAGGAGAAGAGGAAGAGGAAGAGGAGAAGGAAGGGGAGGAGGGGGTGGTCGCGCAGGGCTCTATCTCCCAGTGTTACAATATTTAAACTGCATGGTTGCCAGACAGTGAAATAGGGAAGGAAGGAAACAATACCAGGATGCATATATCACCAGACTGATTCATGCTCCAGACGAGAGCTATAGGTGCCACACCATCAACACACAATCAAACTCAGCTCAAATGTTATGCAACGGCCTGCTCTCTGCAGCTCTGCACGCAACATAAAGCAAAGGCCAGCGTCGGATTTTCTATTACAGCTAGCGCCATAGTCACATTTAAAGGCTCGCTCAGCCGAACACAACGGAATGAGACTAAATACCAGTTGGAGAGAAGGAGGATTCGTTACGGGAGTATTATGATTAGCCTACGTCAGAAAATGTGCCACACAGACCCTCCGCAGCACTGAGCGCTGATTGTTCATTGATTACACGTTGCCCAACAAATATTTGATGCATGCTTTTCAATACGACTCCGGTGCAGAACCAAGTACAGCCTGCAACAACCAAACATTGCACACATCTCCGAGGGTTTTAGCTGGAGGGGTGGCGCTGCAACACTTCAAACGCGACATAGACTATCCATTGTTGTGAACCATTTGGCCTGCATACGCTCCTGTGCGCTAAACTGGGGAGTTTAAAGTAAGATTTCTTTACCATACTAGAGGGAAACTATGAGTTCAGCTGCTTATTGCGAGGAGCAATCGTCAGGGGAGACTTAAACTCAATTACTGTAACCGTTCAGCATGGAGCAAAAAAAAAAAAATACCAAGACCCCACCAAAAAACACAAAACAGACAAAAAAAACAGGGCAGTGATTAAAAAATAAAAATATTAATAAAAATAGAGATGAAGCGTATCAAATATTTATTTTTTTCTGGGCAACAAAGGACTATACATTGACAGGCATGGGAACTATTGCCAGCACATGTCTATACAATACAGCTAAAACCGCCTCCAATTTTGGACATTATCGGACATAACAAGATATCAGGTGGTCCCCAAAAAATGTTTTTGAATGTCTTTGAACATTAAAAAAAAGACAATATTCCATTTATTGCTTTTATGGTGCTTCAAGGAGAGAACAGGAGGTGAAACTTATTTTGATTGGCACAACACATAAAAGCTTGTAAAAAAACGAAAATAAAAACGAAAAAAAAAACAGTTGTCCTCAGGGTCTCACTTATGCTCTGTCTCAAATAAAAAAAACTGAATAAGGATGATATATATAGAAAGAGAAATTGAAGTTTATTTCTATTCAATTTGTTCACTTGCTTCAATGTCGCCTCAACATGCTACAAGAGGGCTGAATTGAAATATCCCAGAGAAATAAAAAATACCCCAATACTTCTGTTTTCTAAGAACCATAAAATCACGTGAAGAACTAACCGAATATTCAAACCCACTAAAACAGGAGGCACCAGATAAATAAAAAAAGAAGTTTCAACAGACGCACCATATTTACAATTCCCATTAAATTACACATAAATAAATATATACATACATGAACACTGATTCCCTTATATAACCGCGAATCGTGTTGAAATTCAAAAAGTTCAAGTTGGTCGCTTGGAGAGAGAGAGAGAGGGAGAGAAAGAGAGAGAGAGAGTCTACAACTGAAGTCATGACATGGAGCTCTGTGGATTTTCTCTTTGTTTTTCAAGTTTATTATTCACAATACTGATAAGAATTCATCCTCTTTTCGCTTCGTTTTTGTCACAATCGTAAAATTGAGATATAGAGGGGTCGCTGGATTTCAGTCCATTCTGTTGCAGCTCATAAAAAAAACAAGGGGAGTACATAAAAAGTCCGCTGGCAACGGCAGTACACCGTTTTCCTCGCCCTGGAGCTGTTCCTCCGCAGCTTTTTTTCTTTTCCGCTTTTTTTTTTTTAAATAACATTTCATATGGTTCAGGTGCTGGGAGGAGGAGGAGAAGAAGAAGAAGAAGAAGAAGTAGAAGAAGAAGACGATTCTTGCGTCGTTTCCCCAATGAATCCAAAGTGGGATGCAAAAACAAAACATGTAAAACCGCGCAAGATCAGGAAGTGGCACGTTTAACTTTATCAATAGTATTTATAAGGTATTTATAATATTTATATTGGATGGCCGGGGGCGGGGGCGAGGCGCAGGTGTGCGGGTCGGTGTTGGAGAAGGGCCTTGGGGTGTGGCGTGGAAGGGACTCGTCACTTTCTGTGCTTCTCGTCTTTGTCTCCGCCTTTAGTGCCGTTATCTGAGTGACTGTTGGGGTTGTTGTTGAGGTACATTTTGTCCATGGCTTTGATAGCCTCGGTCAAATAGTTCTGCAGGGCCGTGACCGCCGCGCACAGTGCCGGGGTCCCGAAACCGTGCGAGATTAGACTGAAGTGGGTCAAACAACTCTGGATTCCCGGTTCAAGAATAGGCTGCGGCCGCGAGTTTCCCAGCGGCGAACGGTCCTGGGACAGCAGGTCTGTGAACTCTTTGCAGACTTGTCTAAAAATAGAGAGAAAGAATTGTTCATGAACAAGCGTATCAAAAAAAACAAAAAAACTCTGCATGTCTTTTAATGTAAAAAAAGAAGAGTGAACACAGGACAAATGCTGACAAGTCCAACTCGTGTGTGCAGGTGTTCCAGGAAGTAAACGTGCTTAAAGCCAGTAAAGGGTGAACAGCCACAGAGGAGAGATGAGTTCTCATTCCTCTTCATTTCTAAACGCATCTATTAGTGTAATGAAACTGTTTGTTCTCCTGCTTTGTTTCCAGACATGAACAGTTAGGTAAAGAAAATGTCCTGCAGCTACAAACAGGTGGAAATTAATCTCTCAGCTCAGTGGCAGGATATTTTTACTTTGTTAGAAAAATGAAAAAAAAAAAAACAAATTTAAGGTAAAGCATGAATCTAAATGACGGATTCATATAAGTTGAACATTTTACGGTGTAAACTTTGACCTGACAAATATAACAAATATAAACACATACCAAAAAAATATTGTTCCTAATGTAACTTATATCTTCATCAAATACTGTAGATGAATATGCTAAATATTGTATAATGTGGATTCACTTTCACTGGCATGTTAATTACACCTGTAACAAGCGCTTATTATAGCGCAGTATAATCAATACTAAAGACAGGCCTCTGCATCTGTGCGTCTTGTCAGGAGTCCCCACGTTTCTGTTAACGCTCAAGGTAAAAAAAAAAAACACCAATGGTAGCTCTGGATGAGACCCAGCTATGTGTCAGTGTCAGAGAAATCACAGTGCAAACAAAATTCTGCTGCTGTGGTGAGGGAAAGGCCCAACCAACAAACCAGCAGAGGTATATTTAACTTTTAATTAGAATTTATATTTTTATTTCTTAGTTATAACAGCACGTTAGTCATCAACGTTAATGAACGTGCATGGACATGTAGACAAGACTTTTTTTATCATGAGCTTACAGTGGATTTATCTGTGTGTGTGTGTGTGTGTGTGTGTGTGTGTGTGTGTGTGTGTGTGTGTGTGTGTGTGTGTGTGTGTGTGTGTGTGTGCCTGTGTGTGTGTTTAACCAGTAAATACAAAGAGAGAAGAGATCAAACTTGTGATCTAACGTGTGAAAGACATTTTACCAACGTCATCTGTGTTTCGCGTAAAACGTCCAACACAACACAAACACACACGCATGGCGGAGAGTGGGGTGCATTTGTTGTGGCACGGTGAAATGTGATAATAGCACTTACTTCGTGGCCAAGAGCATGTTTTTTCTTTGGACTTGTTCGTTTGGGTCGGAATGCTGACGGTTTACATATTCAGCTACGGCCTTGGCTGGAAACTCAGTCTCGCATACATAACCAAAATCCCTGGCAAGATGTACCGCTTCGCCTGAGACAGGAGGGGGGGGGGAGGGGAAAAAAAAAGAGGTTGAACGTGTTTGCTTATTAAATATGGTTCCATCAATTTCAGAGCAGTTCACACTCCCTTCCTTTGACTAACACATGATTAATTTGATCCGAGCGTCCACTCTGTTTATGCCGTCACACAGCAGGGTTATGGCACCTGTGCCTTCCCAGCAACATTAACGATGATGATAACAACAATAACAGCCTTAGAAATAATGATAAGACAGCCCAGCGAGCTGTCAGTGCGAGTCAAGCTCTCCTCCTCCTCCTCCTCCACGCCGTGAGAACGGGTAAATATGGAGGAGAAACAATAAGTGGATATGAAATATAGACCCGGCGTCATGTCATTGATTACCAATGTCTTTAATCCAAGTCCAGCGGGTCACAGAGGCACGAGAAGCCCTTTTCTAAGCGCTGGATCTTCATTTCAACTTCACCTTATGAGGTTTGCGGGTTCCATTCGGCCCGTGTCTGCGCTCGCCTGCATGTCTTGTTGGTTGCGTTAATTTCCTGAAGCAGTTGAGTTTTTACTGCGGGGCTTCCTGCCCATAAGCCTTTGCTCCGGAAGAAGGTATGCGCCAATTAGCATCAAAGCTCAAGTCCAGTAAAGTCGTTTCCATAAAACGGAGCGGATCATAAACAACGACAGCACCCCAGAAAACGCAGTGTCCCTTCACTAAATAACCGGCTGTCTTCACCCCCTCCGCCGCCATCCACCCCCACGTGCCACCACCCACTTATTACCCAGAATCATACATTTCTCCAGGCTCATTATAACACAGCACCAAATTTCTACGAAGCGCAATGAATATTGCATTCGTCCTCGTCTGCAGCAATGATTAACAGAGACCAATGAACCATCGCAGGATTTCACCTTTGGAAACCCGCAGCACACCAAATACCACTGCACTGAATAATAAGGTTGAGCTCTGAGAGCACAATGGGTTTATCCAGTCGCTTTAAAGGAATCTTTTGCGCGCACCATAATTGATTAATTTATTCTTTAATAGGTCCAAAACATATAGCTCCCAATAGGTCAGCGTCACTCCGTTTGCATGCAACAGAAAGCCTCGCTGAAAGCCAAAGCACGGGAAGCTTTTAACGAAAGAATTAAATCACAATTAAAAACCAGCCCAGTGCTGCCATATCCGGGCTTGTATTAATGTTTGAAACGATGCCGGGTTAATAAATCAATCGACTTCTCATCCATGAGGTTGAAAGAGCTCAGCGGTGCCTAATAAACAAGCAGCACTCAATAATTAACTGGACTTCAACACAAATTCATCCAGTGGAGAAACTATGCCAAGCGTGGACCTGCGCGCGTGCTCCTAAAAGCGAAGGCCAACGCTGCAAAGTCACTAGAATTACTAACACCAGTCTCTCTCTCTCTCTCTCCACCCCCCCCCCTGCCTCCCCTCTCTCTCGCTCTCTCTCTCTCTCTCTCCACACACACACACACCCTTCATGCTTTATTACTTGCGAGGCAAAGTCGGTCCACATTACACGGATGAGCGCATATGCTGATTTCCAACACAGAGAAAGAAAGAGCGAGAGAGACAGAGAGAAGGGGGAAAAAATCCCACTTTGCAAGCACCTGATATCGCGGGAGCAACAGGAGTGGGAACGTGATTTATGGCACCCGACTTACCTTCGACTAGTGACGTAAGCAAGGTGACGTTGGCTGCCTTGCGCCTGCCCGCAGGTAGATTTAAGCCGATTTTATCCAACTTCTCCCTTAAGGATCTTCCTCCGTTCTTTGACTTGGCCCTGTGACAGTAAAACAAAGAGGAAATTCATTGCAGTGTTGCTCGAGAGGAGAAATTTCTGTGAGTGGGCTAATCTGTGAGGAAACGTAGTTTTCTTTGAAACTGACGTGATGGACGCTGCACACCAAACATGGCCATGTGAATATATGACGGGCAGATTGTACTTTACAGGGGATTTAGAAGCAAGCAACGTAGATTGACAACGCTTTATGATTTTGCTCCACAACCTTTGATTATACTACATCATATAGTCCCATGTCCCCCAGTAAATGTGTTTCAGCGCTGTTTTCACTAATTAAAAAGTGAATGGACTGAATTTTGCCTCCTGGTTTTACCTCCTCTACATATCGGATACAAACCATAAATAAAGGCAAAACGAGCTCCAGCCTTTCCCCCAGCAGACAAATACTGTACAAAATGAATAAATAAAGCCCTACTTAATAGGCAGTGCTATTACTGGCTGCGTGTCTGCAGCACTTCAGTAGACAGTTCACTGGAGACCAATGTTTTCATGTGTAATGCCTTCACTGGGCCTATAGAGCTGAGGTTGAAACAGACTAGGCCCACATTAATTTGAGTGTGTGTGTGTGTGTGTGAGAGAGAGAGAGAGAGTAAGAGAGAGCGATCCAGTGCGCTAAGGAAGTTAATATGGAATTTAACAGACCCCTCCTGCTTTAAATGCAGGAGCTAGGTGTCATGGTTGGTCGATTTTAATTATTCTTGGTACAGAGGAGAGAGAGAGAGAGAGAGAGAGAGAGAATGGATTGAAGTGGAGTGAGTGAGTTCATACGCACACACACACACACACACACACACACATGCGCGCAGGTACATAGTGAGAGGAGGTGCTTGCAGCTTTCCAGTCAGACTCACCTTCTCAGCACCCCGCCCAGCAGAGAGGCATTGAGGCACTCGGGCGGCGATAGGCGTCTCTGCACCTCCGCCACCGTGACCTTGTACTTTGATGTGGAGCTGAGGAGAGACAGGCGACCCGGAACCGAGCAGAACACCTCGTTTGGGTTTACCACTCCTCCGAAAAGACCGTCCTTATTTACGGGGATAGCGGAGACGCTGTTGTTCTTGGATAAAGACACTGGACCTAGAGTCAGGGAGAATGGGAGGGGGGTGAGAAATAGAGAGGGAGGGAGATAGAGAGAGTGAATTTCATGCGAAGCAGAGCCTTAACTAAATGAGAATGAGGGATTTAGGCCCCGGATTTAGACTTTAGCACCACATGTGCGCACGTTCAACAACAACGAGGGTATAAACACGAGCCAGAACTCGTTGCACGGGAATAATAATAATAATAATAGTGTGTAATTCTATTCTTTCTCTATAGAAAACACCTCACCAATATTAAATATTAGCAACAGTGGGAATCTCCAGTGTCTGGTCGCTAACACAGCGCTCGCCACATCATGCATCGACTCTGCTAGAAGCAGCCACACCAACCATGAGATCTGGTAAAGTCGAGCTATTTTGACACATCCTCAGTATCTAGCAAAACACCGTCGCTCGCCTGTGATTTCACACCAAAGGGGGTCAGCACAGGGCTTTCCACTGTTTTTTTGGGTATGCAGTAACCGGAGACAAAGGGGACTGTGCGTCTTCGGATAGATCACTTGTGACATTAATGGCTCAGGGGAGCCTAATAGAGACAATAGGGGTTAAACGAACTCTTGAGATTACTAATATAAGAAGCCAATTATCATGTTGATGCGCAGATAGACACACTGGAAGAAAGAACGAATGGAATAAAAGATCCAAAAGAAAAACGATATCGTCCTGAATCTTCTCTAGTGTGCTCTAATCTGACCTGACAAAACACTTTGGGACCTGACCATGGAAAATGCCTCCTCGTGTTGTATCATTCACAATAAAATCAATCAGCCTGAGAATTTGAAATCAAAGTAAATAAAACGTGGAGGCGACACAACCAAAGTGATGCTAAGTATAATAATCAGAGGAGCATTTGGAGTGATGTTTTCCACGCGGGGATTTGGTTCTCTATCTAAATGAGGCTCTATCAGTGTGCACACACTAGGCCTGTGCTCCATGTAGCGGTACTAACTTCCATTTTAGCTTTGACCATGCAGCGTTGATTGCAGCTACTGGCTCCTACCAGGATCGTCTACAGGCCTGTATCTCTGACCATCAAATCAACGGCTCTACGAAAAGTCCACCAGCTCTACTCATCTCCCCGCTGCTCTGAATCGCTGACAGTAAATTCCATCAGCGAGGGGAGGAAAAAAAAAGGTGCAGCCAGTTTGATGCACTTGGAAACCATGTAATGAAAAATAGGCTACTGCGTATTAAGATCAGTCAGGCATTACCGCAATGCATCGAGCTCTCTGGAGCAGAATGGTGTGTGCGGGTCCGTGTGTGTGTGTGTGTGTTCGTGCGTGCGCGAGTGCAGCTTGCAGAAACATGCATGATATCTCGGAGGAAATTGCTTACCTTTTTTAATTACAGTCTGGTCTGGAATGTGGATTCCTTGATCCTCAACAGGCTGTGACACAAACGCAGGGAAGAAAATGGACAATTTTAGCACAAAGGCACAAATATATCGGCGTCACTTCTGAGGGAACGAGCGCACCTCAGGATGCTGCGCACGAACAAAGGCTCGCACAATTAGCGGCGGTGGAGAGCGCCCAACACGGAGACTCCAGAGGCCCATACCTGTTATCATTGTCCACGGGTGCTTTCAGCGGGCTGCGCTGATGGACGCACGACACTAGATCACAAACGCAGACTTAAATAACGAAGCTGCGTCGCCCCATAATCCTGACCTAATTTCGCCATCAGATTGGCTCCACTCACAAGGAAACCTCTCATCTAGATTGGATAGTAATTACGGCAGCGCAGCCTATTAAAGGTCTATGAACTAATTAGAGGGTTATTGGTGTTTGTTTCTGATTTCAAACTGGGAAGAATGCTCTCAATGAGAAGGAGGGTTATTGACAATTTTACCTCTCGTTTCTCAGGCGTCTTTAGTAATCGCAGCTGTGACCTAAACTCAATTCTCTTTTATAGTGTGTGCATCCGTTGTGCAGTGTATTCCAGTATTATTGTTCCCAAAGAGCGACGAGCTTCACGTTTTTTTTATGGAGAGAAATCTAATAAAGTCAGAACACGTGAAGGAAACCATGCGCAAATCCAGGCGTATTTTTTTTAATCCGTTTGATTTAAGTTATACAATAATGTCGAACAAAACCACATCGAATCTGGCAACTAACAGCATTATACAATCTTAATAAAACGAGCATGCAAACTGAGCTCTTCTCAAAATGAATTAATGTGGAAAACGCTGGATGTTTTTCATGCTTTTCTCTCAGACAATAAAATGGTTTTATTAAGAGCTACAATAAGTAATTTATTAAACTATAGTAATCATAAAAAACGCTCACATATAAACGGGTCCTTCTACAAATGGGAATAATTATTTTAAAATAACATCACCACCATTATTAGTAGTAATTCTAATTATATTTGGGAGATAGTGGGAGCTGTTAACTGCACCGTATATTCAGTTTAACAACAATATTGCTTCTTAGTTATTTAGCATTAACTCACAAAAATAAAGAGCCAGGTAAACGCTGTCTCACCTGAACGTCTTCTAATGAATGAGGTATTCCATGGATAGGGATAGAGTCCGACAGTCCAGTATCAAGGCCGTGGCCGGACGGTAGGAGCACTTCCCTGCGGTACTCCCGGCACAGCTGGTGGGGCAGGCTACGGTGCTGGTGAAGCAGGCCGCTGTCCTGACCCTGCCTCTGGCCCGGCCAGCCCGGGTGCTGCGGCTGGGGCTGGGCGTGCAGGGAGTTCAGGGAGTAAGGGTCGTTGACGTGAGAATATGGGTCCTGAGACTGCGGGTAGATGGGCTGGTAGGGCGGAGGAAAGTACGGGGGCTGGAAGTCCGAGTTCGGCGTGTGGGAGAGCGGTGGGGCGCTGGTGTAGGGACTCTGGCCCACGCCGCCCAGCTGAGGTAGCCTGGCTGTCCCGTTGCTGGTGCCATCGTGGCGATCCTGGCAGGAACGGACAGAGAGACACGTATTTTAGCCTAAATACATTTTTAAAAGACACCACATTTGTTTTTGCTACTGGGTCAAATATGGCCCGAGTCGATGACAGGAATTCTACCAAGTATGCTAAAGTATTACAAAAAGAAATACATACATATCACACACCAGTAGAAAATATCTAGAATTAAAATAACCTGATATCAAATTACCAAAAATAAATAAGAAAATTAAAATTCCGGAGGTGCACTGCCCTCAAATATACAAACGAGCCCTGCATTATTCTGGCGTTTTTCCAAGCTGCCCCACAGGTTTGAAAAGTGGAAGCTTTGCGAAACATCATTTACATCAGAGAAAAGAAACGACATTATCTGCAAACCAAATTCGAAGTGTCTGAAATGGTGTCGCTCCAGAAACTTACCATCGCGGAAAAACTGTGCACTAACATCTGAAAAGCTTTTGTCTCGCCGCGACTCAAGAAAAGAATAATCAGTTCAAAACACTTTTGAGTGTTTGGGGAGGGGGCGAGCAAAGGGAATTAACCAGCAAAACAAAAAAAAAATAGCCCCCCGAAAAATACGCTTCTCTCCTGCAAGATCACGATGGCCCCGAAGATCAGATATGTGCCACAGAAGCAGGACGATAATCCATCAGAAACAAACGGTTAGATCCCCGCTGCCCTTCATCTGGCTCTACAGATGCAGATATTTGGCGGTGTTGGTGGATTCTGGTGGAAAAGTTTCTCTTGGAAAAGCCTCTTTTTCTTCCCTGCTCTCCTGGCGTCTATCACAGTGCTGCCGTCCCCTCGCTTGAGCTCATATTATCACAAGAGCCGCTTCTTCGTCTCCCTCTTGCACTCCTAACAGGACGCATTCATGACTATTAATATTACAGGAATACTCAATAATAAAGAAAGAATAGTCGAAAATCGGGCGTGAAAGCGGAGGACGCAACTCAAGGCAGGAGTCTGCGCTTAAATGACGTCCATTGAAAGGAGGAATCAGTATATCTAATCAGAGATGGGGAGAGAGAGAGAGAGAGAGAGAAAGAGGGAGTGAGAGAGTGTGGAGGGGAGTGGAGAAACGGAGAGACAAAAAGAGTGACATTCACTCTCGTCTGACGAATCAGAGAGAGAGGGAAAGAGGGGGGGGGATTTTAAAAGGGTCCCTAGGCCAAAGCGCAAAAGTGAAAGAAAGATATAGGAATGAACGGAGGTGGACCACAGGCAGGGGAAGAAGGAGCCAGCGAATGAAACATTGTTCACCTCTGAACTGGGTGAAAATCCAACAGACGACGCTGTGGGCGCGCAGAACGGCTCATTTCTACCGCTCATCCCTTTGTTTTCCACCTCAGACTCCGACAGCGAGCTGTCCTCCATGGGGCTCCTCTGTCTCCGCCGAAATAATCCACTAGTTCCTTCTCGGCTCCAAACCCAGAGTCACGCCGACTAACTTTTAACTTTGACCCGGAAATATGGAGAAAAATAAAATACCAAAGTCTGTGATAGGGCCGCTCGGATCCGGCGCTCTGACCAACTTTTACGCGCGGCTAAAACAGCTCCACTCCCCTTCCTGTTCAATTGCGCATTTAGAATAAGAAACATGGGGCTACGACTGGATTTCGATTGCAAATTTTGTTTTTTCCACCGACACAAGCGGGGAAACATTTGCCTGCAAATTAATATAATCACCACAACATAAACTCGGAGGTGCCCAGCTTTTGTTTTCCTGTTCTCGGCCGTCTCTGTCCTCGCAGGATGCGGGTGAAAACACGTCCGACTGGCTTCTCCACTCCTAAACGACTCCCTCATATTACTGCCAAACTTTGTCTATGCTCACAACAACAATCACTCAGTGTGTGCACTTCACATATACATCCACGTGTGCTGTACACACGCAAAACGACTCAAATTGCAAAGATATCAAAGCTGAAACGCAAATAAATGTACATGGTATTTGAGGCGTGAATAAAGCTGACTGTAAAAGCGCTCACATCTGCCATTGTAGGGAAAATATCCAGTGTAAAAATGCATGGTAAGTGCAAATTATTATTTAAATATTCCCAGATTGCATCTCGTATTTACAACGTAAAATTAATTTTTAAAATGGAAAAAATCACCACAACAAATATATAAAATTGTTTTATTGCTACAAAAATTATTATTATTATTATTATTATTAATAATATGAGTACTATATTATCATTAAAACGCACACAAAAGAACATCAATAAAAGACGTGGATCTGTTCACCCATCAGTTCAGTTGCATGTGTTCACTTACAGCTGTCAAAATAATGATATATTTGGATCAAAGCAACACAAGACGTCCCTAAAATAATAATCTTGGCAAATAAATACTTAAATCAAATAATTCAAGCCCCTTACCTCGCAATCTTCATATTTAATGTTATCAGTTAATTTCCAAAGCATTTTCATGGGTTGTTGAGGTGGCTATTGAGTATAGGTATCGCCTTAGTCTTGTTTTCACTCAGTGAGTTGTGCTCCCCGCTCAGAAAAACTACTTTTATTGAAGCTGTGGGCTGCTGTCTGTCTTGCGCTCTGAGGTCTCCCTCTAATGGTGGAAGTGAAAGGCTGGAGCAGCTCTGTAATACCACTGGCACAGGGCCTCATTAGCATATCAACAGCCTTTTGATTCCCCCCATCTGCTCACACAACACCAATGGACAGCGCACAGGTAAAAACTAAACCAGAAAGACGCTACACATGCTTATAATTTCTACTGTTCAGTCAGGTGTGCATGCATGTGTGTGTGTGTGTGTGTGTGTGTTAGTTGAGGGGAGGGTACAGTCATGCATGGGGACCCGCATGCACCTGAGACGGGGTCTCGTAAAACTTTTACATGTCTTTCTGAGGCGAGAGGAAAGAAGCTATTTATGGATATAATTACATTTAGAAAGGAACACATCTCAGTTGTGACACAACCATTTTTGACTCCACTGTGTCTTTTTGATGATGTTTCCAGGGTTTGATTTGGAAACAGCATGGCTATGCAAATACCACCCTGACACACACGCAGTTGCCAGCCTTGATTCTTTTAAAATGTCCAAACTGTTATTTTAATCCCATAGAGAGTGGAGACCTTGAGAGGCTATTCTTTCAATGTTATGTTAAAGAGGTGAGCTCTACAGGTCCATCGACTACCTGTAAGAGTGCCGAGTTAGGGGGAATGTAAATAATTAACACAACAACATGGCCTTGTTTCATCTGAATGAGCGGGCTACGGGAGCCTGACTCTGCCCTATCGCCAGCCGAGACTTCACCTCAGCAGGCCGTGGGTCAGCAGACAGGTCGCCACCTCTCAAGGCGTTGGCCCGTCTCGTTTAAAACGCGGATTACCATTTTTGGTGGAGTGCGTTTTTTTAAAACCAACAGTTGTTATTAATGACTATGGGGAGATGAAACTGACTGACAATGACAGCTGTGACTTTCTACAGACCTGTTTGTCTGTGACAGGGAAAGACTAAACCAAACTGTAGTTTCACCAAAGATATTAGAGTCGTGTCTGAAATCTTCCCACACGACGCAAAACACATCCAGCCTCTCTCTGAAGCTCAGACAATCCCAATCAAAACACAGAATAACACTCAATACCTGACGTCTGTTATGAGATGCTCAGACTCCCATGTTTAAGAAAATGTATTTTGAAAGCCTCGAAATGCAAAATACACGGAAAGTTAAACAGTGCTCTGAAGGCGCAGCAGCACACTTTAGACAGAGAGCTGCGTTTGCACAACCACACATTTCCACGACTGTTTCCACACCTTTCTAATGTAATGTACGATGAAAACACATGTGTATATAACTGTCTTGTTGTTGAGCCGAGTCCCTGCAGCTCAACATCCTCAGGTTTTCAAAGCAGAACCGTGACATGGACATTTTGACGTCTAGGTGTGTGTCACTGGTAAAGAGGGTTTTTCAAAACAAAACATATATGCATCTATCTACCTTTAACATCTTTGTTGGATCTCCTGTCTGGTAATAACACGAGGTTCTAGTCTACACAATACATTTCCCGGTGTCTGTGCAGCCTCATCAAGTCGACACTTTGACAGTTTTCATGGATTTTCAGAGCCGTCTCTTTGTCTTAAAGAAAGCACCACATACCTGCCATTCCCCCATTTTGCCCATAATTGACATTCTTTGTCTTGTGCTGCCTTTGGTGGTTTGTTTTAGTCGATCTGGTGCCGAGTCTTTCTCATTGAACCGTCGGATCCAAAGTAAACCTGTACTTTTTACCTGGTCCTGGATCGCCTCACCTGGCCATAAAAAAGCGGTGTGGGCCACCTGGTGACGCATGCGCACTGCTCCGGATGTGGCCAAGAAAGGAGAAACTGTCTGGGAAAAAAAGAGGCTGTTGAATAGGCCTATACGTTGCTCTCTTATTGAAATTATATAAGAACAACTAAATGTATTGATCTTTTAAATTATTATTATATCTGTCACATGATCACAGCAAATACAGCTACTGCTATATATTAAAAAACACCACTGGTTATATTTGCAGAGTGTCTATTTAAGATCTTTAAAATCAGTGACTGTCTTTTCTTTGGATCAGGTGAATTTACATTAAAGATTAATTTCGATTATGACAAGTGAGTACAGTGAATCGTAAATGAAAATTCAAGTAACACGAGAAGTGTCCTCCACTCTCACCCTTACATGCCTGGTAAAAATAATTAATAAAGGTGACATATGAGAAAATATGCCAGTAAAATTAAATGGTTTTTATAGTAAATGATTATAGATTATTTGTTTATTTCCACTGACACCAAAGTAGAAAGGACTGCCAGTACTATTAGTCAATTAACGTTTTCTATTCTTTCCTCACTGTTTTGTGCTGATAGAAGAAGTGATTTCTCATTGCAAATGAAACAGTGTCAAGTTAAAAAACTTGAAGGTTAACTGCCGACATCATTACTTCTACACAGAAAAGCTACCCTGCTATTGTGAGGGCCATTATTTATTTATCCACTGTTTATTTCTAATACATAAGTTAGACCCCGCGGGCCAGGAGCGAATGAGCTCTCTCTCTCTCTCTCTCTCTCTGTCTCTCTCTCAGTCTAATACACACACACACACACACACATGTGTAACGCGTGCGCTCACATAGGTGATAATGGTCAAAGCTTTCGAGCAAAACCTCCTTTTCAAGTTTGTGAGGGACCACGCACACATACAGACTGACTACTCTGTTTCGGTGCACGTTGCTGGCGGACAGCTGCGCGGATGCTGCTGTCACCACTTCACACACTTGGAGCAAACATACTTAACATTTGGACAAACGTTTTGAGAAGAAGAGAAATCTTCATTTCTGTTTTTCACCGTTAAACCTGTTCTACTTCTGTTACTGCTATTGCTAATAAAGCGTTTCAAACAGAATCTATAGATTTTTGTGTCGTTAATATTTAAAACAAGCCTTCATGTTGGACTTCAAAGGCGAATACATTTTAAGTGCACACACAATACCTGCAGCTATGTAGACCTCACCAGGCCTGGACAAAAGAAAGGGGAGTGGGGGGGATCAGAAATATTGTTTGGGGCTCTGCGCACTTAGGGAGGAGTAAGTTTTAAAGCAAAGCTGTCTGAGAGTGGGTTACTCTCAGACAAAAACTGGGGTCCCCTTTGACTATCCAGCCTGTTTGTCTAGGGCTTGGTTTCAACCACTTCCACAGCGCTGAGCCTCCGGCAAAGTTCACCCTCCTAAAACTACGATCTGTGTTTAATAGTCGGCAACGGCTGCACCTCAGGCATTTTGAAGGCATCAATATTTAAACAAAAAACACGTTATTATTATTTTTATTATTATCATTATTGGTTGTGGTGGCAGAGCACTGTATGTATTGTATGGTATTGGGAGGTTGCTGAGATACAAACATGATCGTGCGTAATTTACGCGCTCATCTAGTTGCCAAAAATGTTGTGAAATATTCTGTGAACCTTTCCTTCTTCTTGTGTAGTTTTGAAACATTGATCGGTGATGGGACTAATTCCTTAGCCCCGAGTTACGTAGAAGATGGGAAATTGATTTGCAACAGAGATTTTTGGCTGCACACTCAGTTGGACGAGTTTGACTGGTGAAGACTAACTATCCGTCACCAGCTCTCACACTACAAAAGCTCCATCTATCTTGTGAAATTCATGAAACTGGTGATTGTTGAGTGAGAAGGTTTCAGGTCCACACGCTGCTCCATAAGGAAGATAAATTGTCTTCTAGCGCCACCTTCAGAATAAAAGAGAGGACGCGCCGCCCGTGGATTTAAGACAATATTGCAGGTAATTGAAACCAAATGAGAATGTGTGCAGTGAGTGTTCCAGTAAACGGCCAAGTCAGTGCCAGTCAACTAAGCAGGTTGTCATAAGAACATATGCAAAACAAGTGGTCAGGGGTCAAAATTATGGCAAATTACATTTTAGAAATATTTATCACTTCACCAAGAATTATATAGAGGCTGTTCTCTGGGTTTGGAGACTCTGAGAGGCCGTATTGTCCTGCCTCTGGCCTTTCTTTGTGTAAAATAAACTATATGTGAAGCATTGAGGAAAGACCAAGTTAAGTTAAAGGTTAGTGACATTGGGAGGAGGGGGGTTACACTCCAACCTGATCCTGTGCTGCCATCTTGTGGTCGTAAAAATTAAACCAGTGTCAAAGAGTCATATGTCTCATGGTTTAGCCAGTGGACAACTGATAAACGTAAACTGAGACCTGTTTAATTTAAAGATTGAGCATTGAACTCATAGGATTATCTATTTTATGATTAAACCTCCCCTCTATTCAACCAGTACAGAATAGACGTTTTAGAAGTCCATATGAATAAAAGCATAACTAATGTGTGTTGGATGTTTCTTTTAAACTGAGGGTGTGTCCTTTCCATTTAATTCAGTCATTTGGCAGATGCTTTTATCAGACTTACAAGCAATGTACAGAGCAAGCATGAAAGCAAAGTCAGATAGAAGACAATCACACCAAAGCCCAATGAAAAGTCCAGCTTTTTAGTTTCAGTATAATGCAAGTGACTGGGATGTTTTGCTTAAGCATACAGACACCTGATCAGATTTAAGATACTAAATATAGGCACAATATTTAACCGACGTTGTCAATCGTTAATTATTAATTGTATACACACGGTAATACTATTTTACCAATAGCGTCTAAGCCAATAATATAAACCATAAAATAAATTAGACAGTTTAAAATTTTTTAAATGTATTTTTGATTTTAATATTCGTAGAAAATTGCGCCTCCCATTCGCTAAAAAGCACAACAGCCTACATTTCCCATAGTGCAACCTGCCGGAAGGTGGAACTGTGTGTACCAGAAATTTGTGTTCGGTTGGAGACGCGCTGCTGTTGTTAGTGACAGTCTGACAGAGGACAAACTAAAGAAGCAAGGTTGTATACAATTATATCTGCGTTTCTGACTTTTTATAGTTTATATTTTAGACGAGTTCCCATACACAGAATTGTGTATATTCTGTAACTGAACAGACTTGCATTCAGTAAAGTCTCAGCTTTCGTGTGATGCTAGTTCATGCTTGTCGTGCTCATGCTAAGTCTCTAAACAGCAGTTATTCTTATCTAACCAACCAGGCGGACGAAGATACTCGTCTGTTGGGCCACATGTAGCTTTTTAGTTCTGATAAAAACAACACACACCCAAACCTTGATGTTAGACAGCTTTTCTGGGGGGGGTTACAATGCTGTCGTATCTCCTGCTGGCTCCGCTGGTTTTGTGTAACAGCTCTGTTCCGCAGCACTCAGACAGACCTTTAGCTTTGTTTGCGTCTGTGAGTACAACTGGGTTAATAACGGGAAGTCGTGCTAATTAGTTTGTGTGTGTTTTACTGACTGCAACGCGGTGTCTCTGACAGGCGTCCAACATGTCTGTGGACTGGGTCGGATATGGATACGCAGCGCTCGTCGCCTCCGGGGGAGTCATTGGATACGTGAAAGCAGGTATGTGTTTGGTGACGAAGTGATGAAACTGTGGTGGAAAGGTTATACAGGTAAACTCGCTGTTCGTGTAGGATCTGCTGTCTGACACATAGGTGTACTATGCGTTTATTTATTATTACATTTAAACACAGGATTCAAATATAGTTTATTTGATTTGACTAACACAATTGCTGGATGGGTGCTGAGTGGGTGATTGTATCTAAATAAACAAAGAGAGGTAATAAAACAACATTACAGGATTTTCAAGAAAGGGATAATGTAACAAATTGAATTTACCAGGTGATGGCTGTCACCTACGTCCCCAATGCGTCCACAGTCTTGACACAGGTAGGTTTATTACGAATCAGGAATCAAGGTGTAGAATACAGAGCAAGCATACAAACTTTGAAACAACTACTATAAGTATTGGTTCAGTGGATAAGGTAAATAAATAGTATCACTCATATGCCTGGAAAAGGGTTTGCAGGCCTGAAGGGGACGAGTCATATAATATAGGGTGTGGTGTTTTGGGAGGAGACTTTAGGCTGGGGCAGGTGACAGACTTGGGGATTTAACAGTTGGTGTATTGTAGGTCCAGCAGTGTACAATTGTTGGGAGGGCAGAAACTGCTATTGATATATTTTTTTTCTCTTTATTAGTAATTATTTTTTTACTCTCTCGTCCTAGTCCTTTGTTGTTGAAAGTCAAACTTCAAAACGGGCATCGTCTTTAGGAGAGAGACGAATTTCTTTGAATGACTCCACCAAAAGATAAGAGCAAGATTGTTAAAGTGTTGGTGTGCTCCGAGTATTGAAATTTTGCCAACGTAATCACTCTTTTTTGCCTTCTAAAGGTTTTAGTAGAGTTATTCCTTCCTCTATTTTCCATGTTTGTAGACGCATTAATCAGCTGCAGCTGTGTCTGTGTAATCCTTGTCATGGCAGCATAACTCACTCGTTGCTTCTGGGTCTTGTAATCAATTACATTACTAGTCATCATCGTTCCTTTAATATTTGTGTCACAAGAAAACATTCATGAAGTGCAGGTGTTTGTGTTATTTGAGTGTGTGTTAACAACACTCAGGGTCTTTGTCACTGAGTGTACATTACTGACCTGTTAATGTTGTATATTAATAATATTCTCTACTGACTTTTACAGTACGTCTGTCAGTACTCCTTGTGTCATACAAGCTACACTGCACACACACACGCGCACACACACACACACTCGACATCTGCCTCAGTGTTTGAAGTGTGTGTGTCCTTTGAAGTGGTTTTCTCGGTTTCCAGTGTCTGACAGTAGTTAACTCTGTCACTATCTCACTCCTAAAGAGTGAGATAGTGTCGGCCGGTTTAATGCAGAACGTGCACACACACACACAAATACAACTAAGACACTACATGTTCCTGACCATGACTCATTATTTCCATTTACTGTATTTTTTCATGAGCATTTTCCTACTACCTAATTGATCATCTTTTCACACACCTGACTCCACCCTGAGAGTCAACTTTAAAAATAAGTATCTTGTTTTAAAAAAATGTCTTTCTGTGAAAAATCTGGATGTCAGGAACAGATGTTGATCTGACCTGCTGTGTGTTGTTTCTTTCAGGCAGTGTCCCCTCCCTAGCCGCTGGACTTCTTTTTGGTGGACTTGCAGGCTTTGGTGCCTACCAGATCTCCAATGACCCAAATAATGTTTGGGTGTCCCTTGGTTGGTAGAGGTTTTTAGTTTTTATAATGAGGATGTGTACATTCGTTAGAAACAGTAACGTGTCTTTACTGTGATTCCTAACGCAGCCGAATCATTCAGCCTTTCTTTCACGCGCTATCTTTCAGCTACATCAGGGGCTCTAGCTGGCATCATGGGAAAGAGGTTCTATGCATCCAAGAAATTCATGCCAGCTGGCTTGGTGGCTGGAGCAAGGTATCACCCAATTTATTTGACTTAACTGATTTTGCTTTCAGAACATATGTATGCTGTGTGTCTGGTTAGGATGACTGTGATCAGATGTGGGCGTTACCTCCATGCACGCGCTTGTTTAGACTGCATTAGTCTGACGTCGTCCTGTGATTATTTGAATGATTATTGATGTATTTTTCACTGTTTTTGGTTGGTACCTCCACTGTTCTGTAAATTGAGTCTGATGGTATTGTTTTGTTCCAGCCTTCTGTTAGTGGGGAAGCTTAGTCTGACATTTCTCCAGAAGCCCCAAGAGTCCTGATGGAGCAAAGATTCTGATGTGACCTGACATTTTGTCATTTACATTGTCCTTTTGTAAAAAATAGAAGAAATAAATATAGTATGTTATTTGTATAATTCAAAGGATTGTCTTGTCTTTTTAATTGACTGCACTAATACATTTCATATATTTATTTGTATAAAATGTTTATAAAATGTTCTGCTTTTATTGCATGGTACAGACATTTGCAGTTTAAAGAATGCAGAGTAAGTTATTAGAACAACAAAAAAAAACAAAAATGCTAATAAAGCAGAAGGAATACAGCACTGAAAAAACCATTCATAAAATACTTTTTTCCATGTGTAGTAAAACAGTGCTTGAAAACTAGAGTAAAAAAAAAAGGTATGCCACATTTAAATCCTATTCAGAATATTCAAACACTAAACAGAATTAGAGTTGGCTCACACTGTATCCCTCAGGAACACAGCAGGATTGTCTTGCAGACAGCAACAGTCTTGATTCAGCATCATGGCAACTTCCATGTTAGAAACAGATTCCGTGAACGTTTGAACGTGGGTCTACACATCGAGATGTAGAAAACATCTCCGCTAAGTGTGAGGGATGTGTCGTGCACACCTTGATGTAATTCAGGTAACATACAGGTGGCATTAGTGTATTTCCTCTAGTTCTGAATTTATTACATTTTAACAATAGATTAATTTCAAATAAATGTGGATCTATGGCAACGGGCCCAACACGGAGAAGATGTTGTGTCACTGTCGTCGGTGAACTACCGATTTCCACCATATTTGGATGTCCAGTCCACTCTGCCATGGACAGGTTGTACAGCAGGAGCTCTGTTCAGGAGATTCCCAGAGGTTTTTCCCATAGCTGAATAGTTGTTTCCCTTCACCTGAGTCCTGTCTGTCCTCTTTTTCCAGTCCTCGTAATCTAAAGAAATTCAGTAAAATACTCAATAATGCACAATGTCAGCAAACACATCTTTTAGAAAATCACAGCCAATCTACTAAAAAGTTTAAAACTGAAATCTCTTTGAGTGAGTTTTTGGCTGTGACACGTTAAACTGAGTGGTCATAAAGCACATGCCATGTTAAAAGTGAAGTCCTAGGATAAAATCATAAATCCATGTAACAGTATAAAGCAAATTTCTAAAGCTCAAGGAGCACAATAGCCTCAGTAATTGGTGTGGAATAAGACTGAAACCGCAAGTACTCTTTTTATTGTCTGGCGAAACTTGGTAACTAATATCAATTTGGTAACATCTTTGACATCTTGGTAACTGACAAGGACATGGTCTTGGTCTGGGACTTGAACAAGACCATGTAAATGAGAGATATCAGTTTTCCAACGCTTTTAAACATTTTAACATTGTGATTATGGGTCATTGAGTAAAAAACAGTTTACAGTGGCTATGTTACTGGGAATGCAATAGAGACTAATAAAGAAGGGTATTAGGCATCTATTAGAAGATAACAATACCTTCATTTGTTTCACTCAAAGATGAGTTGGATTTGGACTTGGACTTTGCAGATTTTGATTTGTCTTTTTTATTATCAGGAGAAGAAGAAAGATTGACTGAAATGTTGAAAAAAAGAGGAGAAAGGGGAGAAAGCAGGCCCAGTGAATGAAAGTTCTGATGCAAATACTTCAAGTAGGAAGGTGGACAGTGAACACAGAAAAGGATGCATTATGGTTAAGAACAGGACGGACAGACAGATTACAGCAGCAGTATTCACATGGGATTCTGCACCAGATAAAATGGCATGAGTACTGTGTTTCTGTCAGAGCCGGATATTTTTTATAGTAATGTATGCTTACTTGTGTGCTGGCCAGCCAAAGGGGCCAGTTGGATTCTCTGTCCCACTGATCCCACTTCCTTCTTTTGGAATGACGGGATGTAACCATTGGAGAGGTTGTACTTGGTGCTCACAAAGTTCCCTGTGCGAGAAAAAAAAGACACCATTTGTCTGTTTCAAGTCAACTCCGTCGGTTTCAACCAAACACAGAAAGAAAACAAAGAGGAAAACTGAAGTAAACACATCTAATAAATGTTCTCACGCGTCCCATCACTGACAATAATTATGAGTGTGAAGGTGCCTTAATGTTACTGCATATGCAACAGCTCCTGAGCACCCCAAACGGGAGAATGAGGCCAAGTGATTGAAGTCATTCAACTTTTCAAGCGACACCACCAATCTGCTTCACCAGCAGTCACAGATTGTTATCAGCATAATTAGCCAAAAGCCTCATTGTCCCCTTATGAAGACATTGTGGTCGTAGTGCAATTTACCATCTATTTTGCAACTGTAGTCCTCAGTTGTGTGTATTTGTGCTCTTGTCTCCTGCAGAGCCTTTAACAGGCAGCATCATTCACATGTTAAGTCAGTGGCCTGAATACCTGAAGCGTGCTGCACCATGCTGGTTGTTAGTTTATCCCATTTGACCCTCAAGCTATTCCACTAACTGCATAGACAGCGTTTGTACACAAAACAGCTTAACACGACTACAGTAGTAAGCAAAGTCTTCTAAATCAAATACCTTTGGAGAAATCTATTTTCTCCAGTATTCTTTCTTTCACGAAGGCTTTCTCTGGTGGGCTATCGGCAAATTTACAAGCATTCTCATCTGTCGCGCCAGTACAGTAGCGTATGCATGCAACCAGAGAAAAGGAAGACAAACAGAGATGGATAAAGAAAAGGAATCAAAGGAAAATGCAACCGAGTTAAAGTAACAGGAGTGATAATGCAATAAAAGGATAACTGACTTCCTTTTGATTTAAAAACATTATATACATGAGTAATAGGAGAGTAGGAAAAAGAATGTGTGTTAGTGGGTTGGGGCAGAAGAGGAGGGCTGCAGTTGAGGGCCACTTAAGAAGCATTTGATCTTAGAGTAACAGACTTAATCTCATGAATAAGCAATGGAATGGCAGAGACAAGGTGAAAGACAGAGACATAAGTACAGAGGGAAGGAGGGAGCACAGCGGGGACCCATATTGTGTGTCTGTCTACATGACAAATGATTTATAGAGGTCTCCCGTCTCTAAAGTCGCAGACACTCTGGGCTTACTCCAAACACAGCTTTTGTCCACGGCCCCGTAACTACTGACAAGGAGACATTAGATGCATCATTAGCATTAAGAGGCTTTGTGTACAAAGGAGACAGTGTCATCTTATGTAACAGCAGGTGACAGTGACAGCTGCCAGGTTTCCACAGAGTTATTCCAAAGAGTTTTCTGCATGGAATGGTAAAATAAACACTACAGTGAGCCTCAAAACCAAGGTACAAAACTAACACTTGTATCAGGGTACCTGGATTAAAAGGTTGTTTTTTACTTTTCTTTATTTTATGTGAGAATCTTTTATCTGATACTACAAGTATAGTGACCTTAATGAATGCATCCATCATTATTTTCTATGTTATGGGAACTCTACAAGCCACTGACTGATATTTTCTGTCAGTGAAATAAAATTGGAATGTGCAATCTCTTTATGACTCGACATCAGAGATGATGTGTTTCTACCTGTGTTGGCTCTGGTGACAGACAGTCCTCCTATAGGAGCGAGGGGTTTATTTATAGTTTTGGAGGAGTTTTCCCACAGGTCCCGTAAAGTCATGCCACTCATCTCCTTATCTCCAGAGGAAGTCGGATTCTTGCCAATGAGGCCTTAGAGCAACAGAGAAGGTAATAGACAAGGGAGAGTATGAATGTTTACCTGACTGACCAGGGGTCTATTCTAGAAAGCAGTTTGTGAACTTTACCCTGAACTCTGACCTGATTTACCCCCATGTGGAAAACGTGGCAGAGAAGCTCAACAGAATCAGTTCAACTTAGCTTGTTCACTCTAAATTGAGTTTGCATATTGCCACCATCGTTAGCGCTCTGATACCGTGGTTCACCATGGCAACAGGTAAATAAAGCAATATCTAACATGTCAAAAGAAAGCAGCAGTCCGGTAACATTACATCTTATTCAGCGTAGTTCATTCACCAATTATGAAGCAGACTGGGATTTTCATACGGACAGGTGCAAATGGTGATGCGCACTGGCTGCAAACTTGTAATGTTCATCCAACCAAAAAAGTGTTTTAAAACCAAGTGCTGTTGTAGAGTTCCATCATTTAAAAATCTGTTCATGTGTCAGAAATTTAAATATAGTACATGAAACAATGTCCAGTAAAGATGAAGTTTTATGCACCTTATATTCAAAACCTTGTGTTGAAGTGTTGAAAGCTGATAATCTGGGAGCTTGTGAATTCTCTGGTGTTATTATTATCTGATTTCTGTAGCAAGGTTTCTACCAGTAATCTGGTTACTTACATGCATGTAAACACATTGAATGATGCAAACTCAAATAGAGGGGAAATGGTTGTGATCTGTTTGCAGCAGTAAAGATGACCTGACCTGACCCAGTTAGTCTTACCTGGTAAGTATCGTGACTGGCTGAGATAGTGCTGCCTTGCAGCGGATCCTGGAACATTAGAGTCTATTTGGCCAATTTTAATATTGTTGGGTATCTTGGTAACTGTGCTGAAGGAATACAGAGGTTTCTGCTCCTTGGGCCTGAAAACAGAAAGCAGAGACACATCAACAAAAGCCCTAAGCCTTGTTATGGAAAATCATCACATTCAATATTTAACACTGATTGGGATCTTAAAGGTGTTACAGATGTTTACAGTATTAAAGATGGCTGGTGCTGGTTTGAGTTCTGATGCAGAGTCTGATATTCTTGGAGAAATCCAGAACGGGAAAACTCTCCACAGGGTTAGGGTTAGGGAAAAAAAACTGTAAACCACAAAATGCATAATGTCAGACACTTACTGTGGGCGGCGCTCCTGCAGGCTCCTCTCCTCCTCTATGTTGCCCAGACTGGGTTTCTTGGAGTTGGAAGCAGCAGTTTCAGACGAGTCAAATTCTTCCCAACTGTCTGATGTCCTGGCTCCCGTCTGGCCCCAGCGTCGACGGCCGCTCTTCAGCACCCCCGTCCCGCCACCGTTCTCACTTCCTACAGATGCTGTTTTCTGCAGAAGATTATACTGTATACTCCGTGTCCTGTACTGTACTGTATGGGTTCATAAAATCTCTCTTATTACCTTAACTTCATTAAAGATGAAAAAATAACTCACTGCATGGCTGAGGCCTCCTGGTTTACTTGCAGCTTGGGGCAAAGGAATCTGCTGAAGAGGCTGATGCTGATGCTCTTGTTGATTTCTGGAGGAGGCTGTGGACTCAGAGGAAGACTGCTGGGGAATAACCTTGGACTCTGAGGCCTGCTTCTGGGGCGGCGGCCTGGTTTGAACCTTCTTGACCTCTTGGCTTTGAGGACGAGGTCCCAAGACCTGACCTACCTGGAAGTATGGGTAACGCAGGGCCTAGCCAAAAAGAATGAAGGTATATGTTGCTGTGTAGATATACTGAATAATCTGTGAGCACTGTTTTCAATCATCTGTACACCAACTACGTTTTTAGCCTCAGCATGAATCAGTCACAAACTCAACTGTTTCATTGCTGTGTACATACATTCACCAGTATCCAGACTTTGAGACTCTGCCTTACTTACTTGCACAGCAGTGGGTCTTTTTTTAGGATCCCATTGCAGCATGTCCTTCATCAGGGTGATAGCTTCATTGCTGGCATTTGGGATCAGGGTCTTCAGGTGGGTGGGTACACATTGGGGGAAGCGAAAAGTCATAGCAGAGGCTAGCTGGTAGCCTTCTGGCCAGTCCATCTTATTTATGAGACAATCAGATGATTGTTATTACCCTCATTAAAATGGTTTATATACTGTTTGTGTTAAACTAGATTTTAAAGGCACATGGTTTAACAATCAAAGTAATGGAAGAAGTTCTAGTCCAAATGTGACATTCTCACAAATGTGCACAAGCCAACACTGAGGCAACAGACTAGGCTCATGGTCTCTAAAGGATTTCTGCTTAACAATCAAAGTTAATAGTGAACATGGTGCAGACTTAGGCTGCTTTAAACAGCAGAGTGAGGGACGCTGCTCTTGGCCTATTTACACACTCAGCATATTTAATATAAATATATTTCTTACTCACACGGACACTTTTAATCATTATTAACACCTGCTAAATTTGGATTATCACTGATTACAAACTGAACTACGTTCAAGCTCTTCTTTTACTTTCTTCTCACCTTTTTGACGGTGCCTAAAACTTGGCAAATCTTAAAGATCTCATCCACTTCACTGTTACCGGGGAAAAGAGGTCTGAGTGTGTAGAGTTCAGCCATGATGCATCCCACAGCCCACAGGTCAATAGGAGAGCTGTAGGTAGACGACCTGAGCAGGACCTCTGGCGCTCGGTACCTTTAAATAAACAAGCCAACAAAAATCACACGATATGTCCCAGTTAGTCTACTAGTGTAGCAAACGGTAACTTAGATTTTAGTGCTTGATACCAAGAAATGCTTTTCTCACCATCTGGTTGAAACATAGTCTGTGTAGGGAGGTTTGGAGCGGATCTCTCTGGCCAGCCCAAAATCGGCTATTTTGACCAGTTCTGGACCCATGCACAACAGATTCTCTGGCTTCATGTCCCGATGGAAAAAACCTGTAGGAAGATGTATAGGAAGTTTTAGCAGACTTGGACTTGGATTGATTGTCTTATACCTCATGGCCATACACAAGAAAAGAAGCATATTAATATATAATGCATTGCTGGTAGTCTATATGACAGACATGCTAAAAGGATATTTAAGATGACCAAAAAAAACAGAGTAAAGATGACAGAGTAGAGCCTCTTACCATGCTTGTGCACAAAAGCCAACCCAGATAGCACTTGAAACGTGATGTTCCTAATTTCATTCTCTGAGAACATCTTATCCTCTCTAACAGCAATCCCGACAAACAGAAAAGGAGGAAGGAGGAAAAGGCAGGACATGACAGAAAAGCGGTTAAGAGAAAGAGAGGTCCAGAAACGTACATGCATATTTGGTGGATGTGTGGTGGCACGCGTCTGTCCGACACAAGCGGACTGCTTTATGGATGCAGAGGGTTCGAATAAATGAATCCGTTTTTGTTTTGTATGTTTAACTTAAGCCAAACTTTACTTTCAGGATGCGTTTCCACGTACCACACACAACCATTCCTTATAGCAAGACGTCTAAAGCAGAGTGTTAAACGACTCGGTTATCGAGTGTTCACATACTACTTGATCCACTTCTTGATCAATATGTAGCCATTTAAATGACCCATAGTTCGCAGCCTTGTCCTTTTAAAGCTGCTTTGACAGTGAACCTTGCAGTATGGAAGCGCTCTCATGCACCTGAAGGGGACGCGGTACACCTACCATTTTTGTGAATAAATGACAGGCCTTGTAATATTTGAAAGCTTATGTTTCTTATCACTGATTCGGGGAACAATTTCTTTCTGCAAACATAAAATTGATGAAAGTTTCATCAGCCTGTTCATATAGCATCAGTGCATTAACAGCAACATGGTTGTCTTATGCTAAAAAAAAATGCATGTACAACTAAATCTAAACCAAGCTAAGTAGCGTCAAACATCAGTGGCTTCCGTGATTAATCCGTTTTACTTTTCACTGCTCATGAAGCCCATTGTGTTTTGCAACTAATCCAAACATTCGAATAGTAAGCTGCAGCATTTCTCGTCTTACCTGTCCTTCATAAGTTGATAAAGGTTCTCCTTCATGTACTCGAAGACAAAGTAAAGCTGATCGTTCTCCCTTATGACCTCCTTCAGTTTCACCACATTCGCATGGTTCAGCTTCTTCAGAGACTGGTGTGGGAAATCATGGGGGAAATGTTGGAAACTAATGATCATTCAGTGTTAAGCAGTCCTGTATGTGACACCGACACATGTCAGCCTGGGTTACAGTGTTTACAATATTTCTTAAGCTGTGCACACAAGATGCTTTTTAAACAAATGACTAGCAATAGTGTTTGACTGGTTGTTGTGCATGTTATCACATTATATTGGGAGTAAAGTTTCTATAAGCTGCTCTGCAAAGCATCACCACGCTTACTTTCACTTCTCTGAGGTTCATGCATTCGTCCCACGAATAAAACTTCCTCTTCATCCTGTGAAAGACACAGACATCCATTATCAGAACAACTATACGATGTTCAAATATGCTCAAATAAATAGAAAACACACTGGGACTGCCAGATATAGAAATTACATTTCCTTTGTTTTTCCCTAAAGAGTGGCAGCACATGCAGATGCCTCCTTCTTCTTCCTGGGCACATACCAGTCGTCCCTTTCACAATGTCAGCAACCTGACACACCCCCTTCTACTTTCACTGCCTTTCACCGTCACCACTTGTATTGTCTTGCATGGTAACCAAATAATCAACTAGTGGATGCATATCCAGTTTCTCTATCTATTATTGAACCCTGCTGCCATGCTACTGAAAGAGAGGCATGTAAGCTCGTTTGTTTGCCCTGGTAATGGCAAGGAACCAGCAGTCCTTGGTCCTAAACAGGACTTTGACATTTATTTGTTTTATATGTATCCAAAAATGTGTAAACCTACATGTGTTATTTGCAAATGAGTATAGCACATTTTGAAAAAAGATAACCCTATATTTTCTGCTTGCACTTTACTGTAATTACATTTTTGGAAAGTTTATTTGTGTTTTTATAAAACAATATTTTATGTACACTACAGAAGCAGGATATTGTCTTTTTATGATGCTTGTTCATTTGCATGAGATAGTGTACATATACTAACATTGTATTAAAATCTTCTCGAGCACATCATAAGCAGCCTCACCTCTTGATAGCCACCAGCTCTCCAGACTCGTTGCTTCTCCCCATTAGCACGCTGCCATAGGTGCCATCACCCAGCTGCTTGAGGGTAGTATAGCGATTCATCATCTCTCAAGACGATTTTCATCAGCTTCTTAACTTTTGCTTCCTTTTCTATTTACTGAAGAAATGATCTCTCTTAGTTTCACCGGCCTTTTCTGAAGAAGAGTGCAATTGTTCTTTTCCAGGAGGAAGTACTGACACGATGTTCAAAACTCATCTTGCACTAATTCGACCATTGTTGTGATGTAGGTCAGCCAGAAGTCAGCATGGTGTCTGGCGAGTCTGGGAAGAGACAAGGAACAAAAATCATCACCAACAGATTCAGCCTTTAACTACAAATGCTTAATGTCACACAGTCATCCCCAATTATCTGTCTCACCTCTCCTGAAAATCCCTACAAAACAGGATGACTAAGATGTGAAGACAAACAAAAAGCGTGGACCACTTCTTGTTTTTCCTTTAGTGGGGAAGATTAGGTGTGTGCCGCACTAGTAGGAGGCTCCTACGTGATAACCCAAGGGAGATGACATAGCCAGGCCTAGGCTGATTAGGCCAAGGGGGACATAAATAGGGCGTTACATCACGTCATACTTACCGGCATCCACTACCTTCCCCAAGCACCCTGCCTGGAAAGAGGATTTGATTGATGCCATGGGCTACAGTTCTGCCAAATAAACTACATCTGTCATTTTTTTAAGTTCTTGTGTGTTCTTTCAGAACACATGGGTCTGCACGGGTCCAATTCAAGTTTGCAACGTGTTGCCCTGAATCTACTTCAATGTAATAATTTCTACATATGCATTTTCACATTGACCTCATATATAACATCCTAGAAATAATATGAGGGGCACAAAGTAAGGCTTGCTCTGGTCATTTGAATAGGTGTTGAGAGTTTACAAAAATGGGACTGTGTCCACAAACGTACAACAAATGTCATCTTCGTCTTCATCAAATCTGCTGGAGCCGCTAAAACAACAAGTTGTCAAGTGTGCAATGGAAAGGAAATGTCACGGAAAACCAAGAGGTGTGAATATGATTCCACCTGTGAGATATTTTAGTGACGATTTGCAGACTGCTGAGCAGGTAGAATCTCCTTAAGTACTGAACTGCTGTGTGTAGATTAAAGGAGAGCGCAGTAGGTAAGCATGAAATGAGATTATGCACGCTGTAGAGCAGAGCAGAGTTAATGTCGTCATTTTTCTTTCAAGTCAAAGATAAATTATTACTCAGAATAAAAAAAAACGTCTTGACACAATAAGATACAAGATGAGTGGTGAGGCCAGTCGGTTGACTGCTGCCCTGCACTCAGCTTTTAACGCAACCTGTTGTGGAGAGATTTAAAGGGAATTAAGAAAGAGAATAATCCAGGCCACATGACGCTGAGTTGAGTTAAGTTATTCAGGGTCAGTTTATACTGAAAACACACGTGGACTGACTGTGGAAGAGAAACTATTATTAAATGAACGCGTTGCTTTCCATGTTTAACTGTATAGATACACAGTAAAAACATTAACCCAACAGCAATAGTTTCTGTTATGAGGTTTACGACACTGGGAAATAAGTGTAATCATCAACATTCCTACCTGTGTGAGCCTTTCAGTTAGTCTAATCTCGCGGCTCATGCTTGTTCAACTCGGAGTCTTGGTCTCCTCATAGTGCCATGTTTGTTCACACAAAATCCACGTAGTATTTCAACTCAGCTCTGCGCGTCCAGGTGCGTGTGTCCGCCTTGTTGCTCCCCATGGAAACGTACACACAGTCGCCTGTGTGATTGTTTTAAACTATCAGGTGACAAGTGGCTCGTTCGGGAGGACGCAAAGGTTTGTGGGACTTGTTGTTCTTGGGACAGAGTGGTAGTTCATCAGCTGCGCCATGAGATGGAGCCGTGGGGCTGTACCTTGGCCGTACCCTGATTCACAAGCACTGAACTACATCAGTTCCATCACCTCGGATGTCACAGATAAGATTATACATATGACTGACTAATGCTTTATGGGCCGTCATCCTTAAGCCGAAGCGACCTGGCTTGCCGACTCTGGACGATAATTAAATTCCAACCAAGCCTTACCCATCTGTCCGTTGCGTGAGTGTGTGTGCGCGCACGCGTACGTGCGTTTGGGCGGGGGTCTTCACACACACACACACACGCACACACACGCGAGGCATGCATGTTAAGCCAAGAAGCTGAAAAGGCCGGGGCATAACAAGTGGACTTTCGCACTAAGAGGATTATCAGCGTTGATAGCCACCTGCAGGTCTCATCAACGGGCGCCGGTTTGCAGGTTGGAACACTGCGCACCGCGACGCCATGCAACCGGAAACCGGGCGCGGAAGCCGTTCCCTCTCGGGCTGATGCTTTTCGGGTGGCTTTTGGCATCGGCACTACATGTAGAAAATGAATGACACTAGTATTGACATTCCAGGATGAGCTTCGGGAGTTTTAACCTGCCGGGAGCGCGCGGGGACACGTCTCCGAAAGTGAATCTGAGATCGGTTTCCTGAGGCTGATTTCAACATGAAGACGCGACCTGCAGGGATCGGCAATGTCAATGCCGACTGGATGGGTTCGCTCCCCTCCAAGCTCAGTGCCATGCCCCTCAAACACCTCGCCGTGCCAGGTGAGACTGTCGTGCGTAAAGACGCGTGTTGTCTCCTCTGCTTTCTCTTTTTGTCCATCACTCATGTCAACACCCCAAACCCACGAGTCAATCAGACTTACATGGTGCCTGTATGTTAATCAATCACAGCTTCTATAGCTGTTGCTGTATGTTCCAGATCATCACCTTGTTCTTTTTTGGATGTAATTCCACCGCTGTGTGCTCGAGTCCTTCACATTCACCTTTGGCAGCTGTTCTCAACTTTGTAAACAAATACTTTAGTCATTTTCCCTCCTAACATCCCCTTCACTATTAATTTTTTTGTGGTGGTTTAAATTTTTGGGGTTGTATCTTTCCACAGGGTCCCATGATTCTTTCACCTTCTGGGTGGACGTGCATGCCCCTGTGGCCCCCGATCAGAAGACTTATGTTAAATACCTGGCCACCATCTTCAGTGTCTTAGCCAAGAAAGTCATGGTGAAGTGGTCCATGACACAGGTACGGATCTGAAATCAGTGAGATAAATCAGACACTTGGAAATCATAGCTTTATATAAAATGAAATGTTTCTGCATGTTTTACAGTCTAGCAGATCCGTTTAATTTTGCAGTTGTAATGTCATGTGATGTCTATTCCTAGAACTTGACTTTTAAAGAGCAGCTGGATGCAGGAATTCGCTACTTTGATCTCAGGGTCTCCTCCAAACCAGACGAGCCTGGAAATGAGCTCTATTTCATCCACGGCCTCTTTGGACACAAAGTGAGCAGCAGATATTCCTGATGTTTAAACGCTTAACGTTTTAGTTATTGTGTGTCTCCAACCCTGAAATGATCAAAATTACATGTAAATGTTGCCTCAAATATTTCAGCAAGTCCAGATGTTTCTCCTTTATTTAGTATCAGCACTAACAGCGGCGTTGTGTTCTGTTTCTAGCCGATGGTTGTGTGTTTAGCTGTAAACGTCCCTGTCACAGTGCATTCCACATAGATGTTTGTCAGGACAACAACTTAATGCACAGTAAGAGTACATTATTAGGCCTGTCTAGCAGATGTTAAACTTGTTTTCCACTATTGTTGTTTTTAGCTTTAATTAAAGAAAAATGGAGGCATTGCGTTAAATTAACTTTCTTTCTTCTCTCCTAAAGGTGAGAGACGGCTTGTTAGAAATCAACTTTTTCCTAGTCAGACACAAAAAAGAGGTGAGAATCACGTGTAATAGTATTTTTATCAAATACAATTAAAACACTAACTGAATGTGTCTGAACGATTTAGGTAGTTTTTCTGGACTTCAACCACTACTATGCAATGGACTCGGAGCATCATGTGTACCTCATCAACATGCTCCAGGAAGTGTTTGGCAGCAAGCTTTGCACTAACAGTGCAGTGGAGAACATTACTCTGGACTACCTGTGGGAGAGGAAATACCAGGTGAGAATCAAAGATCAAATGTGGTGGCTCTGTAGTAGGCATAGATAGTTTAATATAATTCCATTGCCGTCATCTGCATTTGAGGGTGAACCTGCATAAAAACCAGCAAATGTATAAATCCAGTACGTGCCACTAGTACACGCATGTATGAACAACGGTGTATGCAGGTTTGCAGTGGATGGCCCATTTAACCCCTGTTGTTAGGTAATCCCTGCTGCGTGTTACTCTCCCGGGCAGGTATTAGTGGCGAGTGTCATCCCATTAACACTTGTTTCACTGTCTTCCTTCTTCACATTTTCCTTGTCTTTGTCTTCACTTGCCGTCTCCTCCTTGCTTGCTCTCCACTGCTTCTGTATTTCTTATGATTCATTTATTTCATTGTCTCACAATTGTTTCATTTTAAGCAAACACGTACACACTCACATGTTTGCCTGTTTGTGTATTCGACTGTTTCCCGTTTTAGGTCCAGACAGTGATAGTGTATGTTTGCATTTTGTCCTACTCTGTGCTTAATTCAGATATTCTAGTATCTGTTTGATTCGTGTCCTGATGAGCCTAATCTGTGAGTGGCTTAGTTAGCGAAGGAGAAAGAGAGCAGGAGTTAGAGAGAGTACAGTATAGGGAGAGGAGAGAGCTGTTATTACACAAAATCCAAGCGCTGACTTCAAAACTCAGGATACATATCCATTGTGTTTCATTTTCTGCTCTCTTCAGGTAATAGTGTTCTATCATCATCCTTTAGCTCAAGGCATCCCTGTCATGTGGCCTGGAAACAAGATCCCAGCTCCATGGGCAAACACCACTGAACCCTCTAAGCTCATACAGGTCAGAAACAACCCCTACCCGTGCAGTTTTTAAACTTAATATATCTCAATAACATTTCTGCAGTTGAAAATCAGTGCTGAAACACTTTCTGTGGATTTGTGGGCACGGGCTAAGAACTAGAAGTCCCTCTGTGGGCTCATAGAATTGCTCATTTAACAATGAACTGGTTTACTTCGAGCATGAATCATTTTAGGAGCGATGGTTCAGACAGGGCTGGCGCAGGCTACTATTTTTAGTTGTGGTAAGCCTCCAGTTAGTGGAGCCCAGTCTCTACTCATTACCAGGATGAACATCTCACTGCGTCTTCTTTCTCTTTCTTTCCATCTTACCATCTCCTTCTTTTCTTCCTTCATTCTGCACCTGTTTATTTCACATGCTCTGGGTTCTTTAATTCAATATTTCTTACTTTTTATTTTATACTATACACTTAAAAAAGCTCGTTATTCAAACTGCTCTTTACATTACATTTAATCAATTGTATTTAACATTCGCCTGTCTAGTTCCTGGAAACTACACTGAAGGAAAGAGCCCAGCAGGGCTCGTTCCATGTGTCCCAAGCTATCCTCACACCAAGAGTCAACACTGTGGCCAAGGGCCTAGTCTGGGGTCTACGAAACTACCTGGTTGAGAGGTCAGTCATTAGATTTGAGTCTATGTGCTTAATGTGCTCATGGAAAAAAAAGCAGCTTGTGTTGGTTTAATGCACCAATTATGAATATGATGTGGGAAATATGCAGAATAACTCTCAGTTATATGTGAGACCAGTGGGGGGCAGTACAGTAATTGCTACAAATCTCATCAGTAAAGAGGATTGAGGTCCCCACTGGTGCGACAGGATAAGGAAACAAACTGTCATGATACAATCAGACCTTACAGCTGTTAAAGACAAAAGCAATGCTGTCTTTTAAAAGGATAAACATTAGTCCACCAGGATAATTAAGAATGTTTATATGCTCCTATAATAACAACGACAGCTTTATGTGTAGCTCCTGTTACAATTTGCCCTCACTCCACTTGTTGATTCCACTGGGAATGGGATCAGCTGTAATCTTCTATAGCCATTTCTTACCCTTGGAGGATCAAAGTGTATCGCGTGTCATCTCTTTGGCAGGAGATCATTCCTTTGTTTGCACAAAACGTTTCAGTAATCTACCTTGTTAAGGCTTAGATTTAAGAGGAAACGACAACAGAACTCTTCACTTTGAACACGCACCCTCCAGGCCCATTATGTTGGAGAGAAACAGCCACTGATAGTGGGGCATAAAGCTCCTGAACGGACGCTCAGGCGAGACAGGAGGTGGCGTAATTTTGCACTTCCGAGGAAGTAGGATTGTTTATCACTGTTGGGTAAACATTGTCACTTCCTGGTTTTGTTCTGCTGGCGACTGAAAGGTAGTGGAAAATTTAGGGGTGTAAGGAGTGATGCGGTTACACGCTCGTGGCCCATGTGTGCACTGTCAGTACAGAGCGCGTCAAGAATCAAAACAGAAAGGGTTTGAAGGCAAAGCAATGATTACAAAGAAGACTGCCAGATACAGACATCACATCCTGTAACTGAACAGGTATTCAGCCAAGGGAAAACTGATTAGACTTTGGCAATGCACAGGGATATGGATGTGTAACTGTAGTCATAGCTCTGAAGCTATCAGAGACAGACACTTGGCACTAAACATTTGAGATAGGGTTGCAGGTTCGGGAAATCTGTTAATAGTACTTTGGGTTAACAGGAATTGGTGATGTAATATGTCCCACACACAGTCCCTTCATTCCTTATTTATTGTCCTTCCTCTTTTCAAACCTGTATTCTCCACATCTCATTCACTCTAGGAACCTGCCCACCATCATGTCGTGGGTTCAGGCTCAGAGGCCAGGGGTGGATGGGGTCAACATCATCACTTCCGACTTTGTGGAGCTCACTGATTTTGCCAACATTGTCATCAAACTCAACAACCTGCTGCTGCCTGAAAAGGACCACAAACCCAGATGACACAAAAGATTCTACGAAGTTAGTTTTAATAATAACGTATTATACTGCATCAGTGGTGCACAAATAAAGACTTTTGTTAGCTCTTCTTTTAACCGATAAGTTGTCATAATTTTACATGTCAGCGTTAATTTAACAAGTATTCTATATGGGTTAGGGACCTGTAGTCCTCCTTTAAAAGGAACGCATCACCTTGGTTTCGGAACCTTATAGTTTTGGTTGCATCCAAAAGATGGAGAGACGCCACGGCTGTGAAGACTGGGCACGCTCATCAGCGTACCACAGTTATGGCTTCCTTTGTGGATTATAAAACTGGAAACATGTGACATTGCTGCTATAACACGGAACTGCCCCACAGGTCATCAGACTGTCGGGACCATGATCATATGACTGTGGGATTTTTTTTCTAAGGCTTGCCATCTCAGATACGTCAGAGGGAGTTTTTCCTCACTTTTTTTCCCAAAGCTGTAAAAAACCTTGAACCAATGAACTCAAATTATATTTTCAATTGAGATTTTTTTTCCAATAGTAGAATGAGCATGAGACAAACTGAGAGATTCATTGATGTTATTGCTATAATGTTAAGTTAAGTCACACCGTGAAGCCCACTTTCTTCAACTACAAGATAGCACCTTCTGTGGGAATAGCAGAACTTCTGTGTATGGTTTGAAATGTTTTCTGTTTGTTTATGGATATTGGGTATTTAATGCATCTGCGTCATTGTTTTACTGTGTTTGTGTCTTCTTGTGAGCCCGGTGACTACTATGCATGACAGTAGTCCAGGGACAGCCGTCCTGCATGCCTGTGGTCAGTGTAGAAAAAGGAAGAAGTTGATAAAGCAGGTGAATGAAAGTGGAAATGAGGTTAAATTAAATAAAAGAAATCAAGTTTTATTGTCTTAGGGGGCAGGAGTGGAAACTGAATGATAGAAGGGAGGAATCTCATCAGGGTAGAATTGAAGTTTAGCTACAGGAAAACAAGATGTTTTCTTTTCATTGCAGCTGTACCCTTCTTTATTTCACTCCCTCACTCCAGGCCACATTGTTGACACGGTTGAGTGTGGTCACACAGGCACAGACACACAAGCACTTTAATTGTAGAGTAATTACACATACCGTGGCAGGCAAGTGGGAGAGCAGCAGATTTATGCTTCTCTGTGTTGTTTTTACACTCTTTGCATTGTATCCCACTGCACCAAGAAACTCGTATATGGTCTTCCAGAACAAAAAGGTTCTAAAGTAACGAAACCACATCTGTGATTGGATGCAGGTACTTGGCAACCAAAATCATATTACTCTACAACAATGCAATAACAACATTTTGCTTTCAAAGGTGCAAGCATTTCCATATAGTACGCCAAAACCTTTTTTTCCATACAGTACTCCAACACATTCTCTTTTTGCACCACAGTTTAAGTAGATACGCAGCTGTGTTCTGTCGAAAGGCCCAAGTTTGGGGCTAAATACATTTTTAAGCTACCTTTTTAGTGTCTTTAGGAAATTCTAGGATTTTTGAAATGGTCTATCTCTTGGTCATCTTGTGCAACGTGGGAACAAAAGCCCTCAAGCTAAAGCTAGACTTTAAACACTACAGCAGCCCCTGTCGTGGGGTCATTCAGAGTTCAGTGGAAAGATATGACGGCTTCATCAAAAATAGTAACATATGCAATGAAAGACCACACACAGCTAGTGATTAGCTAGTGATTGAGGTTATTTTTATATAGCTTTACCGTTTAATTTGGCTGCAGCCAAGGATTAAAACTTGGGTTTTAACCCAACCTGCTTGAAATCACAGATATTGTAGTAAACACCTGAAGTACCGCTCGACCTAATCAGATTTGTAAAACAACTTTTTTGGAGCTCAACACGAGAGAAAGAGAAATTTGGGATGCAGCTGCAACAGCAGAAGCAGCTAAAACAATTGCGGACTGTCAAGATTTAAGGGGAGAGATGATGAAGAAGAGCTAGTAGAGAGATATTAACTGTGGCTGAGAGACATGCAAGTCAAATAGTGAATGATTAAAAGAAAAAAATAAAGATAACAAATGAATATTAGATGAAGTCACTAACATTATTGTTGTGTACATTTGTGGAACAAAAGAAACACATGCATAAATGTAATGTCTCAGAACTTTCCACACTTGTCTGAATAAGGCTGAAGGCTCTCCTATGAGTAGGTGCAATCCTTCTCCAACAAGCTCCAGCCTCCTGGGATCGCCACGGAGTTGTGGAATTCACTCGGGAATGCTGTCAAGCATTCGGCTGCCCTCTCAAACCCACGGGTTCTGACATGATGTCAATGGGAAAGTTTAGCGGCTTTGATGCCAACAAGCAACCACGAATGCATAATAGTGTAATAGCTTCTGGAAACACTTGACAAGAAATAAAGTTAAAAGGAACTGCAAAACAATTATCCTGATACCATTTAGCTGCTCTCTTGGCTTTAAACATGCATCAGTAGATGTTAAGTCCCGACCTAAAATGCGCAAAAAGCCTGGGCTTGTTACCATAAATGAAGAAGCAAATTTCAAATTGCATGTGATCTGAAGCAGGGGAGAAAGTTGAACAGGACTTGGTGCTCAAGCTCCCTTCCTGTTTATCCACTAAGAGATTCTTGCAGTTGCTCAGCAGAAAGATATTCCTGCTTTCACAAACATGCATGCCTGTGCATTTGCTTGTGTATATGTGTGTATAAGCATACCCTAGTTGGCCTTCATCCGACCCTCAGGACCAGTTTAAATACTACATTAGTCATTTTCCAACCAGCACACATCATGCATTGCGCTTCACTTGTGGTCCATGGGCACAACTTAAACAAAACTCTGCATGGCTGCATAGTGCGTCTTTGATGTTTTCAGCAGTGAGGTATGCGTGAACATCTGCCAAATAAAACGACCTACTTATGACAGAACCGCTGGCATCTACTCGAGCCTACGTTACGTTTGCAGACTGATGCGTGACCATACATGTAGCTGAGATTTTTCAGATGGTACAAATAACTCTTGCAAAGAGCAGTCTGCAACCACTTACAGGTTACTCTGTCTGCAGTGAGTTTCCCATGTGCACCATTACACAGAACAGAGTTTTGTTTTTTAGTCTTCCCTTTCTGCAGAAAGTACAGCATGTGTTGTCAAGAAGGAAACATCAATATAATATTATATTAAAATATCAAATTGTGATCAAAGACACTTTGGCTCATTTTTAAAGGTAACGTTGGAGGTTCTGAAATATGCTGCCAGAGGTTTACATGTCACCATACACTCTGTTCACAGCATTGTGCAGGATCCCATGGTTATTCTATCAAGGTACTACCATTTGCATGCTGGGTATTTCTTCCTGTTTTGATCTGGAGCTAATGGAGAGTTGCTATAAAGGCATTCAACAGTTGATTTGGACTCTTCAGACCCATGTGCTGTTATTGTGATTTATTTGGGATGTCAGCTAGTTATTGTGGGTCTGTGGGTGTGTTGTTGTTATGAGTGTATTGGTATTTGTTATAGGCTCACACTTTTATCAACATTCTCATGGCTTACTACTATATGAGATCAGTTTGGCCACCAGTCAGCTTCTGTCTCTATGTGAGCTCCAGCTAAATGAGTGTTTAGCTGCATTCCTGTTGTAATATCATTAGGAAAACACGCATCTTATCGTGGCTTCTTATCACTGGGACAGAGCGAGTCTGAAAGAATGTTCTCTCCCTCTGTCTCCCCCTCATTGTCAGCATAAAACGCCTCCTGTCCGTGAACTGGTGAGAATACGAGGTCAAGTGCAGGTGGCACAGGCGCATTATGCGCTGCGTTTGGGATTGAGAGAGAGAGAGAGAAAGAGAGAGAGAGAGGGAGAGAGAGAGAGAGAGAGATACTCCCACCTCCTGCTCCCGCTCCACTTCCAGCTGTTGCTACTTCTGTCCACACGTCGCAATTGGCTGAAGGTGTTTTCAGCCAATTGAAGGTGTCTTCATACCTTCGGTGTGCGCGTTCCTGCGCGCGCGCGCGCGCGTGGCAGCGACAGAGGATTAAGAACCTTTTACCGAGGCATCCGCAGGGAATAGAACTGACACGAAGGGGACTGCAGGAGACAAGAAGGAGAGATTGAGAGAGACGACACCACTCTGGGTGTTGGAGCAGCTGCGCGGTCGCACTATGACAGAAGTGGCCAGTCCCGCGTCACTAATGGTAAGCGCGGTTATGGATGAGGGGCTTTTTTCTTTCTTCTGTTTCTGTTCTAAACTTTTCACAACACCCTTTAAACTACTTTAGCAGCATCTAATGTTTAATCCACAGCTCAGGGGTGAGGGGGAGGGGGTCCTTCTGTGCGTAATTCTTAAGTGAGCTATTTAACACTAAGCTAAATCTAATCCGGCTTTAATTGCAGATTTCGTTCCCAGCTATTGAAATACAGGGCAAGTTTTGTTTGTTTCTGGTCTGCTTAAAAACGCATGGACACGTGAAGGTAAATAAACACACGACCTAGAATCAGTCCATGACACAAGTTTAAATGATTCCATGATGAATTTACAGTTCTTCTATGGGGACCACAGCTCCAGTCACTGCTAATGAAGCCAGTTATGTGGCCTAACCTGGAAATCAAGGAGAAAAATCAAAAGGTAGAACCAAGAATAATATCAAAGTATTTGTCTTCCTCTTTTTCCCCTTCTAGATATAACTGGCAATGCAGTGTTACAAGTTGAACGCTGCAAATTATGGTTACAGACAGTGTATTATTGACTTTGGTGGTCCAAGCACTTTACCCAGATCTTTCAAGAAAAGCGAAACATCAAAATCTCACCGCAATGTGTGAAACGTCAACTTCAAACTACAGTTCAAATACCCAGAATGCTCAGTAAGTTAAAAACCACTCTGCTTGGCTTAGTTTGAAGGTGCCGCAGCCCTTTTTGTCTAGTCTTCCATTAATCTCTTTTCCTTCATCTCTGGATACCTTAGCCCATATTTTTAACCATTTCCTTTTCCTTTGTCTCCAAGCATCCCCCCACATATTAATGTTGTTATCTCTAAGTCTATCTTTCTGACACAGTTCATTTGACTAGATGCAATACAATGCAGCTTGTATCTCCCTCTACCCCTTTACTGTCCCTCATCATCTCTTTGTCATATCCGGCCCCTTTCAAACCCAAACATCAGTTCATCCGCTTCGTGTTGCTGTTAAGGTAATCTGGGCTTTTCCGAAGACACACACACCCACTGCAGAAATTCAAGTGAGATTTCCTCTATCTCAGCGTCAGCTGCAATAACAATAGAACATTTCCTGTGAGGACTGTGGATTTCCGTAAATGAACTCAAAGTGTTGGATTTGGAGAAGCAGAGTTGGTGGATAGTTATTGTGCTTTAACAGAGGTTCAGGGTGAATATGTGTGTTTTAGTTTATGGAGAATACACATACAAACACATGTGTAATCACATAACGTGGTAAAATTCAAGAGTTTCTTAAGGTATCAGTCACTGAGACATATCAGATTCTACAGCTTATCTGTACATGACTTTCAGTGGTTGTTTGCACAAACTGGCATTCAAAACCATCACTGTGCACATTTTAGTAATGCGGTATAAAGTATAGGACCTGACTAAGGTGTCTACATAGGTTCTAGTCTAGTTCTAGTGAATCTATTACATCCGTGTTCTCATAACTACTGTAGCAACACCCACGTTTCTGTGAGTGTACGTATTTAGTTATCTTTGTGAGGAATGCTTTGAGTATTACTCGCTGGTGGTGAGGACATTTTTGGAAAGTCACAGCAGGAAAGTGAGCAGTTGCCTTATATGAGGCACACTGAAAGAGGGACTCCATATTAAACAGCATCTGTGATACAATGCTGGCTTTGTCAGGTAGGAGGAGAAGAGGGTAACGCTGGAATGTAAGGGGGGGGTGTTAGTGCGAGACAGAGGGATGGAGAGAGATAGCGATAAAGACGGACAGGGGAGCAGGCAAAGCTGAGGAACATACAAATAAGAGATAACATATTCGGAGCAAAGGAGACAGACATGACAGTGTTTTTAAACAAATTCGATAAAGCAACATTTGTTTAATTTAGTTTAATTTAAAAGATAGTGAAAAGCACCATAAAGGCAAATAAAGAAAAAAAAAAACACAACCACAAATGCCAGAAATCAGAAATCCGAAAATAAAGAATTACAAATTATTAAGCAGGAATCATGATCCAAAAAATGCAATTAATGATGAGAAATAAGACGATGATATGCATGATCACGCTACTTACGTACTTCACAATTTTGGATATTATTGGTTGTTTAACAAACTTGAATTCTTTTCAGTCAGAGTTGGCAATGTGCAGTAGATGAGGCAAAAATGTATTTACCACAGTAAAAAAAGATTCTTCTACAGCTTTAAGTCTTCAATATAACACATTCAAACACAGCTTTTCATGTCACCTCTCAAATACCTACTCACTGTTGTTTTCTATTCCTCTTCTAATCTGAAAAGCTGCAGCAAAGATTAAACACAATAGCTGGCAGTAAATGTGTAGAAGCGAAGAAAGAAAAAAAACATTTCAGCACTGTAGAGAACTTTAGTTTGCGCTATTTGTTTTTACTGGATAAAAAACACATATACTCACACATGTAAGTAACTGAACGGTTCTCACCAGTGCGCAAATATCTGTTACAAATCACAGCGGTTAAAAACAATGGGATATGCGCTAAGATGTGGTTATGAGAATGGAAAATCAGACAGCAACGAGGATGCTGAGGATAAATGAAACAGAAGGCAAGACCAAACAGATGGAGAGGAAATGCACACGAGAGGAGCAAGTAGGCGCAAGGATAAAAGCAGAGGATGAAGCGAATAAAAGGTTGGGATGAAACAGCGCAGGAATGTGGGATCTTTCCTTCTGGTTTTATGAGTTCTCTATCTGCCATTACTTTCTTTTCTTACACTCTCTAGCTCGTTCTCTGTCTCCAGATGCAGGGATAACTGAGCATATTGAGACAAGTCAGCTGTTCCACAGATGGGATCAAAGAGATTGTGTGCATTCACTATCTACCAGTTGTATCCATGTGATTTGAAAACCGTTGTGTGTTTACACTGTTCGACTTTCTCTCCCTGACTGTGCCTCATGTGTTCTTATTGAATACATATTTCCAAAAATATGTCCTATATTCCTCAGATTGCATTTTGACTTCCTGTGTCTGCTCTAGATTCAACAGAGGAAGATGTATTTGTTTCGGTGCAGTAGATTTGTCTTAGTTAGCTCAACATCAAGACAAAAAAAAGTTTGAAAGAAGTCATTACTCTTTGATTTTCTAACCACAAAACCTCAAGGTAATAATTCAAATAGATTATAAAAATATTCTGCCATAAAATTCTATTTTAGCTGTAACAGAGATGAGACATTCTGTCTTCGTATTTGGAGGAAAGTAATAAAACTGAAAGACTGATCTAGTGTTTGCTTCTATAGACCTATAAAATCCTAAACCATCCAGTAGTTGTGGGTAGGTCTCTGATAGAATCAGCTTTGGCGTGCTTTGATCTGATATTGAGGAGAAACTGCAAGCTGGAAATCTGGAGGGAGAGAGGGAGGGAGGGAGGGGATGGTAGCTGTGACACACCTCACTGCTCTGCTTTAACTGGAGCACAACAAGGACAAAGTCTTGTCATAACGTGCCCAGACTGCAGCTCAATGCCTGAACAAAGAAGGGGTTGAGGTGTGGGGAGGGTGAGACACAGCAGACACAGCATGGAGGAATGGTCTCGTTAACACTTAGCTCATGTTGCCATCACACATGGCGTGTTTGCTTTGTCTACACGAGTGAAGAAAAAAATCAGCCGAATGTGGCTCCTCATATCTTAATGCAATTATTTTGAAAGAGCTGAAGGAAGGAAGCTGGTGCTGAATTCGAGGAAGTGGCATGGAGCTGATTATGATTTGCATTTTCCGTGATGTTGGTTAGAGGAAGAGGAGGAAAAGAGAGGAGTGTGTGATTAAAATGGCAGGATAGGATGCAGGAAGAGGAAAGGAAAAAGAAGGGGTTTGGAAGAAACTGAGAATGATTTAGTGAAAAGAAGGCAAAACGTGTGAGGAGGAAATCAGAGAGTAGAGAGAAGAGGGGAAAGCAGATAGATGACACGAGGTGAAAAAGGGAGATGTGGTTTTTCCTAAGCTGTAATCATCTCTGGTTTAGTGAGAAGCATCTCACTCGTGTGTGTGTGTGTGTGTGTGTGTGTGCTCCTTTGAATGTGTGTTGAATATTCCTACCATCTAAAGACTTGACTTGAGTTCTTGTTATGTTGTACCTCAGAAAATAAGAAAAGCCATCAAACATAAAACCTTTATGGATGAGGTCTAATGTTGCTGTATGGATTAATAGTATAACAGAAATATTAAATAAATACTACTAAGGATCATTTATCTTTCTCCATCTTTTCTGCAGGACTCGGACATAATGTTCCAACCAGAGTCAGACCAGATGTCCCCAGGTGAACCCAGGGTAGGCCACTACAGTTTTCTGTCAAATATTGTCAAATTAAACTGGGCATTATTTTTACTGAATGTAAACTGTGTATGAAACTGACATCCCCACTCTGACGCTCGTAGTCTCCAGCCTTGGACCTAATTGACACAGGGAAAGGGCTGAAGGTCCAGACAGCTACACCGCATCTGGTTAGCCTGGGCAGTGGGAGACTGAGTGTGGCAATTACCCTGCTGCCACTGAAAGAAGGTAACACACACACACACACACACACACACACACTTCCTTTCATGCCTCTATAGTGACTGGAGGGGTAAACCAACTAATCACATTATAGTGATGACACTGACTTCAACTTATTTGCAAGCAAATCACTTTCTGAAAACATCAGGTTTATGCCTGCAGCATTTTCTCTCTCTCTGTGTCGCCCCCTGTTTGTGCAGCTGAACTAACACTTTAAAGAAATGGGATTATTATGCAGGATGATCGCGTCCAGCTCACAATGATCGGAGCAGGTGTCGTTGTGAATGAGGAGCAGTTAAAGACTATATAACACTGTAAGAAGAACAGAAAATATGAATACACCTATTATTCATATAGATATATTTACCCTTTATATAAAACCCAACATATCCCCATTGAGCAGACACACAGAAACAAACGCACACTCCTTAAGTTAGGATTACTTGGCCATACAGTAGCTGTCAATCTTCACATTATCTCCCCAGCACCACATATCACATATCACATAATCTTCAGAGGAAATTTCTCCCTAGTCATGAAAAGCTGCCACATCTGAGGCGAAAGCAAATATTTACATTGCTTCAATTCCATGGTTCCCGGAGGGGTGGGTTGAGGTGTGATTGAGGAAAGACACTCTATGCTGTGTAATATTCAAATGTATTCAAATCCATTTAGTTTCATCCTACAGACATTGGCACCCATGATGCATTGCAGTCATGTAAAACCCTCCTGAGTGATCAAAGTGTCCTGTTTGTGACACAGTAGGGTATTTATAGTTGATGTGTTTTGCTATCCTTAGCCATCGATTTAATTTTACTCATCGCTCTCTCTCTCCTATCCTCGTGCACAAACGCATACATTCACTAGTTGAGCAGGCAGGTGCCACAGCCTCATTACAACCCTGGTTAGGTTGCCAAGCAGAAAGACAGAAAGAAACTGACAGTCGTGCTTGTACAACTGAACAACAACTACTCCACAACACAACTCGACTGAAATGAACAGACAAGCATCTAATTTAACGGACAACAGTGTTGACTCTCACATACAGTTGTAGAGTTAACATGTCACAAAGCTCTCATTATTTCCCTATTGCATAGAGAAACAAAGACACTTTTTTGTCTCCTCTTTGCCATGAGAATAATACAGTGAAATGCGTCAGCACTAGATTTTGAATGGATTTATTCAGAAGTAGAGTTGTGGTTAAAAAAGTCATAACTTTCTAAAGCCATATTTCCTTATCAGATATGAGGCAGTTTCTTAGTCCCTAAGGAGACATGTTGGTTTAGTCACAGTACATCCAGTATAACATTAAAATGATGGATAAAACTGTGTAGCGCCGATTGTGATGGTATAATCAGCATTTTAACATTTCATTTTTCTCACTGCGTGTTGCGTAACTCTTGCCACACACTTTCACCATCTCCAGCTTGATGTGCCTTTGCATTTCAGTGAGGAATGCCAACAATGCAATCAAAACCTTTTAGGAGAACTGAGGGTCTATTCTCCACAGCATGTTAACTGAAGAAGAACAACCAGTTAAAATGTATATGAAAATAAAAAGCCAGGCACATCCAGATGAAAAACACTGTGTTGAATGATTGTAATTCTATATTAGCTACATTTTTGTATTTAGTGATCATGTGTATTTCTTTCTCTTCCAGGGGTGACGCGCATAGGCCGGGAAGATGCTCCAATTCCTCAAGACATCACTATCCAGGGGCCTGGAATAGAGGCAGAACATTGTTTCATTATAAATGAAGGTTTGTTTGCATCTATATATGTGTAAGAGCCAATGATTAAATTTTTGTGGAATAAAGCTTTTACGTTTTGTTTGTAATCCTAAAACCATACTTTTGTTAAAACTACTGGATCCATTTAAAATCTGCCAGTGAGTGATAATATTTTAGAGACAATCTGCTAAAAAATCCATCTCTGAGTAAATGCAACAATCTCATAAGTGGATTATAACAAAGATGTGTTCACAAGTGTGGTACAGAACTAATAATCTTTTAAATCCCCAAACTGTAATAGTTTAGGTAAAGTAACTTTCAAGATTAATATGGGATTGATTGTACAGTGCATTAATTTGTTCCCATTGTATTCCTAACTGTCTCCTTGTTACCAATATAACAGGAGGGGTGGTGACGCTGGACCCTTGTGGTCACCTTTGCAGTCTCGATGGAGTCCAGGTCACAGTGGCTACACCACTCACACAGGGTAAGATGCACATACACACGCACATATTCCAGTGGTAGTCTACTCAGCCCAGACACATACACAAACCTCGAGATATTGCCACCTACTGGTTAATGCTCAGACGGCAGTGGATAAACATGATATTACGTAGAGTAACTATTTCATGATGCCTGTGTATGTGTGAGAATGGTTAGTTTGCGGTTTGGTTAACTTGCATTCCTTTCAGTGTGCAGATGGAAAACAGCAGGGTGCACAGTATGTGTGCGTTAGCACATAAATGTATGGGCCCGTGTTACTGTGAGCGCTTTCACAGTTATGTATGTGTTTTGGGATGATGTAGTGCTCTGGTTTAGTTCATTTATTTGTGGTTTGGAATGGCTAGCTGCTACAGTGAGTCACAGCTTCCATCAGCAGCAGAGTTTACTCCTAAGATTCTGGTTATAGTGGATTGCAGAGAACTGACAAAACACACAGACAACACTAACGCATCTTCTGTCTTATCTTTCTGTTGACCCCTGCCGACATGTGTCTGTTTTGTGTCTGCCAGAATCTTGATCAGTTTATCTCTTGTTGGTCTTTCCTCTTATTTTTTTCTCCTCCTAATTTCTCTGCATTTGCTGCAGAAAGCTCCCTCTTTTACAAGTCTGCATACTGTAACACCCCCTCCCCCCTCCTTGTTCTCTCTTATTTTATAATGTATGAACTACTTTGACTTTTCCACGTGTCTGCCCTTTCTCTGCATGCTTTTTCCCCCTTGTGTGGCCAGGTCGTTTAAAGTTAAATATTAACAGGCCTATTTATCTTCCCGCTGTGCCTAGCTGATTCAAATATTGACAACATCTTGGTGTGTCTACACACACAGGGCCGGGGCATTGTAACGTAGCATTGGTGAAGAAAGGATCTGAAAGTTGGATAAAATAGGTTAACAAAGTCAAAAGTGCAGGGTTTGGAAAACGATGGAGGGAGAAAGAAAAACTCCTGCAGGAATACTCGTGGCCTCAGATGCTCTGGGTCGAGTTCGTCTAACCACAGACAGAAACATACACGTACACACTGTAGGGCAGTCTGGAGATGATTAGCTATGTTTAGGAAGTAATCTGTTCTGTATTTGGGACTTCAGAGCCTGAACTGGAATCAAATCAGCTTCACTCTTAACTCACTGGAATAGCTTGAAAACACTTGGATAGTAATTGTCAGATGGTAACATGTTAATAAAAGCGGCATTCGTGATAATTAAAACCTTTCTGTAGCAAAAACAACACTGATAAACAAGCTTTAAAGCTACTCTTTAATTTTTCTTTACACAAACCAGACACGCGCCAGCTGTTTCCACATCATGTATGCAGTGGTTCTTGTAGCAGGTATTCCATTAAGTCTTTGTCATTCTCTAAAATGTGAAGTGAAGAACAGACTGAATTGATGCTCCACTCTATTTACTTCACTTTTTAGCTGGGTTTGGGTATAAAACTCTCTCAGCGTTCATGCAGTTCTGAAGTAAGATGCAAATCTACCTGCTGAACAAAATGCTGCTGCTGTGGCCTGGTAGCTCAATGGGTTAGGTGTCAGACTGGGAAGCAGAAGGTCGCAGGTTTGAATCCCAGTCTGACTCCTAATCTATCCCCTACCAGGTGTGTCCCTGAGCCAGACACCCAGCTAGCTCCTTGTAAGTCGCTTTGGATAAAAGCATCTGCCAAGCAAAGTAAAGTAAAGTAAAGTGCTGTACAAGCCTCATCCTCTCCCTGTTTCACACACACACAAGCTGCACACACATGTTGCTGCCAGTGGCTTCATGGTGTATTCAAATGGGTGAGAGACACAAGGAGCACCGAGAGAGACTACGGAAGGATTTAACCTGTGGGGCAGAGTTCCACAAAAATCTGTTTTTTAATCTTATTTTTTTTTTAAACTTTGCTCTCCAAATGTACGTTTCATTGCCAGTTAATCTGTCTGGTATACAACAAAGTGTTAAATAAAAACCACCTTTTCAAGTCATTCTCCACAACCCAACATGTTCCAGCTAACAAAAGTCTAAGGTATTTCAAATAAAAAGAACATAAGCAGGTAGACAAAGAAAATCTGAAGGGGCGTCTACCGAATACCTCACTGTCTAATAGGCTCTAAACCTGCCGACTAGGGGTGGTGTATTGTGCTGTTAGTTCATATTATATATTAAATATATATACTAGTTTATATTTTGTATGACTTACTTTTCTGTTTTCATTGCTGTGTTTAGACCATAACCCTGCAGTACCGACATTGAGTTTCTCGTGTGTATTTACGTAACATGCTGTTGTAAAGCCTGTAGGTCTCACCCCCTATGTTCAGGAGGTTGGTACAGTCCGATACTCGGGCTCGTGGATGGTAAATCAGTGAACTTTCTTCCACACGGAGTCACGGCGGGTGAGGAGGCGTTTCATCTCTGGGGAGGGAGTCAGACAACAACAACAGAGAGCCCGGCAGGAGCGTAGAGATATATTTTTACTGTATTTCTACCACAAAAGTTATTTAAGTCGTTGTTATAATGATTTGTCACACGTGACAAAAAAGAAGATTTAATTACATCTCGTGATAAGTGCGCACTGAGCAGCAGTCAAAAGGTTTGTAACGTATTTCAGTTAACTAAAGCAACAAAGTAGCGTTTGATTTACTCAGACACGATTTTAAATACTTTTACTTCACTGTACTTTGTTCATTTTGTGCTACGTTGTTCTGCACTTGTGATTTTTTCCTAATTGAGAGAGTTGCTTCTTCTGTGTGTGCTGAGGGAAATGTGTGTGTGGCGTATGTTTGATTAGCTCTTATTCCCTCATCCTGATGCTTTGTGATGCCGGATTCACCTTCAGACCTCAGTTACTAAGTGGTCGCGTGTCTCTGACGAGCCTCGCGTGCTCTTTGAACAGTCAGTCCTAATTTTGTGGTTCTCATCAGTCGATTCGTTGGTTTAAATTATTTTCTCGCTTGCCAGGGAAGTAAGCAGGGTAAGCCACTTTTACCAGCCTGAAGAACTAGCAACAGCTCAACAGCTGACATTATTGATTTCCCTTTAAAAAGCCTCTGCCATTAGAAGTACCCTGACCCATCTGTCGCTATAAAACCATGAAAACACTAATGTATTCAGTCTGTTTCTTTTTTAAAACAAATGCAAACCTGTTTAAAATGGCAAAGCACTGGAAACCCCCATTGATTTCCATTGTTACTGCTGGGATGGAGGTGTGAATTGGTGTTGTTACTAATTTCAACCTGAACTACAGACCAGTGGATTTATTTATTTCTATCTACATTTTGATATTTGTATTTCATCACGACCTGTTTGTTGTAGGCAGTACCTTTTGATTTAAATAATCTTGGTGTTTAGGCCTTGGACTCATAACTTAGCTGCCAAGTTCACAGACTGGTGTGAGTTCACTTTACAAAGAGCAGTAACCTAAGGCTGCAAACCTGACACCAAAAGACAAAACCTGCCTCATTGTTCTGAATGTTTTTTGTGTTCACAAGTCTTTCTTGTGTCTGCCTTTCACCGATTTGGGCTTTTAACCACTATTATAAGATCTACCTGATAAATGAGAAATATACCCTTTGTTATCCATTTGTGGTTGCTTTTATTTCTGACAGAGTTGTTGATTGACCATTCCTGTAACTGTCTGCAGGCCAGAGAGAGGTAGGTTAAGATTTGCAATAGAACCGAGAGTAGATAACTATTGAGCTGTGGAGGAGCCACCTTGTGCTCTGTGTGTGTATGAGTTAACTAATCTACACCAACTCCCCTAGAAAGACCAGTCTGTTGTTTTTATAAGATTACTACTGGACCTTTGTGCCCTAGAGATGGTTAATTTGTGGTTTTGAGGCTCATTTAGCATTAGAGTTGTCCTCTACAAACGTAGTTTGATTGCCAGTTTCTCCAGATTCATCGCCACATGTCAACGTGAGACACAGAACCCTGAACTTTGGCCTCTTAAGGGGGTTGCCTGTCAACATGAATGTCCCCAAGGGGATTCATAAAGTATTATTATTAATTGCCGCTCCCACTGGGACCAATTTGCCTATCTATCTTTTCATGAATGAGTAAACTCAGCTCTAGTGCAGAACCATGCAGACTGTAACATTTTCAGGACATCTTATATTACAAATAATCAGTATTTCTGATGTGTACGTTAAACATTACCAATTAGCAGGTGACTGAATTCCAGGCACATATTAGACATAGAGTCTTTACAGTTTTCATCCTACCGCGATGGTATACATTTGGTCCACTTATGTAAACCAAATAAAAAAACAGGTTTGAGTTTCCCCTCCCATAACATTGTGGTGCGGTGTAGTTTGGTTCACTCAGATCTACATGGGAACAGAAAGTGGCTCCAGACGTGATACTGCTCCTACATCTGTGTCCTCAAAGACTTTGAGGTCTGACTTTGTAGATTACAGACTTTAAATGATCCTGTAAATGTATATACAGACTAATTTTAAGTTCTGTTGTTGTTGGAGAAGGTCTTTCTCATATGTGTTGGGGGGAGGGTACATGGCAAGCTTCGAGGAGGCGAACTCAATTTTGTGGCAAACAAGTAAACATATGAATGAAATTAAATGTGGTTTGCAGTGCATGTCTTGTATGCTGCCGTGTGTGTGTGTGTATGTGTGTGTGTGTGTGTGGGGGGGGTTGGCATGTGGTTTTGTGCTTGGATGGGGAGGATGCTGTGAGATACCTTATATTTGCATCACAGACGCACTTAGAAGTAGAAAGAACTATATAATGCAGGTTTCGACGCTGGCCTTAAATCAGTTGGTAGAACATTTGTATATTGTTATTAAAAATAACATGTGTCCAAAAGAGTAAGAGGCTTAAAATGGTTTTACATTTTAAAAGTGCCAGTTTTTTCCTCTCTCACAGAGACACACACACAAACTTTTAATATTTGTTTATGCTGAGGATGGGAGGTAGAGGAGGGTTAGCCAGTAGTTATTTGTTAGCTAAGGAGTCAAGAGGAAATTAGAATGGGGGAGCAGTGGGGGCTGAGAACAAATCAGCACAATTTACCCCCCACTTTAAAGGTGGCGCATGGTGAGGCAATTAAGAGAAGGAAATTAGATTTTTAAAAGAGTTGACTTGCAGGCTGAGTTTGTGCAGTAATGTGAAATACTGAGCATTACTGTGAGTCATTAGGCAGACACATGGAGACACACAGCATGCATAATATTTTCAATAGGTACACTCGCATTACTCACGTCTGGCCGTGAAAAATGCCTATTATCAGATTGTGCACACTCTAGCTGACACGGTGTTGTTATGAACTCTTGGTCATGATGCCATTTCCACACCTGCAAGCCTGTGTCTATGTCCTGTCCAGCTGTGCAGACTAAACATTTCTTACACTGTTTTCACATGGGTAGTGCTGGCTCCACCTCACCACTGCAGGCTGGTCTCCCCCTGTGATGAGAAGGCTGCAGCTTTCAAAGCAAAAATACTCTGCTCTGTGGGTATCGTAAGGCAATGTGTACACCGATATGACCTCTCAGGCTAAACTTTAATCTCAAATAAGGCCTTTTGTGCTTATTCTTGGCGAACGCAATTGTGGACATAAGTTGGAGAGTGAGGAAGGAAAGAGTAAAGTTGGGTAAAAGAGGTTTTTATATTTTTCCATTGAGTCTTTTCTGTTCACCTCCCACTCACTATCACCCCCCCACCTTATGTTCGCAGTTCTGTCTCCCTTCAAGTCCAGGATATGTGAGGTAACTGTAATAGAGCTATCAAGGAGGGACTTATTTAGCCTTTAACACACATGCTAACATTGTGGTGGTTCACTGTATTGCTTATCTGCCCTGGAATAAGGAATTGATGTCAGAGGAACCAACAGTGCAAAGGATATTGTGGATATTTGTGAGAGAACAGAAAGAGATGAGATAGGAACTCTGTTTTTCAGTCAGTCTTGTGATTTTCTGTCCTCCTCTCTGGCCCACCAGTCTTCTCTTCTCTTTTAAGTGGTTCCTCTACCTTTTAACCTATTTTCCCTGCACCTCCTGGATGTGTCTTTCTCCCATCCCTTCTGAGGTATTTGGACAGCTGTGGCTGACTGTGTGTATTACAGAGGTTGTGACCCTGACATCTTGTTTAATACCTGGCACTCTAAGCTTTATTGATGGCCAGAGCAAACACTGTGGTCTGGGGTGGCTGCTGTGTGCAAGTGTATGTCTGACTGTGAATAAATACAGAATCTCAGGCTCCTACTGATTTAAAACTGTACATATATGACTGTACCATGGATGGTGGTCTATACCCTTAACTGATTCCTACCTAGATTCCCTTTTCCTTATCTCGGTCAATGTATTGCTTTTAAGTTCTGTGTCGATGTGTTTTCTCCTCAGGTTATTCCCTGTGTCTGGGTAAATCCTACTTCTTCCGCTTCAATCATCCCGAGGAGGCAAGCAGAATGAAGAGCATGCTTCCACAGAAGAGCCCAGTTTCGGCTTTAGCCTACAACACAGGTACACACGCACATGCGGGGAAGTGCGGTAAACCCCTTCCACAATCTCTGCTGAGGACACGATCCTTCATGATTTATCTTTTACTGAGCTGCTTTTCACTTTTTCTTCACCTTTAGTCATCATTTCTGATGTCCCACAAAAATCTTTTACCCTATCACACTGACAGGTAGACACAATTCAAACGGTGTGAGATTGGAACATTAGTCTTTAGTCTGTGTGTTGCAAAGACTGAGGGCAAGGGTGGGGGCAGAAATGTAGCCCTCTCGTGTGTCTCTTTTGAATACATGCATTTACTGTCACACATACTAAAACCTAAATTCAAAGCATATTGGAATGTTTTTGTCATCTGGTGCCTCTACATTACCATGGTGATACGGGACTCCTACTACTACTCTTCTCCCTAGTGATTGATCGGGGTGTGAGCTAGGTGTGTGTGTGTGTGTGTGTGTGACACAAGGAATGTGCTCCTCTCTCTCCCAGCGTCTGCGATGTTTTCATAAAAATGACGTACACCCCTCTCACATTCACAGTGAGCTGAACTGTTATTACAGGCAGGTAATAACTTTTATCCAGGCACATATAAAGTGAATAGTTACACACAAAGCAGTAGTAGCTGGACATAGAAGATAAGCGAGAGAATGAGGAATAGTTATGACAGAGGAGAGCTGAAGCACACCAGGCCTGCAGTATTAATCTGCCCATATATGGAAACACACATCCTGAAAATGTGTGTGTGTGTGTGTGTGTGTGTGTGTGTGTGTGTGTGTGTGTGTGTGTGTGTGTGTGTGTGTTTCTGGATCTCATGATGGCCTTTCATTTTCTGCCCCAGTTCTCTCCACCATGTAAGGTTTGACGTTTTCTCGCACAGGCTTATATTAAGCTATGATGAGCACTTTCACGTACTATAATTCCCTCACAAAAAGTAAGTTGTAGTTGAGTATTTACATGTAGACTCTTTACCACGTGTACGTTCTTGACACATGTACACGCGAGAGATACACACTCGCCTGTTTCTCTCAGACAGAGCCACATTTGGCAGTTGGAAGAAAGCTTTGTGTATGGGTGTGTGCGGCCGTTAAACAGTGGGTGGTCTAGGTTTCCACATTAAACCACAGATGAATTTACAAAAAATGGGCAGGTCTCTCACATGATGTATTATGTTCCTCTACCTACGTCTTTATACCTACATGATGCCAGGGGGCTCCTGGCACCATGGGGACAGGGTTACACACATTTCTAAACATCACTGTAAAAGGACCAGCTAGCCAAAATCACTAATCATTCTCATATCCAGCAATGGGAATCAAAACATAGACAGGTTCATGAATGACCTCACAGAGACTATGTCACTATGAGTCTGAATGTTGCACACATAATGTTGTTGTTGTTACTGTTGTACACATGTGGCAGCCGAGAACCTCAAAGAGTTGAACCCCAAAGCTTGTAATGTGAACATAGCTGCAGAGTCAGCAATTAAATATACTGCTAATCTTAGCATCAGTTTACAAAGCCAAAAAAACTTTTCCTGATATATTTTGTAGTTAAATTTAACAGGAAGGAAGTAAAATAGTACTGAGTTGAGGTTTGGGAAATGGTCGTCTCACTGCTGAAACTGCTTTAAATAAAAGGCTTTAGGAAGGACGGGGGGGCCCTTAAGGGTGTTCCAGAATATTTTGTGGTCTTTTTCATTTTCTAAAATCCTATGCTAAGGAACTGAACTCTAGTTAAAGCTTAGCTGTTTTTCTTGGATTGGTTTGTATGAGCATATGTGCCGACTCCTATTCTGGGGGATTTGCTGGCAGTTGTAGATTGTTTGGGTTGGGTTTGCTCTGCCAAGAGCTCCATTTATGAATAGCTGCAACTTCAGGTACACAACTCTCTCTCTCTCTCTCTCTCTCTCTCTCTTTCTCTCTCTTATTATTTTCCTGTTACAGGACTTTACTTCTCAATTATCCACAAAGGGTCCAGGAAAAATGCGCATGCAGTACATTACTTATCTGAGTCATACTGCTTTTTTTCCATTCCTTCTTGTTCCTCCCGTAACAGGAACTTAACATTATAACCTACCTGAAAGGGATTATATCAAAGGGCTGGTCTATAAGACTATGCTTTATCTTTTACTCTTTCTGTTGCATTTTCTCTGTCTCCCCTTCAGACTACCTTAAGTTTAGCAGCGACTATAGCCATGCAGTGGTGGGCGGAACAAGCAGTGCTAGAGGGATGCGATCAGCCTCCGAACTTCGGGATTTAATGGACACCCTGCAGCGCAAGAAGACTGCTCTCGAGAACAGTCTGAGAGCCAACGGGAATGCTAACCCCTCCTACTTCAGTATGACACAGGTCAGTCAGCATAGAACTTATTTAGACGAGGCTTAGTTTGTACAACACACTTTACCAGAGCTTCTGAAGTCTATGAGGTTTGTTTCACTCCCTCCTTAATAAGACCAAAATATTCAGGGTTTACCTGTTATCCTGGGATCTTCTGCAAATGTTAAAGCTCATTCATATATGATGCCTTCTTTGTATATTTCTCTTCATCTGCTGCTCAATGCGATATTAATGTCAGAACAGCAGTTTTAAGTTTTGTCATCTGCTAAATGTTTTTCTGCTTTCTGTTTCTCAGTCACCTCCTGCCACACGTGTCACTAGTCCTGCCACAGTTTCATCAGCCTATCAGGAACAGGCGAGGCGATTCTATGGCTCCGATCGCCCGCCCGTGTCTTTAAAATCAGCTCCTGGACGCAGATCTGACCCTTCTTCTTCTTCAATGGCTTTCCGCACCTTAGTTGGTCGCAACCAGGACAACCTTAATGTTAGCGATAGCCGACGGCTACACAATAATGGCTCCTCTCCTTTACTGTCTATGTGGAATGGAGGAGGCTCTTCAACCTCTTTTGCAGGTAGCGACAGCTACGCCTTGTCGTCACAGATTCCGTCACCAGGAGGTGCAGTCAGCATGCCCTCAAGCCCCCGCCTTGGACGACGTAGCTTAGGAAACCAAGAGTCGTCGTCAAGCAGTCGAACCAGGAAATACTCAGCAGGCTCACTGAGTGGGATGATTGGAGGAGCACATAGCCGCTCGCTACCGCGCCTCTGTTCCTCCTCATCACTTCGCGACAAGAATGGAGCTCTGACCTTGTCTGCACTGCCCCCACAGAGAAACGACATTGCTGGGAGTTGCAAATTTAGCAAAGACTATTTCAACAGCAATGGCCAGAATAGCAGCCCTGACCTCAACCACAACTCTAGCAAGCAAATCTCAAGGAATCATATCCACAAAACTCAACCAGACGGCGTTGTGTCCATCTCTCTCTCTTCCCCTAAGAACTTGACTTCCCCCACTCCCTCCATCTCCGCCACATCCGCCCCACCTGATGTGACTATTCCATCCAGAGCAGGGGGCTCCTCATCCCCCCGTGTAGCAAAAAAACTCAGCCTGACTTCCACTAGCTCAGTAGGCTCCATCAGCTCCACCAGCTCCAGTCCACCAGAAACAGACATTGGCTCCCCAGGGCTTGGACTTGGAGAGAGGAGAGCATCCTTTGGGAAAGCAGGCTTGGAACCTGGAATAGGGTTTGGCGAAAGGAGGCAGTCATTTGGAAAGGCAGGAGTGACACCACTAGGGGGGTTTAGGGAAAGAAGGGGAAGTATTAGCTCACTGAGTGGGAAAGAGGAGCTGACAGACTACCATCAGCGCCAAAAGGAGGAGAGACTTCGTGAGCAAGAGGTGGAAAGATTGGTGAGTTGGAGTATACACCGTAGGATTCATTAAGCTATCCAGCCATGCATCTTCATCAATGTGGAATCACATTCAAGTTAGAACCCGAGTTTACCACTCATACAGATGCCTCTGGCAGTTAGCCCATACCAACAGGACTATTCTGAACTCCATACTTAGATTTGTGCATGTGTGGTGTTTATGTCAGTCATATGGAGAACTGCCCAGTGTGGTCTGAGCCAGTAAAGAGCCACAGAACACACTGGTCAGATGTGGGTTAGTGAAATCAGGAAAATTAGAGGGTAGTGTTATAGTGTAGCAGGTGGATAAACACACAGATGCTCCACATATGACAAGTGGTGTTATGATCGCACTATTCTTCTCTCTTTCACACAGCCATAATAACTTTAGTGAAATAATCTCTCTTGGACTGTGGGAAGTAGATTTTTTTAAGGTCTGTGTTTCACAGGCTTCATAGTGGTAATGTAGAAATGATATTTTTGATTAGAACAATGGGATATTGTGGACCTGTCCCTTTTGCCAGGATTAGAGTTAATTGTTATTAAATTTCATTATGTGGTTTGATGTAAACCCTGTAGTTTTTATCATCTTTTAATTATCATTATCATATTGTCAAATCATTCTAATGATAAACTATATCTTGAGTTATAGGTTCTGAGTAACTGGTGAGAACGTTAACTACTCGGTTCAGGTTGGGTATTGTCAGAAGGCCTCCAGCAGCATCTTGGGAACTGCAGACTCAAATGCAAAGCAGCTGTCATCACTTTAACTTTGTCTGCCTTCTAGTGGTAGTACAGGAAAATGCACCCTGTTCATGCTAAAATGTTATTTGGTGTGAGCTTGTGTGAGGATACAAACAATTTGCTGACTAGATAAACAACTGTGCCATTCAGATTGTACAGCATCAATGTATTCGGTGAGGTTTGATTGGGGTTATTTCAGCAGCCCGTGCCTAGTAGCTGGTATTTAGCCAGCTTGTAAATGGCCACACATCACCCTGTCCTTCGTGTACATAGTTTGGAATTTATATAGTTAAAAAGAGAAGAGAACTATAGTTAATGAATAGTGAAGAGAGAGTAAAATATAGTAATTCAATATAAGAGAATAATTACTTTACTTTTTTTGTATCGCGTAGTATTGCACAATTGTGCAAAAAGCTAAAGAGTTTAATAGAATAGAACTTATCCATTGTGTGACAGGCCAAAGTACCAGCACATGTTGTACTTTCTTAGGTTATCTTTTTCCCATTTTGCCCTCCTCTCCATCTTTGATTTTTTACTCACCCCTGTTCGAGTTGTCTTGACGGCTGATTACTATAGGGCTCCACAGAGGCCATTGGAATCAAACAAGGTGACAAAGTGACACTGCCTCAGCTTCTGGTTCATATTACACTCTGCAAACGGGGTGTGTATATTTTGTATATATACATATATACGCGGTATATTTATTTGTGTGTGTTCTCATACAAATAAAAAAAATAAATGGAAATCATTTTAAATGCTTAACTTAACACAGTTTTTTTCTTAGTACTTCTAAAAGGTACATCCTAGAGTGCAGTTCCCTGGAAAGTGTCTGGTTTCCTTAGTGGCGGTACAGACAGATACATTCCTATGTTTGGAGTCCTGGTTTATCCCCATGCACGTTTCCAAACATAGTTGACAGCTGTCTAGCTTTTCATTAGCTCACACACTTCTGTCTCACATATGAAGGATATTATGACTCTGTGTGGACTCTTTGATGAGGCAAGTGGGAGTGTGTCTGCTCGTTTCGTTTTTTAAATATATATACTAAACTAGAGTAAGTACATACAGTACATACAAGAAAGGATAACGCTGGGTGTATTTTGGACTAAACAAGGACTTTTAACAGGAGAGGTCAACTTCAGCCATGCTTCCCCAGGTAACTCGAGTACTGTAAACCTTTATTATGGAAAGAAGCTATTTCTAGCCCAACTGTTATAATATTAAATTCAGTTTTCAACCAATTTAGCCATACATGTACATGTATGTGGAATAGTAAAATGTATTAGTATCATTTATTTCTATACTTTAATAGTTATTGTTACTCCAAGAAAATCCATTTGACATCTGACACATCTCAGCATGTAATACTGTAGTGTACTGAGTGCAGACATCCAAAAGTCTAAAAGGGTGGGGACTTCTAGTTTTGTTTCACAATCCCAAAAGATTACTACACCAGTGGTGTGAAAATCTCTCGCAAACAATATAAACACCGAGCTGACACTGTAACTTCTGTGCCTGTTTGTATGTGTTGTTATCTCAGGAGCAGCAGCGGCTAGAGACCATCTTGTCCCTCTGTTCAGAGCTGGGCCGGGCTGAGAAAGATGAAGGTGATATAGCTACAAATCCCACGTCAGCTGTGGCAGATCTGCAAAAGATCAACCAGGAACTTGAGAAGCTCCAACTGAATGATGACGATGATGATACACCCTCCGTCTTTTCGGACAGTTTTGCTGCTATTGAAACAACAGGAAATGGACACATAACCTCCCCTGGATCAGAGAATGGTTACTATGATGGTGATTTACTGGTACAACAAAGGCACCGAGACAACGGTGCTTTATCGCCCTCCATCAGTCTGCAAAGATATCCCCCTTCATCTTCTCCGTGTATGCACAGCGCTAACGAGGTAGAAGAGATGGCGTGTCTATTTCAGCGCTTACGACAGTGCACATGTGTAATCTGTGTGAATCCTAACACATTTCTGCTAATAGCGCTAAAGTGTTTAGTAGAGGACTAATAAGTGATATATGTTGAATGTGCATTCACACAACGATGCAAAATAAATCTCCTCATTAATATAAAGATGAACAGTTTGCAGCCCCCACTGTGCTTTACTGACCTCAGCACCTCTGCGGTCAACACGATTCCCTTTTTTTAACAAGACGAAGACATTAACAAGAAGCTATAATGCTATTACATGTCATGTACATGAATCCTCACTAATGGTTCTGATGTTTCACCTGACGTTGGTTCAATCTGCTGTCACCAGGCTCTTGACGATGCAGCTTGTCGCCGAGGACACGATGTGAGGGCTTCAGAGCAGGAAGTGAGGCACGTGGAGGAGGAGAGGATCCAGGTGCTTAACAACATGGAGGAGCTGGAGCAAAAAATCAAAGAGCTGGACAACCAAGTGGAGGAATCTGCCCGAGAGGTAGAGAGAGAGAGAGAGAGTGTACAGGACTTGTATTGATATTAGTGTTTCGATTTTGACCCATGTTAGCTGAAGAGGTCATATTGTAAACTATTGTTGTGTCTAGGTTTCTAATAAATGTAAGAAAAAATCATCTTAGTATGTGTTTATCTAAGGTGGAAGTTGAGCGAGCTCTTGTGGAGGCTGAGCAGGAGTCAGAAGTAGCTGCTCTCCAGCAGGAAAAGGATGCTCTGGAAGCTCTTCACAACAAAATGTCCAACCTAGAGACCAAGTCCCAGCAGGAGAAGGAAAAGGTATTTAACAAGATTCATGCCAACTGACACTTTAGACTAGAAAGCATGGATCCATAAACTGAGGTGTTTTAGGATGCTATATCTGCAAATAGTTTTTTAAATAAGAGATTATTATTATTGGACAGAGGAGAGAAAGATGCATTTCCCTTCCCAAGATGTATGTGCTACTCAGAGACAGTAGTACACATAGGGGTCATGTGACCAGCTGGTAGGTGCTAATCCTTCTCATGCTTTCTCTGATCCAAATATACATCTACTAATAGTGTCCGGAATATAGTGGTCATCACATCTTACACACTGCTGCAGGACATCTGTGCATGTGTCTGTCTTCCATATTGACATGGAGAGAAACTAGTGTACATAACAACAACCTGTCATAACCCAGAGCTTTCGTCAGACACAGAAATCAAACGTTCTGTTTAAGAAATTAGGTCAAGTTGAGTGCTTGTGCAGTGCGTGGGCAGTGCAAGTTAACCCTCTGCTGGACTAGTTTGCATATTCCTCATCTCTTTCCTCTCCCATCAATCGTCACCCTCAATCATTTCCATTCGAACAATCAGTAGGACATAGAACTCATGGCTCTGTTCATGCCACGCACCTGCATTCATTTTTGCTCAGTTGCCGCCAACTTCTCCATCCCTTTGTTAGATTGTTTCCACCACCTTTCCCTCCCTCCCTCCCCTCCCTCTAGAGTGATCATTCTGAACTGGTTTGTCGTAGTAACTAACTGTGGTTCCCCATCCAACTAACGCTGCCATCCTCTCTGTCCTGTGTGTGTGTGTGTGTGTGTGTGTGCGGGTCTGTGTGCATATACACAAACACAAACGTGTACATGTTGTCTGTGGACATGTGTGTGTTGACGTGTGAATGCCAGGCGTGTGAGTTGCTGCAGGTAGAAAGGGACAGAGTAGAGAGGTTGGCTCAGATTGTGTGTGAGCAGCGCTCCCAGCTGGACAGCTGCCCTGAGGCCACCAAGGAGCCCCTGCAGGAGCAGCTAGCCAGGGTCAGTACACACACACACACACACACACACACACACACACACACACACACACACACACACACACACACACACACACAC
>JAUMHF010000012.1:20315336-20416278 GCA_032359275.1 Microctenopoma steveboyesi | reverse complement strand
TAGTCACGTAGTTTATGAGAAAATGGATCCCAGCTGGGGCCTGTGATTTCACAGACTTAAAGTCTTCCAGCCAGTGTGTCTCGCTCAGTGATTGTTGAGAACTTTTACGAGCGTCTCTCTGCTTGAATGACTGACTGGCCCCATGTGCTGCACTGACCGACCCTTCAGCTGTGACTCCTTTCTTAGTCCAATTGCTCTGAATTTGGGTTTAGCCCTTACAGGCAATAGGTTGATTCACAGTGCTCAAAACCAAAGCACTTTCAGTTTAAATAAATACAGACTATTTCCTCACTGAACAAAATGGTTTTTCCTGTTTGTCTCTGCTAAACATCAGGAATGTGTGTGTGTGTGTGTTTTTGTGTTTCTTTTCAGGACGGTTTCAACATTTCATGCACTGTTGGTGGGAATCTTCTGTCTCTGCATCTTGCTCTTTGATAATGCTGTTAATGAAGACCCAGTTTGGTAAGAGCAGGCTGTGAATGACTCATATATATCATTATATCATCATTCATATCTTTGAAATTCTGACGATTTTTGTTAGTAGCTGAAGGAATAGTAGTCTAGATAGGCCTCTAAGGTACTCTGCTCCCTCGTTTCATACTCAAGAGTTAAAGAGACCGTGATTTTGAAATCACGACTCACTCTTGTTTAACTCGTGATCTTTGTGGATACTTTTTAAAAGCAGCAAGTCAAGCTCCACTGGTTTAAAATCTGTGACTGCAACTGTGCTTTTCTAATCATATCTCTACATCTTGTTTATTGTTTTATTTAATTGTGAAACACGTTATGATCTCTAGAATAAAACCTACTTACTTTACATCCCCCAAAAATGATCCATCAGCAATGTGGGAAATAGTAACAATTAACGATCACATTTGTCAAAACTCTATAAATATTGTTTATTAAAAGGGAAATATCTTCTACTTAAATCTCTAGCTTCATATCAATCAACCATCTTTAGGTGTCATTGTTCTTGTTTCGTGTCTCTCTCTGGTCCTTTATGTACATTTGTAGTCCTTTTGGGCGTGTGTGTTGGAGTCCATGTCTCTTTGCGGTGGGTGTGGGGTAGTGTTGTCTGACTCTGGTGGCTTTGCCTCGTCCTATGTCCACTTTAGTCATAAAACCAAATCAAACCAGGTGTGTTTTTGTCAACAGGGGAGATCCTACACTGGTGAAGACTAATGTTGCCATCACAACAGGCTACCTCATATCTGGTAAGAGACAAGTACAATTTACCCAGTTATTGTTTGTAAAGGTTAGCTTAACAGAAGGAGCATTGGTAATGAGATGTGATACTTTGAGCCCTATGTGCAGCCGTCAGCTTTTAATCAGACGTTTAAAGTGATTTTTGTCATTTGTATGCATTCTAATTAAATGTTATACTTGCACTATTGATGTGTTATCTTCCCTTTCCCTGTACTTCTGTTTTCCAGATCTGCTGCTAATATTTTACTATTGGAAGGCGATAGGCGACAAGTTTTTTGTAATTCACCATCTGGCAGCATTGTATGCTTACTACTATGTACTGGTGAGTGCCCTATTGTCCAATAGCAGAACGTGCAGGCAAGATGGGAAAGAGACAACCAAGGGTGAACAGCTCTGTCCTTTCAAGTCTAAAGAAATGTAGCAAACATGTAGAAAGGTTCCATGACGGTCTCCTTACAGCTCATGTAGGTTAGGTAAATTTACACAAGGCAAGGTCATTGCCAGTATCTTGTGTATGTTGTTTACCCAAAACTGTGCAAACCCATCAGATAAGAAGTCTATGTTTAATGGTGAAAATCCATCTCAGTGTGTGTTCTAGCAGGAGTCATTGATTGCCGGTCCAGTTGTGCCATCATGAAGTGTAGATGCTTGTTCCTTCACTTGTTTTGCTTTTTCCTTTGTATGGAGCTGAGAGGATGTGTGACTATTTGAACCAGAAAAAAAACATTTTTAACCAAAGCACAGAAGAAGATCATCAGACCAAATCATTCACTCCATATCATTTTTATTCTGTTCGCACTGACTGATATCTATTTCACAACGTGTCTGAAGAACTAATTAGTGACTCATTGGTTATTCCTGCACTGCTGTTGTATAATTAGCTCTTATCCAGATATGAAAATAGTTGAGTGTACTCTGTATTTATGTGCAGTGCTGTTCACTCTTGGTTCAATCTGAAACCCTATAGGCTGCCAGGATCATAATTATTATATAAATTAATAACTATGGTATTTTTTGCATGGAATGCTCAGTGATGGTACTGGCTGATGACTCCCTTCCTCCCTCACCTTACCTTTACAATCTCTGTGCTTTCTGTTTGTTTAACTAACCCCCTTTAATGTTGTGTGAATTTGAAGTAAACTGAGCTTAGTACAGCTCAATCCTGAACTGTAACAAGTGTGCATGCTCGCAGTTCTAAGGCGTTCTACGCAGGCAGGATTCCTTTCTTGTTACTGTGCATGCCAACAAACAGTACATAACTCTATTACTCACCTGCCTATCAACAGTACTTTCCGCTTGTGTTTTTGTGCCAGAGCTTAGTTCTGTCTCCTGTTTTTCTTCCTTACATTTCTCTTGACGCTCCCTGATGAGCGAATACTGACAGAATCACTCACATAATTCCCATTATTTCATATGATAAATTGCTTCAAAATATAACTAAAACATTCTCCTAATATCATGTATTATTGAATTTGGAACAGTTACAAAATTACTGTTATATTCATTTTACTTTATTTTAGTTATGTTATTTTAGTCCATTAATTCAGTTTACCCCCTGTAATAAATGTCTTGTATTTGCTATATAGAAAAAATGCAAAAAAGATATATAGCGTACATATAGCGTCTTTGACTCTCCATACGTAAGTTTTTCTTGTATTAAAAGAAATCTAACTTTTACACGGCCTTTGGCAAATTACTCATCAAATACTGGTAAAAAAAAAAACAAGAAAATACTAGATTGGTTTTAACCACGTGTATAGTGTAAATGTTGTAGTTCAAATCTACATCTCCCCCCTCTTTGAAACGGCTGGATTTACAGATTTCTTCTTTGATGTGACACAAACCATATTTGCATCTGTTTTGCGTCCATCTTTACTGCATCATTAACAAGCAGAATATGTTTTCCACATTTGTGCCTAAATAATACAATTACAGTGTCACATTGATGAAATAAAATGAAACTGTACAGCCATATTGTAAATCCAGCCTTTCATTTGGAAATAACAGAGGAAGCACATGAAGCAGGCCATACTGTCACTGGACACTCATGACTGTTATGTGGTATAACAAATGTTACGAATGTTTCTCTTTAGCCCACTGCACACAAAGAAAAACAAACATTCAAACATTCAAAGCCACATTACTTTAGTCATGTTACAGATGCGCTAAAAACCACAATGACATTGGCCAGCTGTGATGTTATTTTGATTTATCGAGTTTTGTATTCAGTCAGATTTGTCATATGTTGTTGAAGTTGTATTAGTTAGTGTGTTGTATGTATTAGTGTGGAAGTGTATATCACATACAGAAAGATTCTGCAAACTCAGAGTGGTACAAATATTACACCCTGAGGCACACCGCCAAATAAAGTCCTAGTTAAATTTACCCTGAAAAAAGGAAAACTTGGATAAAAAAAAACATCAGGATAATTTCAATAACATGTTGTTATTTTTTATTATTATTGATTAGACAGTTACTAGTGTCTTGTTTGTGTGTATTAATAGTATTAACAGTAAGCATAGTTTAATTAAAGGGTGGGAAAATTATATAATAACCAGTGTAAAAGTATTACATGCATGCTTTATTTTTCAATGTTGTAAATATTGCTTCTTATTTTCCTCACAATTGTGGTGGCATTCTTTTCTTCTAATATATATCTGTCTGTCTGTCTGTGTTCTCCGCTGACTTTAACATAGATAGCCCCTCCTCAAACCCCACATGCAAAAACTACCAACATCGTGTTGGGTTATGTCATTCCCGTACATGCAAAAACTACCAAAAAGCAGTGTATGTTATTTAGAAAACCAGAATGGGTTTTGATCTAGATGGGGACTTCATTCCTGTCTTGTCTGCTGTTATTGCTGTTGTGTTGCACTGAGCAGATATGATGCCCAGTCACAGTATGGACTTACCAGTTCCTAGAGGTACTAGCATGCTCATGCTAGGTGAAAAGTTCCCATTATATGGTACAAAAACTGCAATGCAGCTGTAAACTGTTTGTATCTCACAATAAGTATGTTTTAATGACAGTTTTTGTTTCAGCTCTGACGGTAAGTGTGTATTTTATATGCTGTGAATGTCAGGCCACTAGGCAAATAACATTGTATTCCTGTTTTAGTGAAATTGAATGCTGTGATTTTTATCCTAATTTTGAGTTTAACTCATTCTGAATTTGTGTAGTCTGGAACAAAATTCAATTTCAGAACTGAGTCATAAATTATAATTAAGATACATATCACAGCTCTCAATCTTACTAATGCATTTTTCCATTTAAATAGGTTACATTTTTAAACTTAGTTGGCTAATGGCTTAATTGTAACACCATCATTTTAGTCTGAGTGGCTGATGTTTAAAGATTACAGCTGATTTAGTGAGGTAGACCATATCAACAGTGTTTAAGATCAGGTATCCTGGAAGCGTTTTGGTTTTAAAATCATCTCCACGCTGTTTAACATCAGCTGGAAATTGGACCAGTTGTGTAAAGAGGAAAAAAATTAGGCCATTAATGCAGAGTAGGATCACTTATGTAAGGGCTGTATTGCAACTTTTGTAGCAATAAAAAGCCACTTTCTCTTCTGATCAGCTCTTATCACAGATATAGTTTCATAATTCAGCTTTGAGCTCAGGTACCAGGTAGGTCAGAGGTGTGGAAGATGATCTTATACCTAAGATGAATAGGATTCAGGGCCTGATCTTCTAAACAATGTCCAGCAGTTAAACATGTCACTTCTCACTGCATGGCTTTTGATTGCTCTTGCAACTAGTGGCTGGCCCAGTGTATATGTGGTTGTACATTAGATGTATCGAAGTCTGCACTGTGTTGATACTTACTTATTATTTTGTAAATGTTGATAAGTTATTCAGATGAATTACTTTGTTATATGGTCTTGTTTTGTTGTCTTCCTGCTCTTACCATGTCCTTCCAGGGCCAAGGAACGTTGCCTTATTTTGCTAACTTCCGACTGCTTGCTGAGTTTTCTACTCCGTGCGTGAACCAGCGGTAGGTACCTGCTTACTAATTCTAGTAGTAGTCCTACTTTCAAGTTCAGGATCAGAGATCGGTTTACAACCGCTTGAAAATTACATGTCAGAAGTTGTATGAATTGCTACGTATTTAAATGACATTTAGGTAATATGTTGCCTATTTGTGTGATTTTATCAAAATCCTTTTAAATCCATGTTCTTGGTTAAACCTCAATGACTTATCAAGTTTTTCAAGATTGTCTTAAACATAATTATGTGTTGTGTTTCAGCTGGTTCTTTGAGGTACTAGGTTATCCTAAGTCCTCCCGGCCCAACATGGCAAATGGCGTTGCCATGGCATTCGTTTTTTTCATGGTCCGCATCGCTGTCATGCCAGTCTACTACAGTCGTATGTACACGGTCTATGGCACTGACGCTTTTTACCTGGTGCCCTGGGGTGGCCGCGTAGCCTGGATCTGCTCCAGCATCTGCTTGGACATCATGAACATTATGTGGATGCATAAGATTGCCCGAGGCTGCTACAAAGTGCTGCGTTCTGCACACTGGAGCAAAGTCAGCACCCCTCAGGAGAATGGGAAGACGGATTAAGGGTACCAGGGCATAAGTGGTAAGAACCGCCACAATAGAGACAAAAAGATGATGCTGACAGTGCATTGACAAGCAGCAATTTGGACAAGTACATGTCTGCTCTAGCAGCAGCATACTTGGGACAAGGGAATTTCCAGGACCGAATGTAATGAGGGAAGCCATTTTATTTTTTGGAATATGGGCACACTCACTGAGCTGTACTGATGGACCGTTTAACAGGCCATCGATAAGCCATGAATTGACCTCTTAGCAATACTCTTGTTTGCATGGCCAATTATTTTTCTCTTGAACAATTTACCACTACACAAAGGAGGTCATCCTGGGACAGTGGACCGTTAGTCCAACCACAAATTGTCTAAGGTTTACCGTTCTTTACACACTAACTGCTTTAAAAAAAACTTTCAAATGTTTCTTTTTGTATCGTTGCAACACCCAGAACAAAAATGACAAAACCTAGGTTCATGCTTGTGTTAAAACAGACATTTGAGTGAACCTCCAAACGATGATCAGTGTCAAAGTCACTGCAAGATGTCTGATAAGGGAAACAGGTTAAGCATCTTACTTCCCTAGTTTTTGAATCTATCTCTTTTTTTGATTGAGACAAGTACAAAAAGGGATCAGTTCATCAAGAGTTTCATTTAACAACATTGGAATTGCATGAGTCTGCAACTCGTGTTTTTGTACGGTTAATTTAAACAATGCAGGGTTAAAAGGTGCAGCATGTGGTCTGTTTATTTTGTCTTACTGGAGCCAAGGCAAATTAGCTTAAAAAGACAAAAAGAGTTGTGTATAGAGTACCTTCGAAAGGCTAAAAGGGAATCTGAATGTCAATGCTGTGTTTGTACACTGCCGTTAAGCAATGCAGGAGCGTTCATTGTCTTTAAAGGAACAGTTAACATCTCATTTAAAGATTTGATGTGGAAACAACAGAATTGAAAAAAAATTGGCATTGCATAAGCACAGATGTGATTTGTGGGAGTTGGCATTGTTTTATTTCACTTTGCACAACATGTTTTAAGAGATAATACAGACACGGAGAGCCGGTAGGGAATCCGTATAAAAGCAAAACCTAAAAAATTGAGATAAACACACATTATTATTTGGGAAATGTTAGCAGGGTTCAGACATCGACACTGTTTTCCATCATCAGGCATCGCCCTAAAGTTTATATAGAGTAATTTTCACATTTTGTATTTATGATATCTTTTTAGACACAAACAGTTTTTACCCTGCTGCTATGATTGTTTTCCATGAAGCAAATGTGGGATTTTAGCCAAGTCGGTACATTATTTTCATTTTGTTTCAGCAGATTTTAGTTTTGCGTACAATCAAAGACAATAATCAGCGTTTTGTATCTTAAAATTTCTGTTTATGTCAAAAAAATATTTTGTAATTGTTGATTAACATTGTGATAAAAAAAATAAGTCTGCCTGTTATACAGTGCAGTGAAAACGTATTTGTGCCCTTCCCGATTTTTCTAATGTTTAATTTGTCATAATTAATTGATTCAGATAAAAACAATTAATAATAATAGTACTCAAAGATAATCAGAGTAAATACAAAATGCAGTTTTTAAATTATGATTTAATTTATTTAAGGGTACAAAACTGTTTTCTAATCATTGGTTGGGCCTCACAACACAGAAGCAGCAACAGCTTTAATCAAGCATCTGAGATAACTGGCAATGAGTCTTTTACAGCGCTGTGGAGGAATTTTAGCAAGCTTCCACCTTGGAGCTCCCCGTGGATGCCTTTTTTTTAGCAGTCTCTTTCTTGCAGCTGTTGTCACCAAAGGTGGCACCACTGGTTGTTAGGTTAAGATTTTTCACACAATATAAATTGAATTTAATGTATGAAACCAGTGTTTCAAAAAGGCATTTTGTATTTACCCAGGTTATCTTTGTGTAACCATCTGAATCATTGAAGTGTGACATACAAAAAAATGTAAAAGATCTGGAAGGGGGAAATTCACAGCACTGTATATGATTTAGCTGTGCACAACCATATTTATTCATCGAATGGGTACAGAGGTTGTGCTTGACGTTCAGTGAATATGGATACATGGAAGAGTGGTGACTATTGACAGGTTGTAATTGTTTTCAACAGTATTTTCTTCTGTTGAGTAACCAGTTACATATTAATCATCGCACAGCACTGAACACAGGAACAACTTCGGTCAAAGGTTTTTTCGGACAAATGTATCGCGTGTTCAAATTATACCATACAATTCATCTATGATTTATGAACATGTACTTGAATTTTTCTTGTAAGTGTATCTTAATATGAGCTGTACATCAGGCGTTATGTGAAACAGGGATTGCTAGTTTTTGAAGTATGCCTTGCTATGTTCGCAATTAGGTTTTTGTTGCCTTTTTAACGAAACATAGGATTACACAGTGGATATTTAGTTTCACCCAGTTTTTCACAGCGATTTACCTGTGTGATTTCCATGTCTGATGCCTGTTTAATGTGACTCGCCTTTGTCGTAGAGCAGTTTCAAAGAAGCTTCTTGAGGCTGGATGTTTTGGTGTTTTTTTTTTTTACTTTGGTTTTGAAATATTCCAGGATTCTTTTTGTAAATGTGCCAGTGCTTAAACCGCAACTACTCCATCGTGAAGACTTCCAGTGCCATCATAGGATGATGCTGTTGTTGTTTTGGTTTTTTTTTCCGCCAGCATTTTTGCACAGCAGTGCCAACTTGCTCCCATGTTTTGATGGATCACAACAATTCTGTTGGCGTTGCATGTTGTTGCAGTGGTATAGACGAGGATGACTTTAGTTTGCCATGGTAAAACTTTTTGTTGTGTCAGTAGGCTTTTTATAACAGGATGAACTTCATAGGGACAGCAGACCCCATGTGGCAGAATCAGAGTGGCTCTGTGTGCAAGGACACAAATGGTCAACACAGTCTTCATGCACCCTTTATAACTGCATGTGGTATTGCATGGAGATTGCACTTTAAACAAAACAGCATATACATTTGACAAATGTACACAAATTTCGTTTTCTTTTTTTAGTACATGTACATAATGTTAAATTAATGTTATTCTTGTACTGTGCCACATAATGTTATCAACACATGATCATCATAATGATGTGATGAAAACATCACCAAGCAGATATTTAGTCTAACATCCAACACAGATGTAATCCGCGAGAGAATACTTGAATGCTAATCAGCACAGTTTACTATAAAAACCTGGGCAGTGCAGACAAACATTAATCCCACGAGCATCTTGCATTGTATGCATACCGCTGTATTTAATTTATTAATCTGAGACAGACAGACCAGGCACAAAGTGAAGCAGGTGCGTAAATAGGTAGCGAGGTGCTGCCATTGGATAGTTAAGATGGTGTTGGTATTTCTGTTCACAATGATAAATGGAGGAGTGATGTGAGTATGTGGATTGTTTAGTGACATACTATGAATGTATTGAGAAATATCGGTGGGACTGCTGGGCAAAACTGAACTTACATTTTCATCTGTTCTTTACAATAAATACCAAATTAATTAATGTGATGTGAATCAGTCAAACATGTTTTAGCACAAGTCTTAAAAATGGATATAATGCTGCGGAGGATATGTTTATCTAACAGCCTACATAATCTTTATTTTGCCTTGATTGTGCTGGTGTGATGCAATTTGTTGTGAACACAGGACAGAAAAAGTTTAATGTTGGTAAATATTTGTATTAAACTGCATGTTTTCCTATGGAAACCCAGTATTCATGTTAAACAACCCCTGGGCCTTGCACCGGTTATTGATCTGTACAGGTCAGGACACAGTGACTGGTTTAAGTGAATACCACAGTCCACACAGTTGTCCAGTTATTCCCGTTTATCTAGTTCTACTAGCTCTACTAACTTGTTTCATCACAAAATAGCTACTCTCTGACCAAGTGAGCCACATATTTGTGTTTCTTGTACCTCACCTGGTTCCTCGGCACCAGGCAAGGTACGGGTGATGCTTGTCTACATGCAGTATGACGACAAAGCACCGATTCCTACTTTACCCTGGGAGGCTTTTATAGCCGCCATATAATACAAAATAATTTGGTCCCACGTTGGTAATCATCCAACTGTGCCTCTAGGGCAATCTAATTTTAGCAAGCAAAACACTACACTCTAGGGTTTAAAGCACCGTGAGTTCACATATGTTCTGCACTAACTTGTCATTGGCCTGGTCACTCCTACACCACCAGTTTGCATCCCTTGGCCTTCCTTAAATGTTTTTTTATTAACCAGTTATGTGCAAAGATACAAATAAAATGGAAACAGCCCGTGCAATGCTTGACATTAACCTGAAGAGGGCGGTGTTGTCTTGTATTTTCATTCCCTCTGACCTCTTGTGAAAAACACTAAACAATCAATCAATTCAATAACCAGAGAAGGAATGGAGCCGCATAAATCTTAGCCTTTAATGCTCTGGATGGCAAACCGTGCTAAAATCAGCAACCAATCAGCAGCAGGCTGCTTTGTTGCCTGGAAATGACTGACTTCACTGGATAAAAGTGAAAAATAAACACTTAAAGGAAGCTATGATCTTTGACCTACATAATGGGAATTTAAGGTCTACAAAGGTGGACAGTGGAAACTATGAATATCAAGGTCCACTGTGGTAAAGAAAATGATCAATATCAGAACACAGAGGTTTTTATCATTATCAGGATTTTCATAAATGTGCGTGATCAAAGTACAGGCTCATTATCAGGCAGATGCTCGCTGCCCGCAGGTGTAGAACTTTGGTTTGTGATTGGAAAACATGTTTTGACTCTCTTATCTATCTGAGCATGCGAATATATAAGTAAATACACAGACAAACACACACAGTGGTGGAATGATAATAAGTACTAATCTATGTATTTGTACTTTTTTAATTGCACGCCAGAAGGCTGTGATATCGAGCGACATAAAGCCATAAAGCAGTAATATAAGATTGCTAAGATTACTCACGCAAGCAGGTGAATTGTGTTACTTTAGGATGGATTACCATGATTACCGCTACCTACAGGAAGATCATAGTACACTCATTTATATAGCCTTGGTTCCTGCATGTTGATCTGAAAATATAATTTGGTCAATTCATCATGAACACTATAGTATAGACCACTGAAAAAAACTATTACAGCTTATATACTGGGTCAGAGAAGCCAGAACTGCAGGGGTAGATACATCTCATGTTCAAGGAAATGGGTCACTTTGATCCAGATTATGCATTTTAAATCACAAAAGACTTTATGCAGAGAGACGTCTGTGAAAAAGGAAAACCTTTGATTCCTAAATATGTTATATAATCAGTGCAACGGTGGATTTCTGCGAATTTATCTGATGTAATCCTGACATAGAGATAAGAGAACACACCCTTTCCCACCCCGAGGAGAGGCAGCAGCTTTAAAGGGGCTGGTTTGCTCTGTAGTTGCATCTCAGTGTGGTTCGGACACCTCCGCGATCACTGCTCCTCCCGAGAAACATGTTCAAAGAGTTCCCGAAGAACGCGGCGGAGGCGCCGGAGCCGCTGAAGGCTGAAGTCACAGGTAGGTGGAGTCCGCGCTCCCCCCAGGCTCGGAGTGTCCACACGTGGGTCAAAGTGCAATGGCAGACGTGTTTTTTCTGTTTGAACGTGGAATAGGGACCATCCCCAGCTGGTTGAATGGCACACTGCTGCGCAACGGGCCCGGCATCTTCTCGGTGGGGGACACCAGCTACAACCACTGGTTTGACGGCTTGGCCATCATGCACAGCTTCGCCTTTAAAGATGGTTGGTGTTGTATTGCTCACCTGACTGGCGTTCAGGTGTAATGTTGATACGTGACGTCACTGTATGCCAGCGTGTCTGTGTGTAGGTGTGATGGTTAGTAGTTAGAAAAACACATTTTTTTTCTTTTTATTACAGGTGAAATGACCCACAGAAGCAGGTTCCTCAGAGGAGACACCTATAAAGCTAACATGACTGCAAACAGAATAGTTGTGTCTGAGATGGGGACAATGGCTTATCCAGACCCCAGCAAGAACCTAATTGTCAAGTAAGCATATGCTCCTTTAGGTTATTTCTTTTGTTTGTTTAGTTATTGATGCAGCAGATGCTTTCACGGTTCTCCAGAGGTCCACTTGTTTATTTGGTTATGGCTTATGGGTCACAGACACGTTAAAAAGGTCAGTTCAGTCATTGAGGTCCAAGTGTTTCTGGAATCCAGGATAATCATTGTGTCATGTAACTAATTTCTGTAGGAATTTCGGCCATTTGTTTACCTCCTGTGCACAAGTTAAATGTCTTATCCGTGCTTTTCAGGGCAATTACCTTTCTCAATCACACCGTGCCCGATTTTACAGACAACGGCGGAAGTAATTTCATCAAATATGGAAACGAATACTTTGCCACCTCGGAAACCAACTACATCCGCAAGATTGATCCCGTGACTCTGGAAACTCTGGACAAAGTAACGTCATCTGTTGATTCTAACAACCCTAACATGCAGACAAGACAAACATTTGTTTGTGAGCTCATCAGTTGTTGAACTCCGTCATGCAGGTGGACTACATGAAGTACCTGCCTGTGAATCTAGCTACATCCCATCCGCATTATGACAGAGAGGGCAATGCCTACAACATTGGAACTTCAATAGGAGAAAAGGGAAAGACTAAATATGTCCTGTTCAAATCCCCTGCTTTGTCAGAGAAAGGTATGAACCTTGGGACCTGCTGTTTTTTGTCCCGTCATCAGCTGCGCTTGAACCAAACGTAGAATGGACAGAATAAAATGTTCCTGCTTCTACAGTTTTAATAGCTTTAGGTGTGAAGGTCTATTTTGCACATGTCATTACTTACTTACTTACTACGCATTTAATACAATACTGCGACATCACACCTGACTTTTTTTGTTTCAGACAAAGCCAAGAATGTCCATGCACTGAAGTATGTGGAGACGGTCTGCACAGTCCCCTCCCGCAGCCTGCTCACGCCCAGCTACTACCACAGCTTCGGCATGACTGACAATTATTTCATCTTCATCGAGCTGCCTTTAAAACTGGATATCCTAAAGATGGCCACAGCGTACATGAGGGGAGTCAACTGGGCGAGCTGCCTGAAGTTCTGCCCTGAGGAAAACGTAAGGGAGCACTGCTGTTATTGCCTTTTTGTTTTTCTCATTCCATCTGGAGACACCAGGTGAAGGATGTTTCCTTAAAAGGTTGTTTTCTTTCCAGACTCTGATCCACCTGATTGACAGAAAGACTGGCAAAGAGGTTGAGACAAAGTACTACACTGGAGCAATGGTGGTCTACCATCACGTGAATGCTTTTGAGGATGACGGTCATGTCATCTTCGACGTGATTGCCTACAGTGATAACAAGCTTTATGATATGTTCTACCTAAAGCAAAACTCTGAGGCCTCTCTGTACTCCAAACCAAGCTACAAAAGGTTTGCACTTCCCATCCAGCCACAGAAGGTAGGCATTTTTTTCCAAGAATGTAATGAAATCATTTCAACATATAGAGAAGACATTTCTCTAACATGAAATAATGTTCGGACTGGGTATGCAGGGCACTGCAACCAGAGACAACCTGGTGAATCTTAAATACACAACAGCTAGTGCTGTAAAGGAGAAAGAAGGCAAACTAATGTGTCAGGCAGAGGTGCTTAATGAAGGTAAAACCAACTGCTGAATTTAACATTCTTATTTCTTACATTGTTTGAGGGTAATTGCACACACAGCTTCACCTGTCTCTTTATTTTCACTAGACTTCGAATTGCCCAGAATGAATTATGACTTCAATGGCAAGAGACACAGGTTTGTCTATGGGAACTGTGTTGAGAAATCTGGAGAGGCAATTAAGGTAACACGCCCCATTGTTTGTCCTGGCTATTATGGAACTGCTGGAAACAGTATTTGTCGTTTCTAAGTTTAGTATGAGTGTTATTTGCCATAGGGGGCCAGAAACTCGCAGACTCTTGAATAACAGGAGTGTTAAATGCAAGGTTATGGGGAAACTGGCAGCGAGGTTATCTCAGGGGGGGAAGAAGCAAACAGCTGAACTGAGAATTAGACACAACAGAAGGCAGTAAACACTTTGCCGAAGTGTGAAATACCAATTGCTCTAACACATTTCTAACCGCTTTGTAGATCTGGATGTAATACCCACATGTGCCCTCCATTGGGTACACTTAAGCATCCAGATACCATAAACAATAGATGGAAGCAACAAACTCAGTTGGGGTTCAAAGGATTGAGTTACACAGATCCAATACAGTGAAAATGAAGTCTCACTGTCTGACAGTATGTGCCTTACTCAGAATTTATGTAAATCAAGAGTAAGGTTCAAAAGCAGTCGTCTTGATTTAGACAATTAAGATAAGATAATTTTTATTGTCACTGTGGGTGTTACAGAGAAATCAGTTTAGCATCTCTCAAAATACAGCAGTAGTTAAAAAAAAGATATGCCTAAAACCATAGGAGTCAGGATATCCTGGATGGTAAACAGAAAAAAAGAAACAATAGTCTAACATTAAAAAATAGGATGAGGCACAGAGTTTGGGAATGAAACCGCTGCAGTAAGGTGATCAGGTTTACATGAGAGCTGGGCTCCTAAAGGACAAGAAATTTGCAGAGATAAGATAAGGGGCATTTAGAGCAAAAGACAGTGTTCAAGTCCAGAAGTCGTTCATGTGTTTGACACGACACACGGGAACTTGGGCAGATCATGAAGTAACACCTTGTCAAGTGAGAATATCGACTTTTATACATCCTAATATAAAACATTGCTTTTGAATCTCTTGTTTTATAGGAACTCAACAGATTTTATTATACTTCCCCTTTTTAAAGTGACACGAACATCAATGATATACGCTTGCGTGTGTTGAATAAACACACAAAGTAGTTTGTACACTTAACTACAGAGGTATGATTAGAGAGATGCTACAATACAAAAAACAATAAAATGAAAACACTTTTTATATTAAATCACCCTGTTTTTATGCAGAGAAAAATATGAAAACGTATGACTGATAGCATTTCTTGTTAGTCTAGTGTGTCGAGTGAGAATTTAAATACATAGCTCCAGGTTACTGCTTTTGGCTTTTATCTGATAGAAAAAAGGATAAATCGGCATAAAACCAAATAGCCGACCACGAGAGAAAAGCAAGTCATTTTAAATCAGAGGATAAAAAGGGCGAAATGAGTCAAAGGCATTGCACAAACAACATCAAGTACAACATTTGAAATGACCTTAAGAAGTCTCCACAGAGCAGGGGTAAAGTTATTACAGCCGACCAAATGAAGCACAGTTCAAATTCATTATGCTTTTTTTATAGCTCTTTTCTAAGTGTGACTCCTAGTTAAAACAAAGTAACCTACTGTGTGGTCACAGTGGCTGGCTCAGAGATGAGCTTTTTACTTTTTTACTTGTGTAACTAAATGAATCAATAACACAAGTGCAAAGGGTAAGAGGAAAATAAAAACTGCTGCAGTACTGCAGTATGTCTCTAATGTTTTATTTCCATATATCACAGAGTTTTAATGTATTGTCAAGCTTTTGAAATGGTGTGTTTGTCTAATTAAGCAGTTACACTGGCTCCTGCTTCCATTACTTGTCAAAATTGGCAATGGGACAACTCAGAGTCAGTTTTAGGCTATGAATATATTGATGATTGTAGTATGTAGCGCACAACATACTATTATAAGATAGTTATTACTTCTTCTCACAGTATCTGTCAAGCTGTGATAACACTGTTTAATTCAACAACAAGAAAATGTAAAAGTATTTCTTAATCATATCTGCGTATTAATCGTCATGTTAATTTACTGTAGATTGTGAAATTTGACACAGAAACCAAGGAAATGGTTTACTGGAATGAAGACAACTGCTTTCCATCAGAGCCTGTGTTCATTCCCAGACCAAATGGAGAGTCCGAAGATGATGGTGAGGAGCCACGGTGTCTGATATTTAGGGTGTATATGTATGTGTATATATTTATGTATGTATGTGTGTGTGTGTGTATATATATATATATATATATATATATACACATACATACACGTATACACATAATGTGTATATGTATGTATATATATATCCCGCTGAGTGAACCAGGGTCAGTGGGAAAGTGTCATAATAGAGCAAAGGGGTTAACTAGCGAGATGCTAATAATGAAGCGAGATGGGCTCAAGAGGGTGAACAGATCAGACAGCAAAGGAGGGCACAGTAGAAATGACCCATGAGAAGAAAAAGCCTATTATAGGGGGTTGGCGGTAGAATCAGATGGGTATGGTTGGAAACATAATGTGGATTTGGCTGGGTGTAGGGGTTTTCTCAACAAATCGGGTTATATGAGACAGGAGCCTGAAGCTGACATTGCAGCCAGTTTTAATAAATATCTTTGGTTTAGTAAATAAAAAAACAGGCCTGGATGACAGGTTAGAACACAGTCTGTAGTGTGAGCTTTAAAGAGGTATGTGGTGTGCTGGGATGAGGTAGAGGAGTTTAGTTTAGTTGATTACTAATATTGTGTGTGAAAATCATTTATCCAAATAAGTAGCTTGTGGCACATTTATTTCTGTGTTGATTTATATATGCTACTATATACATCATAAACTATAAATACATAAGCCTAAATAGATATACTTTATGTTTTGAGGAGGTGTGTTACTTTAACTGTATTTTGGAGTAAAGTTGAAAACCATTAACTGATATGATTGTCTTAACACTCTTTTCCTTTCACTTTCCAGGTGTAGTCTTGATATCAATTATCAAGTCCGATCCAGACCAGGCCTCTTTCATCCTTATTCTTGATGGCAGAACATTTAAAGAGGTAGCTCGAGCTAACGTGAATACTGAGCTTCACAAGGACATGCATGGATTTTTCATCCCAGAAGAATGTTAATCTACTGTGTACAGTACATGTAGATGATTAAAAACAAAGCTCTGAAACACTGAAAAACACAATGCTTAGTATGTGTAGATACATATCTGTGAAGGTTCTCAGTCACCCAGGTCAGTAGTGTTGTTTTTATGTGAGAAGCATATAGAGAAGGCAAATGGTTTTGTGGACGTCATTGCTGTCCATTTGTAGCGATTTGATCATTTATTTGTTTATGAAAGATGATGACTTACAGATTTTGTGCTGACTGAAATTTAATTAAGCAGAGTAAGTACATATGAAGGTTTGTTATGTTGTCTGCATTACTGTATTGTACTACTATGACTGTTCCTATATTTGTTAAGCCTATGAAATCTAGAATTCCAACAGACTTTCTTGAATAATTCTGTTGTTTTAGCACTGAAAGTATCAGAAAATCTGCTGGGACTATGTGATTGTGTCCCCTTTTCAGGGATATTACACCTTTAACATATGATAGTTCTTTGGTGAGTGAATGCTGTAAGTGTCATAACAGGGTGTAATAATAGACAGCAACAATAAAACGAAGTTGAAATTTTACACATTCTTACTGAATAAGGTAGACAAAATGTACATGTATACATAAAAGGATTAAGGATTGGTTTCAAGGAGTTACATATATTTACCAGAAAATTAAACTTACACTTCTTACACTCCACACATGGGAGGAGCAATTATTGTAAGGTTTTTATATTTAGTAATACTCTCTAATACTAATAGCACAGTTTATTAATAATCTAGTTATAAAGCCCCTTCCATATTCATCATCTCAGTATTCTGTAGTAGTTGTGATAAAATATTAAATGCTGCATATTAGTGAAATTATTGTATAGTTAATGTATAGGTTTATACAGACCATTAAATGAGCAATCTTACTAAAAAGTTTCTATTCACACTACTGGCAGGAAAGTTTTTCCTTTATCCCTTTATGATTCTATAAGGAAACAGAATTTGATGTCACAAATGTTTTAGCTCCTACATTATGTGTGTACCAGTTAAATAAAGTGACATATATTAATATGAAATGTACGAGTCTGCTAAAACATCAGTTGCTACACATCTATTCAGCTAACAAGCCCCTCAACAGGTTCTGTTTCAATACAGAGACCACATTTTCACCTCTGCTGCATTATTTTTACCATCATATTTTATGATTTATAGCATTACATAGAAATGCTGCGCAGTTTCACTTTTGACCAAGTGGTTTTGTCACAGCTTACAGCGGCCTGGTAGCTCAATGGTTTAAGCATCAGACTGGGAAGTAGAAGGTCGCAGGTTCGAACCCCGTCTGACTCCTAATCTATCCACTACCAGCCAGACACCCAGCGCTAGCTCCCCGTAAGTCGCTTTGGATAAAAGTGTCTGCCAAGCAAAGTAAAGTAAAGAAAAGAGGGGAATACTGGAGGGAGGGAAAATGACAGTACAGGGTGAGTAACTACATAAAGAATGACCTGCCTATAACACAATAAATAAACAAAAAAAAGTAAATTAAATAAGGATGTCAATTGATTAAAAAAATTAACCAAATAATCACAACGTTTTCTGTGATTAATCGCAGTTTCTTCATTGATAGCCTGGCTGCAGTTGATGCAATGCTTTCAATTTCATATATATGCTTGTAACAGACATTTAATCAATATAATAAACTAAATGCAGAATTAATACAAAGAATGTATGCTTAAATTCAAACAGAATTTTAATAGTTTTCTTCAATCTTTTAACATAGGTTCTCTCCTGTGAAATACAACTTATTGTATGAAATACAACTGTGATACAACAGTGACTCACATTAAAGGCATCTTTCTACTATCTGCTGATAAGAAATAATACTACGGTTAAATAAGGTTAAAGTGCAAGCAGATTATCAGAACAATAAAGGCCATTAAAATGAAATGGTATAATAACTTATTTTAGAATCTAACAATAACAGACATGTAAACAACAATGCGTAACATCTTTATGCAAGCTGAATTTCAAAAGGGTGCACAAAGGTCAATATTCAAAACACAAACTGTTCCTTTAATTCCTGAGCATTCGCTGGACTACGCTTAAAATGTCCAACAATCTTGCAACATTTGACCAGAACAATCAAATCCAGTGTCATTAAGAGAAACTCTGACCATTTTTTTTCAGAATGTGGGCCATGCAGGACAGGTGTTCATATAGAAGTAGCCTGGTGGCTGCAGTCATGTTATGAGCACTGTCTGTGCCAAGCGTGGTTAAATTGTCCTTGATTTTCTATTTGTTTGCAACACTCAGAAAATAGTCAGCACATGCCTCAGCATAGTGTCGCTCTTTAGTTTTACTCGCTGTTAGTGCAAAAGATTGAATAGTCGTTATCAATAGAATGTGTTTTGATACCATCGTTGTTTACCAAAGATGAATTACAGGAAATAAAAAACTGCATTAAGTACGTAAAAAAAAATTATGCATTAAACGTGTTAACTTTAATTAATTAAAGTTAACATGTTTAAAGACAGCACTAATATTTTAGAATAAAATGTTGCCTATAAAGTCAACTATTTAAACCAATTTCATCATAATAATATGCACATTTAAAAACAGCATTAACGCTGACCAGAGTTCTGTACAAGTAAAAATAAAACACAGAAACAGAACAATTTCAAGCCAACATGAATTGAAAGAACACTGACACTAGATTTAAAAAAAAAAGTAAGAGGTCAACGAACAAGACAGGCCTGTCATTAGAAATGCCTACTGTGTGTGTGTGTTTGTGTGTGTTAGTGTGAGTGAGTGAGTGAGTGAGTGAGTGAGTGAGAGAGAGAGAAATAGGGAAAACAAGAGATCTTGTGATGAAGGCACAATAACTGTGCATCAGGCTGTGAATTGCTCCATTCAGCTGACACGTTTGCTCAATATGCTAAAAAGAGAACTTGGGAAAAAGTGTTTCCTCTGGGCAAGTGTTTGTCCTTAACTGAAGCAACAAGGACATTCACTTGTGTCATTGTTTGGGACCTGCTAAACCCTGCTGGCTATCATTTAAAGTACATGAAAAAAAAAACACACTGTGTGACTGTGACTGAGAAGCAACTCAATAGAAAGTAGGCAAGGATCTCTCAGAATTTCAGTATCACTTTACTTCATCTTTTCCTTGTCAAGAGTCAAACATACACTTACTGGCCACTTTATGTGATGTATTTAGCTTTACAAGGTTATACTGAATTTAAATATTAAATAACCTTTGCTTAACCTGATACATATGTGTAAGTATGATTGCCAAAGACTTAGAAACACTCTTAATATACTGCAGTAAATTGGCCAGTGAGTGTGTGTGCGTTTACATTATTGGGTCTTTGCGGTTACTTTTCGGCAACAGGAAAAATTGACGAGGTGCATTTTGGCCCAGAGATGGCGCTCACACCAAAATAATGGCGCTAAATCCCCCAAACCAACCCAGTAATTTAGCAATTAACCCCTGATAATTTGATCACTTTAAACTAACCAATTTCAAGAAAAGTTGTACAAGTTTATTTTCCCACCTGACATAGTTTATCTTCTGTGATAAACATGTACCAAAACCACAGACAAACCAAAGATGTCCCTACACACATATACATATATATATATATATATATATATATATATACATACATATACTTAAACACACAGACAAACATATGTGTTACATTTTCACAATCAAAGCACTGATACGCTGATCTCTCCATCAGTGAAATGCTCGGCTAAAGTAGCATCGGACAAACTACTTTTTATTGGCAGCCAAAGATCTACAAGGTCAAGATAGTTCACCTTCAGTCCTAACCTACACAAATTCAAGTCATTATATTTTCAGATCCGAATTATAATCTTTCATTATGTCGACGAGATCGAAAAAAACTGATAAGAAATGCATAAAATGAATGTGTAATTTAATTTAAATTAATTATTTTGCAAAAGGTACATTCACGAGGTTGGGAACCAGGTTGGCAAAGTTGGTGTAAGACGTCTTCAGAACACCACCACAGAGTGTGTGTTCAGTGGGGTTGAGTTGACACACACACACACACACACACACACACACACATCACAACTCACAAACTCACCACAACACAGCTACCGACTCATCCTTACTCTCGGGCCCAAGATAAACTGAACCCTTGCGATTGGGAATGAAGGTCTCTGGGACAATCTCACCAGACTGAGAGTATTGCATCCAATGCAGTGGCAGGAAGAGAAGAACCCTATCAAAACCTTCCTCATTTCAGCATTTAATGTATTATATTATACCCATATTTTTGTGACGGTGTGAGAACAATTCAGAGCGGTTAATGCCGTGAATTTGAAGACGCTTCGCCGCGTTAAGCGAAGCCGGAAGTGAACAGGAGTGAACCCTCTCACTTTCCTGGGACAGTGGGATGTGTGTAACAACAGCAGCGGCCAGAGACAACGGATAACCTAATGATGGAAGAATTTGAAGGTGAGAGGAATTACAATTGAGATGTTTGTTTTAGTCGTTTGGTGGTATTGTCGAGCTCACACCTTCTCCCGCTTGATGCCGCTTTATTCAAGGGGCGTAAAACGCCTTTGCTTGCCTGTTTTTGCCCGCGACCTATTTTTATGTTTGGAATTTAGTAGCGCTAGGTAACGCCAGGGCCAAATAGGAAGCTAACGTTAGCTAGCTCCTGAATGCTAGTGAATGGGTGTGATACCTACATTAGCCATAGCAGCTAGTGTTAGCATGTCGCCTACAAATGAACCCTAAAATAAACAAAACCACCAAGAAACTGTCGCATGTTATTGTCACTGAATCACACACACCGTTAATACGCTTTTTCATTTATGAATTGATACATTGGTGGAAACCTTGTAAAACCAATACATTACCGGATCAGCATTAACCCCTGGGCCAGCAACAATGGGAAAAAAACACACTTTGTGGGAACGAAAGCAAACATTGACACACGATTGTTTCATCAGTATAATAAGAGGAGTAGGAAAGATCAATCTGTGCTCTGCATGACATTTAATCATACGATTTATGTGAATCTTGCAGATGGTGACACCACTTCTGAGAATCTGGTTCAGTGCAACATCTGTAAAAGAAGCTTCTTCCCTAAAGTTCTGGTAAAAAAGTATTTCCCTGACGTATATTGCTTTTAAGAGATTCTTATATACTGTTGACATCAGAGGGAAAATACATTGGATGGTGATCATTATATTGTGCTAGAAATGATGAGTCGATGACATGTTGAAGTGCCTGTGGTGACAGTATTTTACATAGTTATTACATTGGTTCTGTCATTGGCTACAATCCAAACAAAGTGGGATGATCCAGCAATGTGCACTTGTCTGCATGTGTATATCGGTATAGAGATGTGTACTTGGAGTATTATTTGTATTAGGAGGTTCATATTTTTATTATTATGTCATTTATTCTATACAAGTTTCTTTCTTTGTAGGAGAAACATGTTAAAATCTGTCAAAAGTCAGTGATCAAAAAGAGGAAGGTTTTTGACTCCAGCAGACAGAGAGCTGAGGGCACAGACATCCCTGCACTCAAACCTATTAAACCAAAGGTAAGTCTGCACCTGAAGATGTGCTGTAAAACCAGAAACAATCAAACAAACACACACACATATATATATATATATATATTCGCTTTTTCACTTAGGACATTGACATTCAGTGTTTTGATTTGGTAGATTATGTTCAACCACTTTTAATTGTATTTCAGTCACAAAGTTCATCTGCCACTGAGAAAGTAAGTTTGAATTGTCATTTTGTTATTGGTCGTTCTTTCTGTTTACATGATTTCTAGCTGCACAGTTTTATCCGTGGAGGTGGCTGGCCTTATCTGGTATAGATTTGTTTGATTGGGTAATAGGAAGTGTGTTGGTGGTTAAAAATGCAAAATAAAAGTTTCACTTTCCTTTTCTTACCTGCTATCTTTAACTAACAATATTTCACTGGTTCTCAAACTCGGTCCTCAAACCCCTCTGCCCTTTTTATTGTCCAAGCTTCTGATTGACACAGCTGGTCCTGGTAGTCAGCAGTTTGTAGCGCAGGGATATTTGGAAAAAAAAGCAGGGCAGTGGGGCCTGAGGACCCAGTTTGAAAACCATAGCAATATTCAGGGTTGTCCCATAATATGTCTTTTTCTGCCTGCACTCTTAGAATGCTTCTGAACCTCTTGCAGATTATTGTCTTGACTTAAACTAAATTAAATGGTGCATGTTCACTCTGTTGCATCACTGAAATAACAGAACTATAAGCCCTGGAGATTTGTAACATGAACAAAACATATCTTACTTATGTTCTTATACATATCTTACTATCCTATATCTTACAAGAATTCTTATGTTTCACATCATTGCAAATTGGAAAGTCTGGAGATTTGGACTGAAGAGTACACAGTTAAAGAAGACGTAGGGACTTCCCAATCATCTGTAAAAAAAACACTCACACACACTGACCTTGAAGACTGTAACTGTATAGGATATAGGAAGTTAGCAAGGCTATCATGTTCAAACAGAAGCAGCTCAGAGGATGCCCGGTGAAGTACTTCTGTCTGAAAAGCTCTAGATAAGGCTAAGTTTTCCACTGCAAGGCTGAAAAGAAATCTGTATTTAAAGAGTCTGTTATTTAAATACAGTGGAAGAATAAATCTAATTTTGCTTGCTCAGTAACATTTTCCTACTGTTTCAAAGCAGAGCAGGGCAAATAAACTCCTAACACGGAAGTGGGATCTTGTTTTTAATGTCAGCCAGCCAGCAATAATATTCAGAAAATCCACATTGGATGTGGAACAAACAGCATCTGTTTTACCTGTTGCCAGGCAGAGCCCCCCAAGAAGCCATCCAACTGGCGCAAAAAACATGAGGACTTCATCGCTACCATCCGGGCTGCCAAAAACATCACTCAGGTCATAAAAGATGGTGGGCCATTACCCCCACCTCCTCCTCCTACTTACGATCCAGGTAACAAATAGCTCTATAACGTTTGAAATTCACCAAAAAACTAAGAACCATTTAAGTTAAAAATGTGATTAAATTATTGCTGCTGGGAAACCTAATAACTGATGATAACTACGTATCTGATAACCCTCAGGTTATATTCATTTAACATTGTTTGTCATAATAAAGTAGGAACAAAAAGATAAATAGGGCTCGGCTGGGCCTAATGTAAGTCCAATCTCCTGTGTATATACATTAGTCATATTGTAGTGGATTTACAAACGGTACAGTTATGATGCTTCAAGGCTTCAAATAAAGCAGGTAGAGTGACACCTGGTGGCTTTTTAAACTTATAGCAGCCTCTAAAGTGCAGGCATGAGAGCACTAACATTATCAATCTTTGTGTAATTTACAAGTTTAAGAAACCCATGTGTTATTATAAGATCTATACTTTTATTAAGAAGATCTCCATTAATATAAGACGTCAGTGTTGAGTTGGTGATAATATAGTTACCTAAATAACTATCAAACATTTTGGTGCCTCTAGTCAAGGTCTAGTATGATTCAGATACTTCAGAAAACTTTGTTTGTTTTAAAAAATGACTCAAAACTAGGTAATTTCAGGATGAAGCAGTTCAGTGTATAATGTAGGGGGGTTATCTGATTCTAAATATGGCAGTAGACCTTCCCCATCCCCTTTACATAAAGAAGAGAAGTTGTACGGTTTGATGGCCACAGGCAGAAAACCCTTCCAGTGGCGTTTTGTGGAGCACTTGCCATTCATCAGTCTCTGGTTGAACATTCTCCTCTGTGTAGCCAGAATGCTGTCTAGGGGGTGGGAGGGATTGTTCAGGACTGTTTAGAAAGCATCCTCCTCTCAGCTACTCCTAGAACAAAGCCGGCCCTCTTGATGAACCTGTCAAGTCTGTTGGTGTCTGCTACCTTTAAGCTGCTGTCCCAACCCCAAGAAAATGACACTGGACACCACAGACTCAGGAAACATACACAGCATCATGCCGCAGACATTGACGAACCTGAGCCCAAAAATACAGATGACTCTGGGCCTTTTTGTACAGCTGACGAGTCAAGTTTGTTGTTTTAGTACACGCCCAAGTGCTTATACTCAGACACCCTCTCCACTTATCCACTCTAAGTTGGGGCTGGTAGGCAAACCTGAAGGGGTCAAGTGAAGTATTGACCAGAGGTCACAGTCTCTGAAAAGCCTTCATGACGTGTGAGGTCAGTCATTTAAGACACTGGGACAATAATGACTTTTTTACCCCAGAGGAACTCTCTCCAGCTGCAGGCTGAGATTGAAAATATGTTTGGTGTATGGAGAACATTAAATAACTGAGGAGCGCAGGCTTTCAGCACTTTGGACTGGCTCCATTTGGCCCTGTAGCTTTTGTGGGGCCTGTTCAGTTCTGTCTTCATTTGCTCTGTTGAGATGGTCCTCTTGGTGATGGCTGAGTCATATAGGGAGGTTTCTATAGTGAATCTAAGTGTGGTGGCTCTGAGACATAGCCTGGAATCTATTAAAAAACATTTAATTCATTGGTCCGATCCACCGTTAAAAGAAATTGTCATAGTATAATTAATACCATTGAAACACTACCATATGCAGTAAGAGGAAGTATTTCTTTCCAATCACAACATCTACAACTCAAAATGAACCCCTGTCAGAAATCTGTGCATGTTAACTGTTAATTAAAAATCAATCCATCTGTCTCCAGACTACGTCCAGTGCCCTTACTGTCAGCGGAGGTTTAACGAGAGTGCAGCAGACAGACACATCAAGTTCTGTCAGGAGCAGGCTGCTCGCATGCCCAACAAGAGCAAGTTAGGAGATTCCAAAAAAGCTCCAGCTCGCACACAGGTACACACAAACACTGATTTGTATTTGTTTTTGTTGTGAAATTGTAGTGATTTCCTTACTGCTACTCTACGTTAGGCACAGAGCTACCAGTTACTTCATCATGTGACATGTTAAAATGAGTTGGCTAATAAAAACAGCAAGGTTCAAGGCATTTAGTTTCTTCTTACATAATGGGAAACTGTTATGTAATTTGCATTTTACCAAGTGCTATTGTCAATATTTTATTTATTGATCTGTTATTAAACTGCAGACCTTAGTCAGTTTATGCATTTGTATAGCTTTGTCACATGTGGAAAAATCCCAGTTGGGTGCATGATCATATTTGGACTCGGACTTCACAGAGAGGAGGAGCTGTTTATAAATGGGTCTTTCTGTGACTGTGTGCAAAAGAAAGAGGGAGAATGAGTAAATATAGCAAGGAGGGGCTGAGTGAGTCAGTGCGCTGCACATAGCTTTGCAGTGAGACAACTTTTTTTATCCATTTTCAATGGTAGCAAAAGAAAATTTTAATAAATAAAAAACAAATAATTAAATAAATACATTTAAATTTAAATGTGTCAGTCATTGTTGATGGTGTAGTGTACATCTATGACCGCAACACACAATAAGAGCAACTGCGTTAGTCCTTTCAATCTTAAGACTTCCTTACCTATTTCTTTGTTATATGTTATTTATTTATCGATGCCTCCCTCTCCATCTTCAGTACAAGCCTCCTGCTACTGCAAAGAAGACCAACACAACCGCTGTGTCAAGTATCCCCTCAGCTGCCTCTCGTTTACCCCAGAAGTCTGGCCTTGGACAACCAACTGGTAAAACATCTGTGTTGACCACACACGGATTGTTATCCATATCTGACTGTCTCTCTCTTCTGATTAGTTGCAATCGATTTTCAAACTGAATGATTTAAAATTGTCATCTGTTACTCTGTCATTATTTTTCTTATTCACTTTTTTGTCCTAGGAATCCCCTCTAGTAAGGTCTCATCCTTAGGCTCAGTCAGGAGTAATCCGTCTGGCCTCACAAGTCCACCATCAGGGTCAGTGCACACACAAAAACTATTTTTGAAATGTTTTTTTCTAGGGGGACTAATTGACACATTGTATTCCTTAGCCTCGTACCCTAAACCTAACCATCACAACTAAATGCCTAATCAACCCTAACCCTAAAATCTAGTCTTGACCCCACCTTCATGTATTAATGGTGCAAAAATTGAAGAAACTATTTTAGTTAAAAATACAACCTAAACCATTAAAATTCTCTGATTGCTCTAAATGGTGGGAACGCAGTTCATCTTCAGCGTTGCCAGATTGTTTATAGAGTCTGGGTGACACAAGTCTTGTTCTATGTTCTACTCAAAGGTTGACACAACAGTGATTACAGCAGATCAGATATAGATATGGCAGCTTAGATACCTTTTTAAACGTTACAAACCCAGTCCTGTAAGTTATTTACATTTGACGAATGTATACGTGTCTTTTGTCTCCCATTTGTTCTCTAATCCCTCTGTCAGCGTGGGAAGTAAGACCCGAGTAGTGAGCTCTGGTTACGGCTCTGGAAGGACCTCTCAGTCTGTAATAGGAGTCAACAAGAAGAAAGTAGACGCCTACATATCTCGGTGAGTTTTTTGTTGTTTGCATAGAGCACACTACAACACAGAATGGATGTTAAGGAGAGGTGGCTGACTGTATAGACATCTGACATGTAACATAAACACACAAAAAAGACAAATACCACACAGTGTGAAAGGTAAGAGTGAGTGCCCCTACATCAGCAGCACTGGATGTAAACGAGATGTCTCAAACATGCATGATTGAATTTGCCATAGATGAGGTTGTGAAGCCCCTTCAGGATGATAAATTACACCTTTTTAGTTCACTGCCATGAGTGTCGCTGCACATGGCTGATTCCTTGATGCTTCAGCTTATCCTGTCCAGCTGCATAGCCTTGTTTTAATAAAAATGAAGGTACAGCAGCGTGTTATTTTAGCACTGAAATATAAGAAGCTGTTGCATAATGCGCTGACATTGTATTTTGGTTTTGCTCAAATTGAAATGATAATATATTTTTCAGGCTGTGTGATAATCTTAAGCTACTCACATTATTTGCATACGTAATCATCTTTTAACGTCGTGAACAGCATCGGCAGTCTTGTGCTGTATTGAAAAACGACTTCATGTAAATAGATTCAAACAATAGTGCTCAGTCATATTTGTTGAATTTTTCAGGAACGATGTCGATGGTGGGAATGAAGTTGGCATCTGTGGAATGAAGAGCAAGTTTTGTCATGCTTGTGGGACAAAGTACCCCGTTGAAGCCGCCAAGTTCTGCTGTGAGTGTGGGGTCAGAAGAATGTGTATCTGATGGAGACCAGAAGAAAGGAGCAAGTGGAGCAAAAGCAGGGACGCATTGGTACTTAAGCTAATATCAGAGGTTCTCACCAAAGCTAGTGTGAACTTTGCATTCCTGTGTGTTTTCACAGTTAGGTCTTGTGTCACAGCGAGAAAAGCCACGTACTTGGCAGACAATGCTGTGTTTTCTTTTTTAATTGCTGTAAGGACCCAAATACATTTACAATGACCGCCTGAGAAACAGGCCATCCCGTTCATTGTTGCTGTAACACCAGTGATGGTGACAGAGGGGGTAGGAATTTGTAAAAACATTTTCAATTATGATAATTGGTTTAGTCATGGGAATTCATATGGTCTGAGTCACTATTATGAATAAATAAACTTAAATCTGTTGTCCCTGGACAGTGATTAGGAGTGTAATCCCCTGCAGAGCAAAGTCGGTGTCTGCAGTTGAAGCTGAGTGAAGCTTGCTGAGTAAGAGCGTTGATACACGCTGAGACGCTGGTTATGAAAGTGCTGGATGACTCATTAGAGATAGGTATGATTGCCCCTGTAGGTCAGTCCCCAGTCAACCATAATTAGAAATTCATTCCTTCCTTCTGCCTCTGCTGCCACAAAATTAGTTTATATTGTAGTGCAATATAATTGACTACTGAGGTTCTGAGTTTTAGACTTTTGGGGATATATCACCTAGATTTGTCCAAAATCAGTTTACTGTCATTTCTCCCTAAAAGTGGTTTGTTTTAGTCCCCTCAACCATCATAGGCCATCATGTTTCTAGGAAAATGTAGCATTTCTTCAGTCCCTTTAATTTTCTGTCTCATTTTATGAAATGAGTTATTTTCTTATTTCTTTTTGTACTGAATGCACAACGACTGCATTGTTGTTATTGTCTGCAGCATTAAAATGCATTTAATTTGAATGCTAACTGCACCTGAACATGCTGCAGCTGCCCTTTCCCTTGAAATCCTCTGAGTCAGTATTCAGTGCATTAAGGAATTTAGGATCAAATGTACAGTAAGACTGCAAAAAATTGAAATGCTCCCTTACCTGTGCTTACTTAACAAACACTATTTATTGATCGCATACAATTAATTTACTGGCGGGACTCTAAGAGGGAAAAGCCTCTACCCGAGGTGCATATTTATTGTTCATTAACCAACAACCTGTCACGTGACAGTGATTAGGTATGACGCTAACTATTTATATTACACGACTGAAAATGTCGAAACAGACAGGACAGGTGTGTTTTCCTGTGTTGAATACAACAGTTGTTAGCCTGCATACTGCATACTGGCATGTATATTCACCCATATCAATAAACTTCTATGAAGACAGCTGTGATGGAGTGTCTGTTGAACAGTGGAAGTAAAAAATGTTTAAGCATATTTCAGTGTAATAAGTACAAAGACTTTATTGCATTGTTTTATAATATTGTTGCATTCTTATATAAAAATATATTTGGAATATACAATACAAGTTTGTGTCTTTGATTAAAAACAAACAGAAATTAGCTACATAGTAATGCATTAAGTATGGTGGTAAGAAAGTAGCTGCTGCACTTAAGGTGGTAGCTGAAACAAGGCTACATGCATGTATATCATTTTGAAAGATGGCATGTGTTGATTTGTATTTAAGGAGTCCAAAAAGTGCACACATATGTGTATAAAAGTACCATATTGTAAAATGTGGCACTTCTAACCTCTTTTTTTTAATTAGGCGGAAACAAAGCACCAACCTAATATGACAGGATAGCTTTTTTTTTCTTTTCAACATATATGGCACAATAGAGTCAGTTCTGTGAGCTGCACTCAGCCATCTGTGGCTGAATGTGCTTTTAAAACATCAATCATAGTGTATGATTAAGCAACACATTGTCATCTTGCAGAGAATACCAATGACTTGACACCCAGCCTAAAACCTCTCCCTCGGAAAAAAGAACAGAGGAGCTTTAGATAACTGAAATAACTCTGATGTGCCAGGGCTAGTAATTCTATTCCAAAGTGAAAGGAAAACTGTATTTGAGCACCTCAACATTTCACGGTCATGCTTGAGCGGTCATCACTAAGTGCAAGTAATGTCATAGCATATTCTTTAGTTTAGAAAAGAAATTGTAGCTGCACGTGGGCAACTTGATCTAAAATAGTTTCTCTTTCTAACAGAACCTTAACCACGGAAGAACCCATTTGTCCCGTACATAACACAGGCGCTAACGCAGTGTGCACTTGTGCAGTATGCCGGGTGCCTTGGAACTTTCTTCTCCAGTTGGTTTAATAGCTTCCTTCTCTGTAGCTTCGAAAACCGCCTCGAGAGTCAGTAGTGACACAACACCATAAACAGCTGGAGGGGAAATATACTGATACTTGACAGGACAGCTTAAATAACGTAGCAGCTTCCTCTTGCATAATCCAGTGAAGGACTGAGGCGCTACGAGTTGTTTGCTTCATAATGCGCTTGAGCCCGGTTAGTTGTGCACCAATCGAGTGTTCAGCAACTGATAACATTCAGTAATGTTAGTCAGAAATACCATGGCTTTGCAAAGTTTCCTTGTCTCCCTTCTTCTGTGCTCGTGCCTCCTGGGTCTCGTCGTCCTCCTCCTTCTCCCCAAATTCACTTTAGAATCCTTAGTCTAGAGGTCAACACACAGAAACAAATATCGAATTAGTGTTGCTATTTGAAAATGTTTACTCCCACGATTAATATACAAACATCAGTTTGGTATACGGCCAAGGCTCTAATGAATCCCTGATTTGTTCTGGTGTATGACTCAGACTTTAACTATGAGTCTGAATCATCAAAAATGATCCTGATCCTAGGTGAAGTACAGGTAAACACTGAGAGCACTTAGTTTCTCACAATTTATTTGGAAAATATTAATTAAATTTAAACATGTTTCACTTGTACGGCATGTTATGAATAAATGATCAGGAATTTGACCTTCCCATCATTCATAATTTGAAAATGCAACAGGAGTAAGCAAAGCCATTTAAACTTTACTTTACAACTGTTTGTGGAAGCTGCAGAAAAAGTGGGATGCAATTTGTATAATCGTGTCGAAGCTAGTAGGAGTGTTTTAAACAGAACTGGTTTGATTTAAGATTTAATAAAACAGCTTCTGTTCACTGTCAGATATTCTTTTAAATCTACTCCTCTGTGTTCTAACTGAAAATGAATGAATACATCTTTTGGGACCCATTACTGCTGGACAGTTGATCAAATAACAAGTACAGGACATCACATGACATTTACCCAAAACAATTGATACTACCAGTGATCCAGCACTGACACAATACTTACCCTTTGACACAGCTGTCTTGGAGCTATGTAAAAAAGTAATTGCTAAAGCACTTTACTGCGAGTACTTTATTACACAGAGCAAAGCAGCTTTACCTTCCCTTTAGTAAATGAAATCCAAATTTTAAAACTGCATTTTGTACTTCCTAAGGTGATCTGCAATATTAACATTTGTTTAATTATCTAAATCACTTAAATTTGACAAATAGGCATGTAAAAATATAAAACATTAAGGGGGCAAATACTTTTTTATGGCATATTTTCAATAATTAGCTTCAGCCTTTAATACTTATAGAGTTACTGGGATTTTTTTCTGTTCAAAAGTTTCATAAATACATTAATTTTATCTACAGCTCTACAGAAAAACTGTTTTCTGCAAAGATTTGACCTTAGGGAGGGCGATTCAGACAGCAGGAGTCAACAGACTTACTACTAGTCAAATTTCTCTCAGTTCCCTTGCTAAACAAAAATGCAGTCTAAATGTGAATAAACAGTCCCGCAGTATTTTCCTCCCTCTGCGAAAGTTTTATTTTTACTGTAGTTGCTGTAGAGTCGCTGGTCCACACTGTATTATAATGAAAATGTTCACTGACCACAGGCAGAACCATTAGACCCTCTCTTCAAAGAACCAGGAGGAAGAATACTGAGGCAAACCAATAAAGACTAGGCTCTCATTCTGTGAGTTTTCAACTATTTATTTTCACCTGCAACACTTTTGTAATGTAATAAACATGTGATTTTTACTGTAGCTCTTGTGATTTGTGACAAATGTGTCACACAATAAATAAATTATATGAAGAAAAATCAAATTACTCAAGAAAATGTTTAAATCCCATACACAAAAACTAAATATTTAGTGAAGCATTAATTAAATTAAAAAATACCAGTTCATTGTACATTGTAAATATTACACATGAAAAACATACACATGGTAATGATCGAGCATTTTTTACTTTTTAATATTTGGAAGTAACTTTATAAACCCATTATGCAATGATCACCGTTTTAACATGATCAAAGGACGAGTAGTGTTTAAGATTATTGAGATAATGTAGTGGTTTCCTCCTTGGAGCCTCTGGTGTATGTTCAATGCATTATGCAATGACATGATATTCGAACAGTGGTGGTTTGAGCCCAGGCTGTTGAACCATACATGATGGTGGGTTTGAAACCTGCTGCCGCTGTTTCTCGCCTATGATGAGCATCAGATGGTGAGTGTAACAGTACCGCAGATGAAATTGAATTTAAAATAGTGACTATTACTGCATATGATATCTTACCCATGGTATCTTTATTAAATATACATTATCTTGATCAGTAAGCATGACTTAATGTAAAGTTGAAATAAATGCTATACTACACATGTATTATTGTAATTATTGTCCATGAAGAACAGTCAATCTGTACAAGTAACAACTGATTCAATAACTTAGTGATAAAGATCAGACCTTTATTGATAAGAAATGACATATTTGTATGGTACTGAAACGAGTTAAACTATATTCATGGGGGAGTTTCATACATTATGTTATGCTGCATTAGCCAAATGACTGGTTGAACTGAACTCCTCCCGTTAAATCTGACATTCCTATCAAGTCTTGGTTCATATTATGAAACAAGAACCAATTCAATTCAAATACATAGACGAGAAAGAAAGTGTACAAACCAGTGAGACACATCTTTGCCTGCACTCTGCGCAGGCTCCTCTCTTGCCTTTAAAGTGGATTCAGGATCAAATAAGTGTGGTGGTATTCACTCCTGTTTCCGAAATCGCAGAAATTGTCCCGCTTGTAAAACTGAGTTTCCCGTTTTCCGCCCGACTTCCAGGTAACCATAGAAAGTCACAGATGCTCACGCAAAGGGGCGTGGGCCTCACATTGAAAGCTATAGGCACCAGAGAAGGTCATTTTTAAGACTAGTCATGACGAGAAATGTCATCTGACTTTTATTTCTTCTGAAAAATGCTGGAAGACATTGAGGAAAGCCTTGAGACATGTGTCAAAAGAGGGCTACAACATGGGGACAAAGATCATACCAAATCCCATTTAGAGAAACTGAAAGAGTGGTTTCTTTAGTTTTATCTCTTTGTTGCTTATTCCTATAGTGTTTCATTTTATATATGTATGTTTATGTTTAAATATGATGCTCAGAGACATGACGAACACACTTCACATTTATTTGTTACTGATTTTAAAATGACTGTGCCTAGACTTACCGGTCTCTCAGGACAAGGGCATCGCATTGAGCTTAGAACAGATTTCACCAGTTGCTCTGTATGAGAAATGTTTAAATTCTTCATTTTGCAGGTTAGGATGTGCAAGGTGCTCACAACATTCTGCGGAAGAGAGGCATGTCAGAAACATTTGAATAATGATAATGCTAATCAGGTACCTGGCTGTGTATTGTACAGTTGGTAATGTTATTTAGAAAAAATAACATCACTGAATGAAACTGATGTTTGGCTCCTAAAGGAGGCTGTGAATAGATGCTGCAACAAGCAGTCACATTAACACAACGTGGTATTAATGTTGTAGTGGAGAGGATGGGTAAAGAAAATGTATGCCGGCCATGATTGGCAGCTGTCACAGCAGGCTATGCATCTCAGCTCGCTGTGTATGGCGCTGCAGAGCCACAGACAAGTCAGAGTGCCCATGCAGACCCATGTCCACCAGGTGGTGTAAATGTTGTGTCTGATCGGTATATACACTGCTGTCAGTGTTTAAGTATTTGCCCCCTTCTTATTTGCTATGTTGTTTCTTATCGTTAGATTCTTTTGCATTTTGTCGGCACTTAAACCATTCAGATCATCAACACAAAGATAACCAGTGAAAACAACTACAACTATGTGTTCTCATGCATTCTCTTTCACTACGTGTTTGACATTGCTTCCTTCAGGATTTTAAGGTAGATAGCAGAATTCGTCCAGACCCTTAAGTTGCAAAGCAGCCTAGACCATCACACTACCACCACCATATTTGACTGCTGGTACGATGGTATGTCTTTTTAAATGCTATTTTTGTTTTACACCAGATGTAATGAGACAAAGATCTTCCAAAGGTTCAAATTTCATCTCATCAGATTACAGAATATGTGCCCGAAAAAGTCATGTGTATAATCAAGATCTTTTTTTGTCAGATGGGAGATAAGCCTTTGTGTTCGTTTTTGGGCAGCAGCAGCTTTTGCCTTTGAACTCTCACGAGGGTGCTGTTTTTACCCAGGCTCTTTCTTATTGTTGAATCGTGAACACTTAACTGAGGCAGGTGAGGTCTGCAGTTCTGTAGATGTTATTTTGGATTCTTTTATGACCTCCTGGATGAGTCATTATTGTGCCACTCCAGAGAAGGATCAACACTGTTTCACATTTTCTCTATTTGTACATAATGGCTCTCAGTGTGGTACTTAATTTCCCGACTGATACATTCCTTGGTTTCTCATCTGTTGAATTTCTTTAGACTGAGGCACAAAGTGTTGTTGTCTCATTTTGTCTAACAGCTCATGTTCGAGTGATTTCTTGATTCAACAGGTCTGACAGCAATCAAACCTGGGTGTGGCGAGTAAAATCAAACTTAGCTTTCTAAGAAATGGGGTTAATCACAATTATTGCATTATTTAACAAGGGGGGGGCAATTACTTTTTTAACATATGGCCAGGAAGGTCTTTTCCCCTTAGAGACATTTTGTATACAGCATTTTGTATTTATTTTTGTGTATTATAAAAATGTGTTTGATGATCTGACTCATTTAGGTGTGATAAATATGCAAAACAATAAAATAAAAATAAAATTCAAATACATTTTCACAGCCCTGTAAATATCACATAAAGAGCTGGGACAGGAATGTCTACTTAGTGTATATAATGTGAAAAAACAATGTCAAAGCAATTATTACTCACCGTGATGTTTGACATGCAGCTACGTGGCTTGTGTTTTGGTTCCATACAGGGCTCGTTTTGCAGCAAGGTTGTGATACTTTCTTTCTTGAATAAATGACAGCAGGACATTGGACAGTGTTAGTAATCCAGTTTTGACCAATGATATTTTTCAAAGCAATCCACTATATTCTTATACATTACATTAAAGAAACTGGGTCCTTTTGACATTTGATGATTCTATTAAGACCTCCAAGCAGGTTTATACAAAAAAAAAACTTGTCTCAAATGTAATTTTGTAATCTCCATTATGCTTTTGTGAGATCTTTGCAGCAACTGTCTGAACTTGTAGGTATACCACACAGTGAATTATTACCAAAGATCACTGGTTCAGTTCCCGACACAGAAAAAGAAATGTGAGCTGCTGGCTGTAGGCTTTCACAGGAATTAAACATGTAAAACAAAACTGTCAGCGTTCATCCTGTAAGTTGGGACTTTAAATACACAAACAAACTAGTTTCCTTGTTTTGCTTTAGTTTCCGTGTGTGGCCGCCTGCACCTTTCATCACGGTATAGATAGATGCGATCATATAGTGAATATGCAGTAAGATAGTTACTATTATGTTGCAGGTGCTTTTTTTGGGAGCCATATCTGCAGTGTCTTCAAAGTTCTGCTCTAACTTGTCTGCTTGTCGTTGCAGCGTTTCCATAACCTTCAGGTGATAGGATTTCATAACAGGAATCACAGGGGGATTACAGCTCTTACCTAAATTGAACTTATCCACGAAATCCGTGAAAAACGTCATTTTGTGCAGCAAGTACATCCACTCTGCGTTAAACAAGTCTGAGCCCTTGAGCTGTCACTGTCTGGCTACCATGCTTTTACTCCTCACTGTGTGACAGTAAATGTGTGCAGTGTGTGTGTGTGTGTGAGAATTGTTTGCTTACTGTTTGGTCCAGATGAGTTTGCACAAGCATGTAATCGTTTCTCAGTTCCTCTGGAGGTCTGTTGCTGTCACAGGACAGAGATAGAGGTAGAAGTAGAAGAGCAAGGAGACTAATGCAAAGAAGAGGCTGGAACACAAGGAGAGAGGAACGGAGAGGTCAGGACTCACAATAAAACATATAAATCTAGTGTTTGAAAGTAACTAAGTACATTAGTTTAAGTTATTATCACTGGAAATATCAAGGGGAAGCAGTGCACCTCTTATCCCGGCATTTTATACATACAGGTAAATATTATATCATATGTTACAAAATATGATGCATGGTTGAAAATCTGACTATCACACTGTGTATCAACAAATTTGAAAAGAGTTTTCACCTTGATAAACCACAATGGCTATATAATGCGTCACCCTGCTGTTAAAACGGTCGGTCTAAAAAGGGCCCTTCTGTAGAATAATGACTCTTTGTGTTATTTTATACTTCTGTACGTGTGCCAACGTTAAAGAGACACTGTAGCTCGTCTAGTGTAATAATTGTATGTTTTAGTATTGGCACTTTCACATAATTAAATGATTATCTGAAAATCTAACATGGGCGTAAACAATGACTTTATGTCTAATTTCCTTAACGATCAATTCCACGCAAGCCACGAGCCAATTCCCGTAAATCCTAAACCGATTTCAGTTTCCTTATGACTGGCAGATGGGAAGTTATTCACACGGAATTCCCCTGTTTGGAAAACCCTTAAAGAGTCTAACGTACAGTAAGTCAGCCAGTCGCTCGGCGGAGAACGGATGCGCGCGTACTCGACTCCCGGTAAGTCCTGAAACGCTTTCACTGCGCTGCTTTCCAAGTTCCACACTTTAAATGCGCCACTAATCCTCTCTGCACTCACGCTGACGCGTATTCGGCGTGAACCAGGTTCGTGTGCGGTGGATTTAATACCTCTTTCATTCAGTGCGTCACCATTTTAGGCCACTTGGACTGACTGACACTCTCACGCTTTCCATACTCACCATTGGTCATTCTTCATTCATATTCACCGCGGGCCAGAGCTGGAAACGAACCCTGTCGCATGTGTTGTCATTGCTGCCTGGATGCTCAGGTTGTCTGGATGGACACTTTTGGATAGGCTCGTCCTCTCCTGCGGTTCTGGCGGCTTTGCAGCGCCTTTCCCACGTCTTGCCCAACTCAGCTCCGCAACCACAGCATGTGATTTTACTTCCGTCCTCACTAGCAGAGGTTTCACTTTACTCCCAGATGAAATAACGTATAAAAAACGTCAAGGGCAATCCTCCAAGTGATCTTTGCTGGCTTCATGCTCATAGATGGAGACGGAGTGTTTTATAAAGCGTTACGCATTCACGTGTTGTCCAGCTTTGCGTTTATCCCAGCTGCAGGACTCATTCATTCAAAAGCTGTATTACAGGAGAGAAAACGTAGAAATAATGTTCCTGTGGGATAATTCAGAACAGCATTTAGGTGTTTTCACCCTTTCCAATTTAGTCAACTTGTGCCTGTCAGAGGTTGAATCCTCTGATCAAACTAACCCCTTCTCTAGAACTGCCCCTATCCACTCATTGACACATCCATTCATTGATTCACTTTATGGCAGATACACATTAATATTGGGAAGTAGCCAGACATAACTGGATAGGGTTGGGTAAAGGTTGGGGTCAGGTTAAGAATCATAAGACAGTGCTCGCCATGGTCTAGATTAAAGTCAGGTTCAGATTAAGATAAGGAGACCCCCAGAAATACAAAAGCACAGGCAAACATTCGGCACTGCACACTCAAAATCCAGTCATTATATGTGTGCTCCTAAAAGTAATAGAGTCAATTCAAAATCAGTGAAATCAGCAGGTGCATTATAAGACCAGTTATATGCCAATTATAAGGCCAGTAGTAGTTAAAGTGTCATTTTTACACGGTGCATGTTTTTGAATGAGAATGTCACGTTGCAACATTGCTGTGTTGTAAAACACAACTCCTGCCACAGCTGCTCCTGGAATGATAATAATGTCTATTGAGTCTCACCGTCACAATCTATGCAGAACTGACAGTCATACCGTACAGAAGGTGCCGTACTGGAGGCATTCCAATCAAATGTCTGCGAGCTGAGTCATGACATCCGCACTCTTTCTCATTAGAGCAACTTAGAGAGAAAATAGTCCAGTTGTGATGAGTCACTTTCTAGACAGCCGCAAACTTGATGACTGAAAATATTCACCAACATATCCGGTGCAATGGTTTGATTTCCCGGAACATTCGGTACGTTCACATATGCATAAAAGCTGTGAGAACAAATCAGGGTTATTCCACCATACTTAGATTTTTGAACACTTAATGTGTTGTCTAAAAATATGAACTTGTTTTGTATTTTCTGCCATTTTTGAGGTCTGACAACACTGAACATTTTCTGGTATTTTGACCATTTTTTATTATCTTCAAGTAAATGCTTTTGATTAGAATATTTGTGTTTGTAAGTTATGTTTCTATAGTTTCTAGAATTAAACATGTAAGTTGTACATATACCTTTGAATAGCAAAGTTGCAGAAACTGATAATTTTGTATTCTTACCAGAACATTTTTTTATCAAGTGTATTACTGTGAAGACAAGATTGTCGAACATTTCCCAATAATCTGCATTTGATGTTTCTTTTTTAGTGTTTTAGAGTGTCTGCAGTTAGTGTATGCAATGACAATTTGTAATATATAATGTCTTTCCCATCTTTTCTGATATATTTGATGCATTGCTGCCTGAATGCTCAGGTTGTCTGGATTGATATTTTTGGATAGGCTCGTCCTCTCCTGCGGTTCTGGTGACTTTGCAGCGCTTCTCCCATCTCGCCCCTCCCATCCGTCTTGCCCAACTCAGCTCCGTAACCACAGCATGTGATTTTACTTCCGTCTTCACTAGCAGAGGTGTATCTTTGAGGGATCTGACTTGATAGTCTTTTTTTTATATTTATGATTGATGGACTGAGATGTTAATTGACATGTTTGTCACGTTGGGCAGGTGGAATTAATGAGCAAACCTGTAGCCATCTGACCAGACTCTGTCTTGGTGGTTTTGTATATACAGTATACAAAGTGTGCAAAGTTCACTTGGATCCAAATGTTGTTATATTTGATTACATCTTTAAAGTTATTCTTTGATTAGTGACTTTTAAAATAACCTTGCACCTAGTAGCTGATGTACAGATGCTGACTTCGTTCTTCTACTGCTGAGTTTTTCAGGCAAAAAGCTACATGTAAACAGTTGAATTTCTTTTTAAAGAAAAAGAAAAAAACCCAGTAGATAACAGATTAAGTAAACTGTTTCTTGTCCAAACAACTTTGTCCTTTGTAACAGTTAAAACTATTTGTAATCCAATCCAGGACTATGCCTGTGCACATAGATAACAACTTTGAACAGTGAGCTAAAGCAATAAATGTCAACAATAAATGCCCAGTTAACTGAGTCATGACTGGGGGCCAGACTATGCATACACACTACTGGCCTCGAAAAACTTTAGCAACCAGTGCAACTGTCTGAGTGCAAATCATGGACCTAGACTGCCTTATCCCACCTCCTGCTCACAACACTGCATGTCCAGATGAACGGGAAGAGGCAGAGAAGAATTGTTTCTGTACAAACAAATAACTGATGACAGCTAAGTGAAAGGTATTGTCTTTCGACATTTCCTGGTTTTTCCTTTTTTACTCAGATTTTGCAATAGTATCTGTGTTTTTATGCTGTTGCTACAGCAAAAATCATGGGATGTTTTGTGCATGTGAGGAGGTGTTGTTGTAGATGCAGGCTGTATTTTTGACCACAGTTTAGATGATGCATGCAGGAATAACTAAAAAAAGACTAAATTACTCGTAATGTTTTGTTTCATGTGTATTGAAGCTGTTGCTGTATTATGCACGGATGCATGTCATGGGAACACATGTGCGCACGTGCTGCAGAGTTGGAGTCCGCAATAATTAAAGACATCCATCAGGTTATGACAGCTCTGCCAGGAAGTGCTGCATCGTTGGATCCAGGACAGGACCTGGGTAACCGAGGCAACAGCAATCAAATACAGATTATATTTTACAGCAGGGTTCCTTTTGTTTCCTGGTTCAATGTGATTCACTTTCAAACTATGTCTGAGATGTACTGCAACATAATATCAAATCATTACTCTTTCTAAGTTTGATGTTATAATTAATGTGATAAGGGGAATTAATGTATTTTTTTAGGTCCTTATGCAACATTAAGGTTACACATCAAACACTGTGACAAGTGCACAAAGCAGTGCAAATGATCATTTGTGTTGCGCTCACCATTGTGTTTTAGTTAGGCGAGGTGTGCCACAAGTTGACGGGAAATCGAGTCACGTGTGTCATACATGCTGTGCCGCTCATACAGGTTTTTTATTCAAGATCCTCTTCATGGCGCTGAAGATTCACCGAAAATGTGGAATGTGTTGGAACATTGTAAAGCATCATTTGACGTAGGCACTTACCACAAATGATGTGGCTATTGGCTGGAACACGCGAAAAACAGAATAACGACTTAAAGTGGCCCTCTACATACAATTAGGTTTATTTATATGGCGCGGTTGTACACAATGTTGACATTGTTTGACAAGGACGCTTGAGAGACAATGAAAGAAACGAAGTTCACAAAAAACACAGTTAAGTTAAATAAATACAGGTATGTTGGTGGTGAAGAGGAAGGCTTATGAGTGTGGGAGTCAATGGGATCTGTTTTTCTTTGTTTAGTTTTTTTTTTAGTGTATGAATTGACACTGACAGCTGCTGATGTCTAACACGGCGTTCCAACGGTTGGGAGGCTTTTTCTGTGGGAATGACGAAGAATTTCTGATTAGAAAACCAGCCACAAATTGCAGGTCTTGTATGATTCGGATTTGTAGCTAAGTTGGAATTTTCATCGGAACATTAAATGACCACATCATGCTGACTACAACAAACACAGTTTTCCCACAATACACTTGACTCTGTGTTACTTCATCTTTTATTTTTGTCTATCTTCCTAAAGTTGTTATCCACTGGAATTTTTATGGGGTAGCTGTGACTCTTTTCAAAATGGTGGGCCATGTTAAATAACCTTATGTAAACTCACCTGACCAGTTCATTAGGTGCATCTACAGCAGCTCTGCCTTGAATTCTACTTTTTTGAGGTCATAACTTCTAAACCTTTTTTAAAACAGGTGATAATTCTACTATATGTTGAGGAAATGATGTGTGGTCATACTGAGGTTCATATGTATATTAAAATGTGTTTCTGATGTTTGGTCCCCCTGGATCATAATTTGAGTAATACATTAAATACATTTTTTTTCTTGAGCATGTTGCACCTTTCTACCTAAACATGAGTGTACTGCATTATTATTATAACGTTTGATAAATGTCACTTCATAAATGCCCTTTGGGTGTGTCTCGTTTCTTTGTCAGTTCATCAAACAACACACACACACACACACACACACACACACCTCTTTCCAATAAGTGGTTATTATCCTGTTGTATGTTTAATAGTTGACTCTAACATTTAATATCCTTTACATGTGGATATTGTGTAGTATTGTATTCAGTACCTTCTGTCACCCTCTGCTGTAAAACATTATGGATGGGCTCCCTGTGTGTGTGTGTGTGTGTGTGTGTGTGTGTGTGTGTGTGTCTCCACTGACAGTTTTGATGAAATACTCTGACCAGAAATTATAGATAAAGATGTTTCTTGTCAACAGAACACAGATAAACACAGTGGATATGGTGACAAGTATGGAGCCTGACATCTACTCATTTCTTTAGATAGTTTTTTCCTTTGGCACTTGTTTTGTGCACAATCCAACATGGTGTATGAAGCTTTTCACTCCCAGACATGAGAATGTGACTTTGACACACATCCTGAAACAGTGTTGCCTAACACTCTTGTAATGACATTTCCCATGACCGTTTCCCGTAAACTCTGCTGCAACTTACAGTACATAAAAGTACATAAAAGGGGATGAAAAAACAGGAATTTGCTTGAACTTGTGCAACATCTCACACCCTGTCTGTCATTGTATATGATTTCTGAACATACTGACCATTTATGACCATATGTATATGAATGTGACATGACACAACTATCATGATACATTCCCATACATATTTAGATAGTAACACAGTTTTCATCATTCTGACTGTAGACAGTGGATCTGAAATTAAACACTAGGCGAAATGACTGACTCTGTTATTGCAGAACAGTTTACTTGTTTACATAGAAAAAGTCATAGATTTCTTGTCTATATTGCGAAATAACATCTGATTAATTTGAACACTTGGCTGAAAACTAAATATAAAAAAATATTTTGCTGTTTTTGTACGAATATAACCTCGTCCATAATCATAGATACATACAGTGTATGTCTCTGACCCCGATTCCACTGGGATTGTTTGGAGCTTCACACTTGATGAAGTGACCTCTGTGATGCAGGTCAAGAGAACTCCACTTTGGCATGTGTAGCAGACTTATCTTTTCCATTTATTCATTCAGTTTTCCAGCTGTCCAGTGTTTTTCCTCTTTTTTTGGTTCTAAACTAAAATGGGGAAAAGATCTAACCCAAAGGGGAAAAAGAATTACATAATGCTTTATATAAGTCATCTGAAGTGATTTATTAAGGCTGTGTTTTGTTATAGCATGGAACAAATAGGTATTCCAGTATGTGGAAATAAAACACCCTTTCATAGCATGATTCTTTAAGACTGAGGACTAAGTGGTTTAGTCATTAACCCCTAACTGAAATTTGAAGGTGAGAAAGGAATTATGGATGCAACACATAGGCATAAATTCATTTTTAATCTTCTTATTAGTGTCTAATTGTGTTATATAAACGTTGTTGAATTGGTTTCTACAACATCAGTGTGTAGCAAAATGAAACAAGGAAAGAAAAGAAGATGCTGTTGCAGCAGGATGATTGACTAAAATGACAAATGGTGTGTCGGATCTGTGGCACCATCTACTGGTCATTAGTCACACACACACAGAGAGAGGACATGAAGAAGCAGTGGGAGACACAATGAGAGGTATAAAATTAAAAGAAGCACTTTGTAGGGTGATTAAATTATCAAACACCTATTGTTGGCTACAATGTTTACCGTAGACAAACCTAATCCAGTCAGCTGTTTGTGTAAGATTACTTCTAAATATAATGATAATTTGCCTGTGGAAGCCTTTTGCGTTAATTTGTTTTAATTTAAATTATAGTTGGCCACAGAAACTGTTCAGATCTCCTCATTTGAGCTTTTCTTCACCACCAGGAGTTACCACAGGGATGCTATTGGCATATAGTCTACATGTTACAGGAATAGTTCATTTACTACTTCAAATGATGTTCATGTATCTCTCATATCTTTAGATATTGTGAGTCTTTCTTTTGCTTCAACGTCGGGGAGAGCAGATAGGAAAACCTTGGAAAGGCAGACTATGCAGAAACCAGGTGTCACTAACTCTGGCCATGAAGATAGCATAGTATGGTGGGAAAGGGAGAAGAGCGGATAAATACATAATAACAATTAATTCTTTGTTCATGTTGCTGTGACGCTCTTATGAGAGTCCCATTTTTTAAATATCATTCTTTTATCATTATTATAATAAACCTCCTGAAAGACCATCTTGACAGAAGTTCTATTTATTTCCACAACAATGAGCAGTGCCTGGTGTTTGGTGTGACTTCACGCCATAAAAGCCCCCACAGATTCATATGCTACTTTTCATAAAATACCATCACAACAGATATAACTGACATATTTACTTGTGACCTGCAAACTGAACTTACTGAAGTGATTTATACAGTGACTTGTTAAGGTTATGTGGTATGTTTTTAGTACTATATATAATTGTGTCACTAAGAGTTTTGATGAAAGTGACACAGAACGAAAATCACAATGTGAAAGTCTGACTGGTTTTACTAATTGTCAAACACATTAACACTATTACACATTGTCAACTCACACATTAATTCAGTCAACATAGCTTTTTCCTCATTCATTTCCTGTTTTGTAAATTAAGAACCCTAAAGTTTATCTTCTTACACATCATGCTGTAGCTCAATATGATTTTTTCTACCCCCTGCTGCTTGGATGGATCGATAAATGATGTTGGCATCCTGTGGTATATGTTCATAGTGTCAACGCTCGGTTCCAACAAACACAAGAACAAAGGGAGAAAACTTAATTCAGAGCTGACTGTGCAGAACATTTGATACATTAGAAATATTGTTAAATTCCTAACCTCGGAGAAACCAGGGGTGTGTCAAAGCGTGAGCGATTGAGAGGGGTGTGGGGCTGGAAATATGATGGAGTGTGGGTTGGTTGATATTATCATCATCATGCCTCCACAGGGATCTGGTTGCCATGGTGTGTGTAGGTGTGCAGAGGGGGGATGCATTAACATGAGTGGGGGTGGAGGCGATGGCAGTATAGTGGAAAATGTTCACAAAGTCCCTCAGTGGATTTTAGGATAAAGGGTTAATGTTAAGGTTAAGATAAGACCTGGGTACAAGCATGTAGTGATTGTGGCAGTGGCTGAGATTATGTGAGTCTCAGGGGACTAAATAAATGCTTCCCTTTGTGCCATGGATGACTTTCTGTAAAACACTTGGCTCAGACACGCACACAGTAGTAAAACACAGAGCAGGCTCAGCCATAAATGGAGGGAATAACTATATGAGTCACACTAAAGCTCGCCGAGTGTTCCCCGCGGAGCCACAGCGACACTCTCCAATGATCTTTCAAAAATCAAATCAATGAAATCCCAATGTGAAAATGCAGGTATGACACCGAGACACCTCCTCGCCTCACGTCACCTGAAGATGGCGCTCTGCATCTTCCCAGGACGCCGACGTCGCACGAGCTCGTGCACGTGCGTGAGCGAGCGAGAGCGAGCGCGAGCGAGACAGAGCTGCTGTCTGCCTCCTCTCCGGTGGCGTTACCTCCCGGTCGCTGCAGTGCTTTGCTGCTCCGCTCTGCTCTCCTCTCTGTCTCTTTCTTTCTTTCTTTCTTTCTGTCTCGCTTTCGTACCCAGCGCCTCGCCTCTTCCTCCCTCCCCTCCACCCCCCCTTCCTCTCCACATCCTTCTCCTCCTCCTTGCGGATGCCTCAACCTCGCGCCCCAGGTCCAGCATCCCGGCAAATGGTCGCTCCATCCCCGGCAACTCTGGACTCTGTTCTGATCTGATCTGAGCACGGAGCGGATTGACTTGAAACAGAGAGAAACCGCGAGCACAAGGAGGCGAGGAGAAGTGGCCAGGATCTCATTTTCGGTAAGTTACCTGCTGCAGACTTAACATGATCTGACTGAGAGGGAGAAGGTGACATGTCGTTAAAGGCCTGCGTTTTTTTTTAGTTGCTTATTGTTAATCACAGCGAAACACGCTGTGACCACAGAGGGAGTTCCGGCTCAAGCATGCGCGATGGTTTTTTTTGGGGAAACTGAACTGGTTTGAACAAACGACGCCTTTTAAGAACAAGCTTACTGCAAATCTCTTCTCGGGAGCATCACCAAACGCACCACAGAGACACAGGTGACTGCTGAGTCGCACTCAACTGTGGCTGTGCGTAAAAGTGCTCATAAAGGTCGAGAGGTAGGTTGTAAACAAAGGTGCATGATTCCCCTCCTAGACACATCACTGGATATTTCGTTTTGACAGCTCCCGCTAGAAACACAAGTTATATGATTTCTTTCTGGACCAAACCCTCTGCCTGCGTAGCACTATAGGTGAATCTCGTCAGCTGTTAAGTTGCCTGGGATCTCCTTTTGTTTGGACTGTCCTGGAGCGTGACAGATAATGCATGTGGGCAAAGACTCTATGCCCTGCCCACGGCCGCGCTCGTGCTTTGATCCGTGGACATTTGGAGGAGCAGATCTGTGCACTGGTAGCGCGTCAAGGGCGTGCAATATATCCAGCTGATGATGCCAGAGAGAATAGGAGGAGGAGGAGGAGGGGGGGGGGTTGGGCTGGGATGCTGTTAGGCATGCTGTGGGCACATGATCAGCGTACTGCATGTCAGCACTTTGACAGGTGTATGATGGAGAGCAGAGGCACAGACAGAGAAGATGCTCACTATATCACATTACCATCTGTGGCCCGTGTTGCTCCGAAACTTTGCCCTGAGATTTTAGCTTCCTCTGTGGCCAGGTAATCAGCTTTATAACGAGGAGAAAACAATTCCCTCTAATTCTCCTCCAGCTGACCTCTGGTGCATCAACATAGGGATATAGATTTTCTCCCCATGTGCCTCACTGACAACCAGCACTCAGTCTCTGTGTCGGTTTCTACCAGCACGTTACCTACTTTTCCTTTACTCTACTTAGCATAACCGTCCTCGCCCATGAGCCACACATCGTCAGAAACCTCCATATTTTTTTTTCATAGTTGAAGGATAAGCCTTATAAAAGACCTATCACTGTGGGAACTGTCTCAGCTATTCTTGTGCAGTCTCTCCTTCCACACACACACACACACACACACACACACTTTGCCCCTGTCTAAATTTCCTAAAGATTAGCCTCTTTTATATCCAGTGAATGTCTCCAGTGGGCAAGAAAAGCCTCGTCCTTCATCGCGGACACAGATTAAGCTAATTCACACATCTGTGCAGGCCTAATGCCTAATCACTGTGCTGCGCGGGCAGAACAGAACAGTCTTCATACAGTGCTAGCCAAAAGACGGAGAGAGAGGCGGGGAGAGAGAGCAAAGGGGGAAAGCTAGCCGCCAGGGCTGATTGATCGGATGGAGGGGTTACTGGCAGGCGTCCATAGGATGGAGTGCTGACGACAGTCCAAAGAGCTGCCGGTGATGAGCTGGCCCCTGCATTTGCCTTCATAGAGACGTGCTGGGGGGAAGAGTTAGAATTATAATTATCATGCCTTTGGGAGAGCGGGGTCAGGGAGGATTTAAAAATAGTGTTATGAATTCAGGTTTTGTATAATCAGTCGAGTGAAAATTGGTTGTGGTTGCAGATCAAGTGTCATTCTGTGGCTGTCCAACTTTGTCAGTCATGTTGTAGTCTAGTATAGCCTGCATCTGATACAGCAAAAACGCTGGGACAAAGACGGTTGTTAGCATGTGAAATAGGTAGTTAGAAATCAAGACAGGAAAATGTCAAATGTCTGACTTGATGTTTGGTTATAAGGATAATGACATCTGACCTTCTGTTTATATGGGATGTAAAACATGATCTAGAGCAAAGAGCGTGTCCTACACCAGCTACACCTGGAAAACCTGTCAGTGAGCATCTGTTTAACATTTCGACCTTACCTCTGACCTCTGCATCAGTGCCCATACAGCGGGACACTTCGCCACTCGACATTTGTGTAACACACAAACCCCACAATATTCAAGTAACATGTTACACAGAAATAGAAATGTTGGTGACACAAGTAAATGTGTGTGCTGCAACGAACCGGCCCCTGAGTGATCCTCACATTACTCGATGCACATAACTCAATGCAACGTCACTTGAGGCTCAACATTGCAACACCTCATGATGTTGATGGGATGATCCTCCATCTATCTTTTACTTTACAGCTTTTCCTATGAAGGGTTGCTTGAGCCACTACCAGCTGTCATTGGGCAAAAGGCAGGGTACACCCTGCACAGGTCTGAGTTGATCTTTTTGCATATTCATTCAGTCAGTGTGACACTAATTTACTAGGCAGGATATTAGATCCTTCACAGCTCAAAAGATGTTGGCTGGTCACTGACTGAATGAACCTCTTTGTGGGCAGAGGAGGCTGTTTTTGGGCAACCTGGGAAAAGCATGTATATTGAAGTAGTTGGCACCATGGGAGTAGCTTTTTTTCTCTCTCCCTGTAAAAGAAAGAGAAGAAGAAAGCGGTCCAGCTAAAACGGCGCTTTGGATTTATGGCTCGATTTTCACTGATGCCACACGTAGTAAAAATATATGGCATCACAGTACTGGAGGGTGGTAAAAGGTAAAACCATTCACCAATTGCTGTGTATTGTGTAGTGCAGTGATTAATGAAAGATGACTTTGTTAAGTGGAAGCGAGAGATGACATGGCGAGGGAGGAGGTAGTCGTGGAATGAGTCCATTAAAGTAGCAATACATGTGGATGAGCGACACAGACAAGCAGGCAGAGAGAGAGAGAGAGAGAGAGAGAGGTGTGTGTGTGGATGTCTACTAGTGTGTTTTTGCCACAGATTCTCCTCCCATCGTCTAATGAGCTCTCTGCAGATGGGACTCCCTCTGTCAGCCGACTGCCCTCCTCCACTTCCTCCACTCCCATTATCCTCCCCCTTTCCCTTCAGTCTTTAATAGAAAGGAAAACAAAGAAAGGAAGAAGGAAAGAAAAGTCCAGCAGGAGCTCGTGAATCTAGTGACTAAGCTGGTTGGGCAGCGAGAAGAGGAAGAAGCAGAGCGGCTGAGTGAGAGACTAGGAATCATCAAATGCTGGAAGTGACAGACAGGTGTGAAGAACAAACAGCATGTGCTGAGGAAATGCACCATGCTATATTTACTAGTGTCACAAATGTCATTTTTCCATAATAAATCCTAATGGTATGTGTTTAGTTCAGGACCTACAGGGAGAGCAGTGCGTCTGGGGTTGTTTAGCCGTGACATCACGTCTGTGCCTGTCACACTGTACTTGCTAAGCTGAATTAATAACTGGCTCAGCCTAGCTAGGTCTGCCAGAGTTAATTGAGCATCAAAGAGAAACCATAGCAGCAGCACAGAAAATCTTGATTTCTCTGTGTGAAATTTCGGCTCCGAGTTGGCTCGTGCATGTAAGATCGAGTGTAAAAAATGTGCATGTTTATTTGTGTGGAAGTGTGTATGTCGCTATTACACATATGAGCTTCCTTCATCAGAATTTTTATGTGTTAAGAGAAAGTGTGAGAGGAAAGAAAAGACGTGGCACAATGACATGTTAACGTGTCAGGGAGAATGGAAGTATGTCGTTGTTGGTCTCATTTCGTCTCTTTGCGCAGCAACATAGCATTATCCTTCTGGCTGGTCAAGTGGAAAATAATGTGTTTGATGGGACATGAACACCTGCGACTGGATGCGTGTTTCTTTCTTGTCAGGCTTTTAATGCACCCATCGTTGCTATTCTGTGTCTGCACCAAGACACAAGGTGTCACTGATGGGAAGCAGCAGGTGCCAGACCTGCTGCCCAATGTTTGGGATGCACAGAAAGTTAGCTTTTAAAAGATTTTAGCAATTAATGTGAGAAAATCGGAGTATGTGGGTTTGTCAGTAATTAAGTGGAAAGAAACCACCACCAAGCATCAATATACCAGCATTGGCCTTAAAGACAAAGCTGGCATTGGTTTGCATGGAGTCATGGTTTATTTAAATGTTTTAAATGTATGTTTATAATACAGCCGACTGTTTGAGTGTCTATTAACACACGTATCAGTAATTAAAGGTGAAGACTCTCTAAAGGTTCTATAAACGCACATCAAATATCTCAGTTCAAATGCACGAGATGGATGAAAGTGTCTCATAAGTAATTGGTTCTGAACTTAAAATCATCTTTCGCATGATAAACAAGTGCATGAGTCAGGATGTTTACTTGGTGAGCCCTGCTGCAACACATGGCAAACATAAACGATCATTTTGCAGTATTAGCCTGCAATCTGCTGCTTAATCTTTACTTTGCACGTGTCAACTGTAGCACCTACATTACATATGCTATTCTAACAGTTTGTCATCACGCGATAGACTAATTGTTTAAGCCAATAAGTATTTGAGTTGAACGTGCTCAATATTAGTAGATTGTTTTACAGCACAATGTAAATCTGAGCTCCTCTTGTATCCGTTACTTTCCAAAACTCATTTATTGCTTTTCCTTACTTTTCTCACTCAGTAGATCCTGGATAATCCACGAGCCCCATAACCCCCCCCCCCCCCACACACACACACACACACACAAGGGTGTTTCTATCTTGAAAGCTTGAGGCTGGCCAAGTGGTATAAATGTCACACCTGCCTGTGGTTGGATCAGCAGCACACACTGATCCTTATCAGCTGTGTATTGCAGTGGCTTCCTGCTGTCAGTCAAACGCTCTCGCACATCTGTGAAAAATGATTTGATAGAAATGTTGGAAGAGACAGAAGGAGATAAGGCCTGTGCACTGTATGGATCGAACCACCTTATATTATCGCCGCTGTGTGTAGGGTTTGTGTGCGTGTGCGGATTTGTGTCCACCCTGATCAATGGCGAGAGAATGACGGAAGTACGGAGAAAGACACAGAGTGACGTCAGAGATCCGGAGCAGCAAAAGGAAAAGGCAGACAAGAGGAAGATGAAACCGAAGGTGAGGGATAAAATATCAGCGCTACATGACAAGCTGACTATTAGTTTACAGCTGCCACCCGTAGGAGCACATTTTGCATGATTTGCAAGGGAAGAAGCAGTGCGAGGATTTAGCTGTGAGTTTTTTCCGCACGTCTGATAGAAGAACAGCAGCTGAAATAATGCTTTGACCATGGGCATTTTATTAAGTTGTTTATTGATGTGTGTTGACACTGGAGAGCTACGTCCACAGTTGAGCCTCAGCTCCCGCTGTCCACATTATTCGATTTCATTTCACAGTCCCTGAGCTAACAAAGGCAGGTTTTCTGTCTAGCTACACATTATGCTTTGTCTGACTAAAGCTCATGTCAGTGCACGTTTTCTATGCTCTGTCCTGATATTCAGCATTTTTATTTACGCCGAGTTCCTCCTGAGGCATCCGTTGTTATAAAGCATGTCTGGCAACAAAATGTTTTCTTTAGACTTAACAATATACAGAAGAGGTTACTTTTATTGAGTGTTTTCATATTAAAATGCAAGTGAATCTCAAATGGACTGCAGGAAGCTCCGAATCCATGAAGTTATTCACGAATAAAAAATGATGAAGATGAAGGATGTTTTTGTTGTGTTGCCTGTGGTGGGCCATGAATTATGCAGCGGCTTCAGAAAATATTCAGACTTTTTGCACACTCTACTTTATTGAAGTTTTAATTTATATTGATGAAATTGCCCTTTTTTCCTCGTCTATTATAACACAATGTGTTTTTTATTTGCAAATGAATGATAATTTGTGTTGCGTTGATTTGGTTGCATATTTGGTGGTGAACGGTTGCACTAGTCCCAGGTTGTGTGCACTGAAAGCATTTTTTAAAATCTCCCTTTCCCTGTTCCTGGGGGTCATCTTTCTAATGAGTTCTAGTCTTTATCTAGTGGTTATGTCCCAGAGCATTTTGAAATCACTTGCGTGCAACCGCTGGTAAAGAAACCTGACCTAGACCACATGCTCCCTGAAAACTGTAGACCCATCTCCAAGCTTCCCTTCATTGCTAAGATTTTAGGGAAATTTGTCTCTAAGCACTTGATCTTATCTGCTACAAACTACAGAATCTTTGATGATTTTCAGTCTGGATTTCGTCAGCACCATAGTACCGGGACTGCCCACTTAAAGTAACAAACAATATTTGAATGGCTTCTGATGCATATACAAGATTGCCTGCAAGATATTATTGGCTGGATGGCTCAAAATGTTCTTCAGCTTAATCCGGACAAAACTGAGATTGTTGTTATTGGATCTCTGTAATAACCGAAATGGTATTTTAACAGATCAAATTAAGCCTATGGTAAGGAATCTTGGTGTTTGCTTCGACGGCAATCTAAGCTTTGAGTATCCTGTGACAAAGGTTGTTTAATCCTGCTTGTATCATGCAAGAATTGTATCAAGAATTCGTCACATGCTTTGTTTACATGCTTTTATCACATCTCGCCTCGACTATTGTAACAGTCTCTTTATGTCTCTTGGTCGAAAATCCATTATTCGACTCCAACTTGTACAGAACTCTGCAGCAAGGCTTGTAAGTAGATCAAGGAGAAAGAGAATATCACTCTTGTTTCAGTGTCTTTACACTGGCTCCCTGTATGTTTTAGGATTGATTTTAAGATTTTATTGATGACCTTTAAAACCCTCCACGGCCTTTCTCCTAGTTACTTATCAGAGCTTTTAGCACCTTACAAGCCCGCACGATATCTGAAATCCTCACATAGGGGTCTTCTTCATATTCTGGAGGTGCGTCTCAAGACTAGAGGTGATAGAGTCTTTGCAGTTAGAGCCCCCTAAATTTTGGAATAATTTATGTTTGACCATCAGATCTGCAGAGTCTCTACCAGCTTTTAAATCTTAAAATCGCTTTACGTATGCTGTTGGTTTTATTGATTGCATGTTTTTTTTGACAAATGTGAAGCATTATTATTATTACAGAGGGCTTCTAATGTTAGTCAAAGATGTGTGTTTGATCCCCACCTGTAATTTTGGCTGGATGACCAAGCCAAACTAATTATTATTAATTTCACAATTATTTAATTATACTTTCAGCTTGGCAGCTTTCTTTCTTTCTTTCTTTACTAAACTAATAATATACCTGTAAGTTCAGTTTTTAGGATTCAATATTTTTTATTTGTCCTATGAATAATTAAACAAGTACAACACACAGTGAAATGCAGCCTGAACCGCTTCCTTTTTTATGATAATCGAATGCAAAAGTTCTGAACTTGAATGTTTGAACTTATAAGTCAAACTAAGAGTTACGGATAAAAGGGTTTTTCTTTAGTTTAGTTTTTTATACAGTATTAAGGGGTTAAGTTGTAAGTTAAGTCTAGCAGTAGCTCCAGTAGAGTATATGTATAATGTGCAAAATATGACGTTAAAGCGTACTGTGCCATGATAACGCAACAATGTAAGCAGAGTAATATAACAGGGTTTTGCAAACAACAATATATTACACTAACAATATATGTAAAAGTTTATTCTCAGGAAATTTAAAGTGTGCTTTTAGAAACTAAACAATGGGCCAATAGTTTCCTGGGAGGTATTGAAAGTACATTGCCACGCCTTGCCAAGTGTTCTTGAACAGTAATTCAATATACTACAAGAAATTAACCTTCAGCAATACTTTACTTCATGAGGTCCAGTTTTTCTAAGTTCAACTAAAGGATTTCAGTTTTTGATGATTCATATTTGCAAAAAAGGGTATAAATATTTTAGATTATTTTTATTGGATGTAGGCAAAATAGGAATGTTATCCACGTAAAGTTTCAGGTAAAACACAAATGACTGCACAAAAGGTGAAAGAGGTCTGATTTCTTTCTGAGACAACTGCATGTAACAGAAAGCGGCTGTGTATTCTGAGGGGACTCGGCAGTTTGAAGCTGGATGATGGATAATAAAGCCTTTTTACTTACGTACCATTTTCTCAGAGCCTTGAAAAATCATTTGAAAAAGGGTTCAGTGAGATTTGTAATTTGTGCCCTCAAAGTACAAATAGCTCCTTTTACATTACTAATCACGAGTTCCACAAATTGTACATAATTCCTCCAGTTTAGTAATTTTTTACCTTTAAATTACTGTGTTCTCAGATTCCTTAATTTCCTCTTTGCTGCAATCTTGCAAAAAAAATACCCAACCCAGTAATATGCCTGCCCTACGGGATGCCACATATAACACAATTATGTGTTTAATGCCATAAGTATAAATGTATATGTTAGTCCAAATTCATAATTAAACAGTATAAAGCTACATTGTCAAGGGGGGAAGAAGAATTGAATTTATTAATCTGAAGATACAAATTATAGGTGTAAGAAAGAACAAACAGAGTCATTTGAGCATATGAGTTACTGGACTGGGGGAGGAAAATAAATAATAACGCAATAATGAGTAATTTGAGGGGGGGAATTATTAATACAAAAAAATCTTTATCAAAACCTCCAGAAAACAGCAAAATGCTATTTGTTCAGATTCATTGTCTCATACAATAAATTGATTGGAAGGTCACTGTTCCTTCAAACAAATTACATTCAGTTGACTGAATGGTTTGAAGCATGAAGAAGAGGGTTAGGGGGTATGGTCAGGCCTGGAAGGTTAAATGTTGACAGCTTGCTCATAACTATCACTTGATGTTACTTGTTCGTTCTCTGTGATAACTCCTGCGACAGCAGCAGCCCCTCTCCAGAACTGCAAGTGCACATTAATTTCACTCATCTGTCTTCTGTGGGTTACATCTGCTATGTATAATTCATCAAGTAACTCTCTGTTGATATCCGCATATAAATTAACTTAGATATTGTGCAGCTCATGAATTTCTAATGGCGTATGTACACAGTGGCACCAGAGTTGTGCATCAACTCTGCTTGCGTTTTGAGAAATGGAGTAAAAAAGAAAAAAGGATTGTTTTTCCGTTGTGAAATGTTAAAAGAAAAAGAAAAGAAAAAAGAAGTGCCCCACAGGCTTTTCATGAAATGTTGGTGAAGCTGAGCAACCCCTCACTGTTATGAGTACTAATTATGACTGGAATCCGCTGGGCCTGTTGGAGATGTGTGGGTTATCTTAACAGCAGACACCAAAGACAGAATAGGGTGGTGTAGGCCTGCCAGTGTCATTACTGTTCGGTGGCACAGACAAAATGATAGAAGCTACACTGGCCAACAGAGCATCAGAACCGGAGAGTAGGTTTGATCATCTAAACCAACAACTGGCTTCACGCTCAGACACGATGTGCCATGCGTGGGTTACGCTCTGTTTCCTAATAAAACTTCATAAAGTAATGGTGACTTGGTATTTTCAAATGCCTTCTGGTCTTTAACTTGTTGTGTCATTTTGTTTTCTAATTACATTTTATTTCTTTTGGCTTATACTGTGTCTCTATGCTAATCAGGACGTTCAGTTGTATTTTGCGACTGTTTTATGGTTTTAAACAAACCAAATAGATGCCGCTCACACCAGCGTTCTACAGACATTTGCAAAGTCAAGATACTCCTCGCTGTTGTTTTGGCCAATTAGGCTCCAAATCTGCCAGCTTTGGGCTTGTGCCAAAGATTTGAAGTGAAAGTCTTTATGTGTCAGAAAGAAGGCTTTGAAAGGATTGAGGAAAGAAAAAAAAAAGACTTGCAGATTCCCAACACATGAACCATTTCTGTCATTCTCCATCCTTCCTTCGCTTCCTCTTTGTGGACTGCAGATAGACAAGGCAGCTCCTATTCTACAACCAGGAAACAAACAATTGATTATGAACGCTATATTAGCAACAAAAATCCACTTGGCAGGCAGGGGACTGTGCACACACATGTACACACTTGCATAGATGGACTACAGGAAAGAGTGAGCTGCTGCCAGAAAACCACGGCGGTGGGATGTCTGAGTTATTACTTCCCTGCTGCACTGCTGCCAGTTTGCTTATGTGATATTAATTCAACTAATTTGACCTGCACTGCAGACGTGGAATGATGGAAAGTGTTTTCTCACTGTGTCTCAGCAGAAAGGTTTTCACACTGAAATGGACTACACTGGGCTCTCCGTTGGAGAAAATAACAATAATGTTGACTTTACAGAAAAACAGGGGATTACATTTTTACCTTATCTGCAGCCTTCTTCCTACCAGAGGGTCAATAATAGTGTTTCTGGATTCAGAAGCTCACATTTGAATCATATCATTGTGATTTGAAAGCATTTGCTTATTATGATCCCACTGTGTAGGTCAAAACTAGCTCTGAAATATTACTTATTGCTGTCTCCCAATTCACCTGCATGCATCTGTCTTTTCCTTTTGCGTGTGTGTATGTATATAGGGAATTTGTTGTGTTTTTTTTTACCAAAATTTTATTCTGCTATGGTTAAAAATGGATGACTGGTTTCAGCTTCTTCTTCAATGATGCGTGACAAGTTTGTTGAACCATTGAATAATCTGGGATCACAAGGTCTAATGAGACCGAAGGCAAAGGCAGGTTTCTGACTTTGATCTTCTGGAGGTGCTTAGCCCGCCAGCGTGCCAAGCCATAAACTGTTAAGATGGGAGTGGGGTGAGCCAGGAGCGGAAGTTTTTAGATCTCGTCAAGTATTTCAAAGCATTACATCATTTCCATGTCTTCAACCGGGAGAATATTGAAGCAAGCACCATGTTAGAAGGAGTCAATTCTCTTTTTACCCCCATACATTGAAATTGTGATGGGTCAGTCAAGTAAAACTAGTTGAAAGGGACACCTCTGCTGCAGGTGCACACTCAGCCACAGGAAATGACCACTAATCTGGATGGAGTAGCAAAGCGCAAAGCCACATGTTTCTGTTTTTTATACAGCATAGGATCTTTGGTAGTCATATTGTGCAGCCAGTTAAATTCTGTCATGACTAATCGGTGCTACACCATCTTCCATTACGGTACATTTTCCAAGACAGCATGAAGACAGAGAGCGTCTCCACCAGTTTTTCTAGTGGAGACTCACTGCCCTCATCCTCGTGCCCAGCAGTGAACACACTTTGTCTGGTGAGGCCCCAGTGGAGATGACTCCATGCTGTGTCTGGCTCATGTTCAAACATACACCTACTATCTCATTTTCTGTCTTTGTCACAAACACCGCAGAGTAAAATCAGGGGTCAGCAGGTAACCAGCAAGAGTCTAGGGTGCCAGTTGTTGAGAAACCATGGTAACAATAAGCCAGGTTGCTCTGGTTGCTATGACAGCACAGAGATCACCAGCCCACGGCAGGGATGGGCAAGTAGTCAGAAGGGATTAGTCAACGGCTGCGTCCCAAATCACTCCCTCTGTTCTACGCGGTGCACCATACAGTGTTTCTTTTATCATTTTGTAGTGGCGTCCGAACGCTGCGTGTGCAAACCTGTCCACATTATAGTGCAATTAAAGCTTCCACAATATAACACAACAGCGATGTACAAGTACAATCCTCCAAAAGGTCACAGACAGAAGAAGTTCTCACTCTCTTTGATCATACCCACTCATTCGTCTGCAGGCACTGTGTTCATTAGCAGTGCAACTACTTTCGTGCTCATTCTCTCCTGCCAAGCTGTGAATGAGAAAGGACAACAGAGCAGACAAAAAAATCAATTGGCTTCTTGATGTAAATTCAGCAAATGCATTCATTCAATGCGGAGCTGTCTAATTTAACTTCACGTTAAACAAACGTAATGAACACCCTCCAGCCAACGGCAATCAATTTCAGACCAAGGTAAACACAAACAGAAGTACTGTACGTACAGTAGAGGTTGTTTGATTCAGAATGAAATTACTGTATGTGCCAATTTCATGGTATTTTTAGCTATTAATGATTGTCGCTGCCAGTAAATTAGTCTGATACTTCTCCGTGATGGCTGGCACTAATTTAGTTACTGTATAGTTTGTCAGTAGATGTAGTCAAGGCAACTGGACTTCTTTCTTTCTGTAGAACCGTTTCGTTCTGCATCCACAGAACTCTTTCAATCTGAGGTAAGTTGGTGAGTGGTTACAAATTTATCCTCCAGGTTAGTTTCTCCTCACACCTGACCTGAATGGGCTCGCTAAGTGAAACAAACTCAGGGGGAGGTGGATGTAACAGCTCCACCCCTGGCAGTTCCTCCTGCACCCATTAAGTGGTTGGTTAAGGGTGGCCATCCTGGTGTATGTGTGAATTGGACCTGATTTTCCTGGGGATGGATGAAAGGGCAGCATGATAGGTTGATGATAAGTTGTGCCTGAGACCCCCACCCCAAGTCAGGTGTGAGGTGAAACTAACCTGGAGGATAAATTTGTGACCACTGATTAGATTGAAAAATTGTTCTGTGGATGCAGTTTTAAGTTTGAAGTCAAGTTTCCATGACTAAACCTTCTGACAACTTCACCTGGATGAATGAGAATCTTGTGTTTGTGTGATGAAATTAGGCACGTGTGAATGCAAACATGATCTTTTCTCCTGCAACTGCAGTTTTGTCCCCAAGAAAGAGCAAAAACAAGGAATAATGGCTGAAAAGGGAGTCTTGCAATCTGGATATCCTGACAGCCAAACAGCTTTCTCATGGCGGCTGGCCAATTCCCAGCCTCACAATCTGACTAGTTTAGTCCATGTGATAGACTGACTTACTGTCGGTGGATGTAAAAAAAAGTTCCCGTAGTGATTCTTATTGATGCTCCTGTTGTTGGACGATTCAAACATATTATAAGATATAACAAATAAGCAGCACAAGTAAGTCAATTCAGTTTGTCTATAAGATGCAGAATTTCCTTGATGTTGTCTTTATTTTTTTTTTACTTCTACTCCACAAACACATTTTTGTCTCATATGATACATTTAAAAACAATGTGACCCCACATGTTCGTTTTATTCTCCAATTTCTTTTAACATTTGAATTTCTTAGGCAACACATTCATTCCTGTTTACCTCCAAGTCCTATTTGTTGTCCTTGGCAACTACTGTCCACCAAATAAGACTAGACTTTCTAGCCGTTTCATGGGGGCGGCATGTTTTGTGTTGTCTGTGTTAAACACGGCGTCCTTCTAACAAAAGCACTTGAAGAGAATCGGTGTATTAGATCTAACGAACCCTAACGGAAAGCTTGGTTCTGTTATTCAGGCAGGAGATCAAGCAGTAGAACAGCTTCCAGCTGAAGTGGAGTGGACCAGCAGCTAATGATGCACTAGCTTTTTCTCTTTCTCTCCAAATGAAGCAACATCTCTCCAAATCAAGCAATGTTTCTTTCTGCCGTTCTCTGGCCATCTATCACTATCTGTCTGCGTTTCACCCACACACACCCCCACATACAGTGGGAGAGGGCACAGTCAAGCCGGGAGGTTAACAACTCACCAAGGTCCCATATGTCTCCTGCAGCAACAGCTGATACGGAACGAAGGAGAAAAAAAAAAGCAACGTTTTCCCGAATGCTTTTTAATAAGTGACAATAAAGACGCAGGGATGGTGTTTGACGCAGCATCTCCCAAAGTCACAATGCGAACAACACTCTCTGCTCATCTGTCTGCTTTGTATTTCAACACAATACATTGTGTTTCTAATGAGTTGTACAGTCCGTTCCATCTGTGCTCGCGTGTCATTGTGTCTTTGTGTTTACGAAGCGTGAGTGAGGATTTAGCCAGAAACGTCTCCTAACCTTGTTCGCTTTATTGAGATCAGACACAGCGCTCGATGTCTGGCTTTCAATTTTCAGGCATACGTCTACACACACACACACACACACACACACACACACACACACACACACACACACACACACACACACAGATTCTGCACTCGCACAGTAAGACAGAATAACCAGCTGCCCCAAGGCCTTTTGGCTTGTGAACAGGCATAGAGAGTACCATTGTTTTCTCTATGATTCAGTTATTACACAGAGATTAACACAATGGAACTCTTCTATGACACCCCAGGGCTTTGGACCCGGAGAGAGCGAGCACTGAATGCCCTTATCTTCCTCTCTTGCCGTCTTTCTCCATTGGTCACCATATCTCCCTTTATTTCAGTCGCTTTGACAGACACACACATACTCGAGCATGGTGTTATACACTTATTGAGGCATTGGCAAACAACAGCAATTATGGGTAAATGCAGGGTGCTCACACACGCGCGCGCGCACACACACACACACACACAATCGCACACTCAAGCATTTGTCCTGAGGAATGTGTTCAGTGGCTGATAAGGAGGAGAATAGGACAACGACATTAAAAAAGCAATGCCAGCGCAGCAACAAGCCCTTCACAGAAACACACACACACACACACACACACACACACACACGTACGTACACACATTGAGGATCCGATACCTTGACTCGTCTCATAGACTTAATGGTCATGATGTCACATATTAGAAATGACAGGTGCAGCACCAAATCAAAAAGGTTTGTTAGAGGTGTGAAAAACATTCAAACCCAGTTGTCTGTTGGTTTCTATTATGAAACAACATGAGGCGTCAGAATACTACATCTACAACACAACCAGAATGTCTTCAAAGCAACAACAGCAAATGCAATAAAAGAAGAGCGGGGAAGACAAAGGAGTGGTGCAGGCTGGTAAATGAAAATGGTCACAGTGGGAGTGTGGGAGACAGTAAAAGACGATGCATGAGGGAGAGAGAGAGAGGGTGACGTCATGCCGATAGTACTGAGGCAGCAGGGTCCCGGTGGGATTACTCCTCATCTGACAGATGTACAGCATCTCAGTGGGATCAAACACAAGCAGCAGGTAGACTTTCAGCTCTGAGCAGCTGGAAAAAGCATGAAAATAACATCCAAGCCTTCCGTGTGTGCCTTCTACTTGTGTGTGCCTGTGCACATGGGAGTCGCTGTTCACAGTCACATGCATGCAGCACACTACAAATGGCAGCAAGTGCGTCTGTGTGCCTTTAACATGGCAGGTTCTTTGTGTTTGCACTCTCTCTCAGATACATTATGTATAACAGCCTAGTTTAATGACTGAATAGATTCATGATTTAAAATAAGAAATAAAGCTAGCAGTGCACCGTGCATATGATTAACTGACTTACCGATGGTTGTCTGAGTGAAGGAATAAAATATAACACCAACAAAAATAAGCTGTTCCAAGAAATAAGGAATGATATTTCACACCTAGTGTTTTCGCAGGGCCCTAGGCAGAGCAATTGCTTGTGATTGGAAGATTGTTGGTCCAATCGTCAAGTGATGAGTCTCCTATGAGCACAACTGTGGTGTCCTTGTGCAACTCCTCTCCCAGATGCTCCAGTGGAGCTGCTAAGTGGTTTGCAGGCCTGACGCCTGGTGTTGTAAGCGTTCCCTTCAGCTGGAACTGTTGCAGGATCATGCACTGGCTCTATGGTTAATGAAGGTTAATGAAATGCATCTATAAGGGAAACACCGCAGGACAACGGTATTATTGTGTTTTAGGAGGTTGTCAGGGTCTCAAACAATATCAGAATCTGTTTCTTTGGAATGTATGAATTAAAACATTCCCATCTTTTCAATTCAATGAGTGAATTTTGACAAAAATGATTAATATAACAAATGCTCCTGATACATTGACAGACAGGGACTTAGTCATATGTTTACTTAAAGGCGGTTTCAAAATGCAGAATAGCTTTTACCGCATGCAGCACTGATGGCAACGTGTTTGTGTGTGAGTGCACATATGTTTATGCTTGCAAGTGCTGTTACCTCATGTAAATTATATATGTATTAAATGTCAAGGTTGTGAGGGGTAGGATGTGTGGGTGTGTGTTGATATAGCCCTGCTCCCGTCAGCTCCCAGACTCTCTATACTATCATGCCACAACACAGCCTCTACACTCTAGCTCCATACTATATGTTTACTGAGTCAAATATGCTGTGGATGGACATAAAAAAAAGTTATATAATGTGGTCCATCCACAGCGGCAGGTGTGCCTTTATTATATAGCGTATGGTAAAGGCAAAACTGCAGCTGTGGATGTACAAGAGTAGCAGTTACGAGTGTATGTTATGAGGCGCAACCAAAATTGCGCACTGTAACCTTTAATGACAGCCATTTGGGAAACACACCTAACTACCGAACCCAATCCGAACCGGCATCATGAGGCCCTCATGTAGAGCAGGGTTTCTTTCTGCATACCACTTTCTTTCTTTGCCTGTTTGTCTCTTCCTTTCTGGCATCTTTTTATATTACCTTCCCCTTTTTTTCCCTCCTCTGTCCAGCCCCTGTCAGATTGGAGCTCCCACTCTGCAAGTAGCTCGCCCTACTTATTTGGTGGAAGTGGGGGTGACATCACTGGAGAGTAAATTGCAAACAAGGACCAGAACAACTGGGAGCATCATTGGAAAGAGAAAGAAACGAGAGGGGAGGATAGATTTTTTGAGAGCAATTTATGTTCATGCTCACAACCGTATGTAAAACATAAACAGTCAGATAAGATATGACCACCCATTTTCCTTGGTCTCATTGTCCCCTTTGGTCCTGCCACAAAGGAATGCACTCTTTCATTAGATCACAGACCAACTCCTGCCTGCTGTCTCAGAGATAACACCAGGGTAAATGTGTGAATGTTGCCCCCTATCCCCTTTGAATGCCAATCATATCTTCATGCACAGGACAGCACCTGATGACAGTAGCAGTCAAGCTTATCAGCTGAACTCACTACACCCTCATTGTTCTCTGTCCGTGTAACATCTTTCTCTCTGTCACACACCTTTTCATCTCTGTGTCTCCAGGAAGGGTTTAACATGGGATATGATGGTGCTGCTTTAAAAGCGCCTCTTTGAGTCCAGACAGGCTATTCCTCCAGCTGTCAGACGGGCTGGTAATGCATGTCGTCTCCCGCGTTAACAGGTTAATGCTCTACAGAAGTCAGTGGCTCAGGCGGTAATTGCATAGTGACATGGGTGAGCGATGCCTTAACACTCATGCATGTTGGCGTTTTTCCTTGAGTCCCAGCGGATTTACATGCTCCTACACTGTACTTGAATGTACAAGCAGATGTGCATGTTTATGATAAAGAAATTTAGTAATTTTAAAGAAAGAAGGAGGAGGCGAAACAGAAAAACAACGGCGGGCAGATTTCCTTCGCTTGGATGATATGTGTATTAAATGGCCTGTTGGATCATGAATGGCTTTCAGCTATGTGTACTCTAGGTGTTTAGTACATTTGCTGGAGCTCCTGTACCCTATCTCTGTTTAATGAGCACACGGAGAGAACTAGTGGAGTAGCTTGGTTTTTCAGCACCATGGACAGCTCAAGGATATGCTTGCATATCAAATAGCTAGTGTCCACAGTTAGATTTAGAGCTTTTATGTCCCACATTGGTCATCACCACCCTCATTTCTACTACAAGGTCTTAAGGAGCCAGCCAAAGTCTACTCATTTTCCAAATAGCAAAATTACCAAGGTTCATTTTGGAAGTAGTTACCCACAGCAGTGGAGCCAGACTCTCCCTTCAATTACATTAATGAAGGTTTTTGAACTGCTTGAGGTGGCCTCGGCCTGAACGAGACAAATTTGGCTGTGCTTTTGGGCAACGGGGTAATGAGGCTTCATTTCCCAACAGGACGCAGCTGGATGGTGCTGGACCTGAGGCATAAAAATAAAAACCTATTCAAAGGAAAGACAAAAGCACTATCACATTAGTAAAAGTAATAATCTTATGTGCACCTGTACCTTAAAGACAACAGTGGAGGTGTAGATTGCTGCACTGGAAATAGTAAAAAACAAATATGTTCTTAAAACTGTTTGGTGTCACAGTTGCTAATTTATTGTTTTTAAAACAAGTGCAGCAAGCTCATGCTGATTGTGCTTTTTTAAGATCCTTAAAAAGACCTGTTGGGAAGAGAATTATAGGTGTTTGTGCAATATCATTTTCACAATGATGCAGAAAGAGTAAACCTTTGCCTAATATGAACCCATTTGGGGACATTGCATAATGTAATGCTATTGCTGTAGGTTCTATATATCAGTCTATTTAATATTAATATGAATTAAGGTGAACACTAAAAAAAAGGACATTTTGCAATAGTTGTGGAGAGTTGATCGGCAATCTGCCTGGTTTTGCATTTGCTTTTGCTTTGCTTTCGTTGCACCAAAATGCACTTGATTTCAAGGAAAGACCTCCACAGCTGAGCACATGACACACGCTAACACTCAGAGACAGCTGTTAATGATGTATTCCACTGGGTCTCTACCTTTTTTATGTGAACCATACAGCTTCTGTCAATCTGTTCATTAGATTTTCTGTTCAAATATAGTTTTATAGCTATCAAGCTATGATATTCCATATTCTCATTTTTTAATACTCAGAATGAGACATGTAAAAATGTGACTTGATAGAAATGTTTGACTTGAGGAGTTTTTCATATATTGTAACTCATTACCGGTGTGCACTTCACCAGGATCCTCAAGAGCCTGAATAATAATCATCCTTAACATATGTGTAATAATGCTAATGTCATCAGAATGAGGCAAAGCTGAGGGAATGAAGAAATAATAATTATAATTTCCACGCCCAATTTCCCCAGCCAATCACTTCTGATTTCCAAAGACAGCTTCGCCTTTCAGAAGTGATTCCAAAAGTCTGGCACATATGAATGCATCGGATGATTGATAGCTCAAATTTCCCTCCTTGTAACGTCTAATATTAAACTTTGAGTAATGCATAATTCAGTTACCAGTGCTGAGAGATGGAGGGAGTGCACAGTACACCCATGTAGTAAATCATGCATATCACATGACACGTTTATGTGTGAACGTGTGGACGTTCACACATTCAGTTTTGATCTTTTTTGTGGATTTCAGAGATACGTCTATTATTAAATCTCAACTGATGTGTCTTTATTGAGATGCGCTGTGTCATGGGTGAATCTGAGATTTTCATTTTCACACTTAATTTAAAAGTAGGATTTTACTTACCATAAAAGTAAATCTCTAGTTTACAAATTAATATGGAGCCATGTGCAACAGCATTCTTCATAGTCTTTTACTCCAGGGGGGCTTATTATATATTTATAATAAGCTTAATACGCTAATATATTTGTACTATGTGTGAAAGAAATATATATATTTATGAACATCTTGAAAATGTCTATTGTCTATTTGTCAACATACATTCCTTCTGGAGAATGATAATGCCAGACCACGGAGTAAGGCTGGAGGAGGGTGTGGCTCATGGCTCCAGTTATTCAGGAGGCTGGTCACAGACAACTGAGATCTGCTGCCCTAGGCCTGTTTTGCTTGCTTTCAGAGACCCCAGCGCAAACAGTCAACAGAGACGGGAACATTGATTATTTCAATCGATACCTCCAGCTATTGCTACTGTAGCGTTTCTATGATATACTCTACTGTGCTCCTCTAACTACACCGATTATTTGGAAGTGGAATAAAATATTTAATGGATTTCTCTTAAAGAAGAAAAAGCAAATATATTTCCATTTTTTTGTTGTTATAGCCTGGAGCGCTGAAAGTACAGCACACATGCAGACACACACACACACACACACACACACACAGACATACGCGTACACAGCTCAGTCAGGCGGCTGGGAAGCAGTGAGATGGTTGACCTAGATTGGGTGTTGAGTTTGAAGACATGCAGGAGATATTTGCATGCACAGTCAGAAGTCTCCACCACAACAAGTTAAACTTTTTTTCAGTTTTTTATCTGTAATACTGCAAACTTTCCTCCCTGTAGTGTGTTTTTTTCTTTTAGTTTTGACATTTGGAAGGTTGGTAGCAGGACAGTGGAACAGGGAGGCACACAGGAGACACGAAACTCAAATTTAGCCAGACAGAAAAACACCACATCTCTCAATAGACTCACACATGTGCACACATCTGATCTTGTTAGTGTAAAGTCAAGCATCACTTTTGAATTAAAGGGATCTGACAATAAGTTTGACGTACACATTTGTAGCCTAAACTACTGCACCATTACTGACTTTGCTGACCAGTCCTTTGCAAACCATAGGAAAACAAACCTTGACAAAGACTGTACAAAGCTGTAGTACAAGCTGAAACAAAACGTTAATATAAAGAAAATAGAGATGAGACTTGAGGTGATTAAAAATGCAATGCTTTGCCTGGTGCCTGGAAACAATGATGGCTCATAAGCAGGTTTCATCACCTTGACTGGCAGACTAATAGATACTGTGGCTCATTAACACGTCTAAAATAATACTGTCAACTCCCAAAGCCAGAGCTGTCAGCAGGAAGGCAGCATCCCACTGATTTCACTGGCACCTCAGGAACCCACAGTATGAGGCGGGAGGAGAGTTAACAGTAAGTCAGTCTAAGTGTAAGTTAACCTTAACATCAGCAAAAGTGGAGACTATGCAATGTGGTGAAATGTGTGGGAGAGATTAGGAAAATGACAGGTTAGAGGGAAGTTAGGAGGCTTTCATGAGTCACTAGGACACTCGAGATGCAGGTTTGGCTTAGGTTAGGTGAGGCTTGCAGTGTGCAGCTCAGGAGGGGAAGAATTGCAGTGTTTTGTTTCCAGGACATCAGTTTTGCGTGTTGCATGTCGGGAATGTCCTCGATGACGACTGAAATTGACTCTGGCTCCCCGGTGAGGAAAAGCGGTTAGGATAATGGAGGGATGTTGGAAATTTCATCAACACACCCACTTGCTCTTTGTGAATTCTCCAGACAAAGAGCTGCTCTTTTCACACTTGGACTCAATCAGACATTACAGGGACTTTAAACGAGGAGTAGTGAGCTGAAGTGTGGTCCACCTGAATTGAACATTTGGATTGTCACAAACAGCTACTGCGAGCAATGATTTAGTGCCTCCCAGCTGAGGCACCCAGCTTCCCAGCTGAGGCACCCAGCCCATCCCCCCCGTACCAGGTGTGTCCCTGAGCGAGACACCCAGCGCTAGCTCTCCGAGCGCCGACTATGGCTGCTCACTGCTCCCCCCAAGGGGGGATGGGTCAAATGCAGAGAACACATTTCACTGTGTGTTGTACACTGTATAATGATGTATGTGACAAATAAAGAAAGTTTAAGTTCAGCATTACAGTAGTCTGAAATAAGCTTTTTTCCTTCACGCGTTAGAATAAAAAAAATCTGACATCTACTTATAATTAATGACAGTCTGACACCAACTCAACTGATTTACTATACTACTTTATGCCTGGTTTGTTAAAGAAGGCAACTGGGTTTGTGCAAAAAGGGGATCTTCCATTTATGAGACAAGGAAAGCACACATTACTACCTGGCAGTCGTCTTATTTCCATATGTTAGAAACACACTGATTTTCAGTTAATTCTAGATTTTGACATGAAAATGAAATGATCTGATTTAAACCAAAGCAAAAATCTGAAATGTTTCAGAAGTCTTGCAATATCTTCTATGATAAACAATAGCGTGTTAGCATTGATCTGTAAGAGGACACGAGCTCTACCTAGTGTTACAACATTCAGCATCCCTGACAATCTATCTCATTTCTTACCAATCTAGCCTGTTTTTTTTTAGCTTGGTAAATATTTCATCAGTGTCATTTCACACAAAATGGGGGAAGCTTGCTTTTGATTGTGTCCTGCCACCCACTCAGACACGCTCAGAACAAAACCTTCCTGCTCACACACATCATCATACTTGTGAAGTGGAGGTAAAATAGAACAGAATAAAAAAAATACTCATACTCATAGCACATAGTGACTTTATTCTTATGTGTTAATGCCCACGAGAAGTACATTGCTGGAATCCTTTTCAAAATATAAAACGTCTATGTTGGCGACTCAATGAGTAACCGCTTAACCAGATGTGTAGAGAAAAATGTAAAAGTTAGAAGAGATAAAAAGTTGAAAGGGGGCAAAGTGAGAAGATAAGGCTAGAGGGGAGAGCGGGGCACTTTAGCTGAGCCAACAAGGCATGGAGTCAGACAGCTGAGGGTCACGGTGGAAAGGAAAGGACACCTCATTGTGTGTGTGTGCGTGTGTGTGTGTGAGAGAGTGATTGCACGTAGACATGTGAGTAGTGTTCTGCTGGAAGGGAGCAGGTGTGGTGTGAGCATGGGTCAGAAAGGCCCATGCTGACAGTCTACGACTCAGGGTATAAGTAACCCTTGTGTTTGGAAGCATGTTGTTTCTCGTGCGTGTAGCAAAGGTGCTTTTTTGCTTCAAATGCTCACGAGTAATTCATTAATGAGCATGAAACGAAAACATTGCTAAACATAATACTGCAATTAATCACAGTGAAACTTAATGTATGTGTTTTTTTTCTTTTCTTTATCCACCAAGGAACTCTACTGTACTCTAGGTCCTCCGTCATACTGCGAGAAACAGCAGGCTTTGTCTGCGCTTTTCAGTGGCTTATCTAGACCTGAGCCAAATGAAAAGTCAGGCCATCATGCCTCCCCAGTTGAACGACAATGCACACAAATCTCAAATCAGCCAGAATGCGCCGCAATTAAATGCACCCCGAGAGTTACAAAAGCCTCCTCTGAGCGTAGGCTCCTGTTACATTGTACTCTGAAGGATGTAACACATCTATGCAATAGCACTTCTACTGTGTCTGCTGACTCACAATGACCTGGGAAGAAGACTAAGGTGGTGCAGTGCTGTGACATTTGATGGCAAATGTACTAGTGTTGAGATTATCTCTGCAGCAGCCGATATGCATTGAGCCAAATCTGACACAACAATTTTCACACCTGTCTGGACTCTAATCACAAAGGGTTTCTGTTTGCTTTATACATGTCCGCGGTCTCCCTCAGACAACAAATAGTTTTCACAATGATGTCTATTGTTGTGAGCTGAGGCCCTGAAATTGAATTGTTTTGGTTTCAAATAGATTTTCTTTCTTGTACTGATTCGGGTGATACAGTCTACAAGATGCTCCTATCGATATCACTCCAACCTCGCTTTGGTCACCCAATGTAATTGTATTTGTTTCCCTTATTTGTCAGTTTACTGAATATTATGAATGCTGTGTCAGAAAGCAGTGGGATAATGGGGGTTATCTGAGCCACCGTTAATCAGCATCATTAAATGCAAAACAGCCACTGCAACAGGCAATAATGAATGTTATGTCTCTGAGTTAAACAGTGTGCACTTAAATAAAAAAGACTACAAAAGGTAAAATCAGTGGTTGCTGACAGAAACCTGTCAAAAAAGTCGTTACAAATAATGGCGCTCCAGCTTGACTTGGTGACTGCTAAATGCAGGGACGCTATTTATTCATTATTCTGTGTTATTAGTTACACCTGTGATTTTCTTGCCATCACACCGATCTGTCTTACTCTTTGCAAAATACAAAAGGCTTTTGTGCAACAGACATAGCTGGTTGTGCACAACTATTGCCAAGGAGCCACAGATTCAATTGTTGATGGGCGCGTACCTATGCGGCGGGTCACGGCTCCGCTTCGCTGCCAGAGGTGTTTTACTGCTAAACACCTGCAGGATTCTGCAAAGAAGGTGAGTCTTTTCCTGCGCCTACGCGCATGCACATTGAGATGGCTCATTCAAGAGAAATGCGGCAGTCGGCCAGCTGATGTAATATGGCCTTTGCTGGGGTTGTGGTTGCTCAGGAGCCAGACTCTGATGACTCATCTCCACTAAAGAGGGGAGATGCCAGACACAGAAGTGGTGTTTGTCAGTGAGAGTGAAAATAACCATCTGCAGGCTATCTCACAAGCCTCCTTTATTTACTGACACCACCCTGTCTGGCCTGCAGTCTGCCTGCCTGCTCGCTGGCTGACTGGTAGACTGACTGGATGTTTGATTTGCAGGCTGTCTGGATCCTCGCTGACTCATTTATGGTTTATGGAAGCCGAATGGCTAATGGCTCACTTACCCTCAGCATCTGTCTGATTAGCTCTCTAAATGGCATTTTGGTAAATGATATTTGCTCTCAGAAAAACTGCTCGAAAATCTACGAATGAAGTTCCCCCGCAGACGTGTACATGTAATGTACAGCGTGTGCTGGTATAACCGAGCTGCTGAAACTGAAACTGAGCATAGATCGCGATGTTTAAATCACATGCTAAAGGGAAGCACTCAGACAGGCAGTAAATCGTAAAGTAAGAGACTTCATTATTTAGTCTTTGACCAAAGTCAAGGCTGGTATATTGACAAAATCTTGTCCCTATGGTCTTTTCTTGCAGACCAATTTCCTGGATTCTCAGAGTTTACTCTCTCTCTCTCTCTCTCTTTCTCTCTCTCTCTCTCTCTCTCTCACTGTGGGCTTTCATCTCAGACAGGAACACAGCACAGAGGCTTTCACTGATTTAAAACATTTGCAATTAATGGTCCTATCACAGCCAACATGCATTCTGCTTTTCTGACATGACATTTTCTGCTCGTAATTTGCAGTTTGTTGTGGTAACAGTGAAACGATATCCAAAGAACAGTGGCTTCAGAGGCATCTTCTGACTTGTAGTTTCAGCTTTGGTGTCAGATGGCATTTCACTGTTGCAAATGATTTTCAGATTTAGAGTTTCTGGAACTGTGAGAAAGTTGCTACATTCATGCTTTATGCTGTGAAACAGTCGCTGAAGGTCTCTGGAAACACCAGACAACCATGTGATGCACATAACCATACTCCAGTGCTTAAATAGACACTGACCAGGCATCTCGTTATCAGAGGTGCAGAGAATGCGCCAGGCTCACACAAACACGTTTGCACACGTGCATATTTATTTTTATCTAATTAGACTGCAGCCTTTTGCAGTTATATAATCACACAGGCTGACATTTTGGTCGTGCAGCACTATTAGATAGACTGTGTGTTGTCAACTAGTGTCTCGTCTGTGACCACTCCATAAGCTGGTAAGTCACAGAAATGTCCATAAATGGAACGGCAATGTTAATATAATGTTAGATATGAATGAAATTAGTGGTGGTAGGAGTCTGGTCCTCTCTCGTCATCAATAAATATTAGCATATGTTTGTAAATACATTTATAGCATTAGTGTTTGTAGAAATTTAAATAATTCTTCCCTGCAGTGCACCTTATTAGAGATTTCCCAATTTCAAAAGAAGCAAGTTGTGCATTTATTATCACTCTCGGTGTGTAACCAGACCTTATGATGAAGTGCCGCCAAAAAAAGACCGATCTCTCCATGACTGATGTTAATTTGTTACAGCTGGTGAGGTGTTTGATGAAGATCGAAGACCCAGACGTACTGTTTGCTTTTTAAGTGATTAACTGCAAGAGACTCATTCAGTTGAAATGAACTGTCAGTTACAGACACGTCACTTTTCTGTATCCTAAATAAAGTAATTAAAATCATGATAAGCGGGGCATTACATTTTAATGAGTCCACCAGGACCACTGTTTGTGAAGTGACAGACGGGCGGTGACATAGGTGAGAAGTGTGAGTGTGTGTTTGACGGGGTGGGTTGGTGGAGTGCGTTTGGGGTGGGGGTGGGGTGGGGTGTTGCAACATGGTGCTGAGTAGATCAAATACAAATTAAGGTATGAATAGAACATGACATTACATATTAACACTTTTTAAAAATGTATATTTATTCAAAATGTTTAATTATGATGGATGCTGGCAGTTCTACGTCTGTGATGCTGTTTTTCGCCCTATATGTGTTAGAGTAAGTTCATATAGTATTTAAATGTGTCCATGATGTGCGGACAACTGGAAACTAACTAATCTTTGCAGGTGTTTTTGTAAAATGTATCATTTGTATTGAAACTTTGTAAAACTGAAATTCTGGTTGTTTTAAATTCAAATCCAGTTTAATAAAAAATACAATAACAGCAGCTGCAGAGAGGTGAACATTAACAGTGGTTTAGAAGTGGCTATGCGCCGTATACCCTGGACTTCACTACTGCTTGCATCTTATTCTCGAACGTTGCAGCTTTAAAAGTGAAAGTTACTTGACCACGTTTCTTTTCTTTTGTGATTATTAGCTATGCCGGTGCCAGAGCAGCCTGCTGAGCAGGAGAAGGGGGCCATGGTTCCCCCTGTGATGCCAGCCTCCAATGGAGACAGATCTGAGACAGAGACGACCTCCTCCATTCTTGCCTCTGTCAAAGAGCAGGTAGGAACTCTCCCATGTACATGGTGTGCTTTGCCAAACGTGTAATACATTTACCTTTCATACCAAAAGGCACATGTATGCTTTTGTTTGCTTCTCTTGCTTATTAAACGTCTCCTTGAACAGCTTGCTATGAATCTGGCCAGAAGGTCGTCACTGTTATTCTGGGAACGACTGCTATATTGTTTAAAGGAAACCAAAGATTGATTGGTGCCAAGGGAACAAGAGTGTAGTGGATAGAAATGATGGCTATTACAATGCGGGAGCTGTAGCCAAGTACACATAATTGAAAAAGTCATTAAAATCAAGGCAATTACTCGATGGCGAGTGTGGGAAGTTAGCTGCAACCTTTCACGAGGACAGGTTGTGGAGGGATTCTGCCTGATGATGAGGACTAGAAAAGGGGAAAGGAAAAGAGAGGAGAGGAAAGGGAAGAGAAGAAGATCTAAAGTTTAGTGTGAGGTTGCTTGCTGACATGTTTTCTGGGATAACATGTTGGAGGGGGTGGTTTTTGGGTGTAGATTGTAGATCTAACTAGACGAATGGTAGAGGAATGTTTATTTTCTACTTTATTCAAGTATTAGACAAAACATAAGCCCTCAGAGATAAATGGGAATGATCTTGCACAGTCAAAATCCACTATGTGAGAATAAATCCCACGAAAAACAAGTTCACAGTAATTGCATTTGGTGATCTGTGTTTAGCCTTGGACTTATTCCTTTGTGTAATGGAATGCAGTTTTATTTGGATTTAACTCATCAGCAAATGCAATACACCATACAATAGATTTATCATTTTGCCTATCTACATCGACTCTGAGGTTGTCCTTAATTTAATACCACAAAATATTCCATTTACCCTTACCGAGTGAAGGACAAGTGCTGATGGCAATGCAAGCTTTTTTCACTTGCAAATGGCATTCATTCGCGATTATTTCTCCTCCACCAGAGAAACTCTCAGTGCTCTCACATTACTGAATCACTGAAGCGTGCAAGTTTAGTTAGATCCATGCACTGGACCAGATTTGAACCCACAGCTCCCCCTCCTACTGGGAGAGCTAATGTACAGAATTTACCCAAAAGGGGAATACATCACAGAAATGTAGCCATTGTTGAAGTCTTATTTTCTTCAGCAGTGCGACAGCTCTGAAAACTCCTTGTTCAGTCATCAGAAGGCAACACAAATGCCTTTGCATTCAGGTTTTTGAGCAACGCGGGTTTTATGTTACAATAAGCCTAATCAGCCCGACATAGCAGCACATCGGAGGGGAAATGCCGGGGGGGGGTGTATTTCTCCCCATCAATCAGAGTCAGATCCATGCAGCTTTACCGACTCACACCATACTAATGCGAAATTGATACGAGGTGGTGAGTAGGAAGCCCATCACTCTCTAATACCACAGTGTGATGGGGTGGGTGGGCACCATCTTATGGTACTTGATAGATACCAAATATGCAGTGGTGGCTGGTGGGGGCGTAACTTTTGCTAAAAGCTAAAATGACCTGTTCAATGATACCTGCATATAGTCAGATCAACCAGTAGGTGGAATCAACACAATTTGTTCAGCTACACAGACTTCAGTGAACTGTATTTTTAAACAGCTGATCATCATCAGCCGTGTTGAAATGTATTTATTCACCCTCAAATACATGTTTGGATGTAAAAGCAAAAAATGCAACTGGCTGTTTTTACTACTCACGCTTCACATGAAACAAATCCACAGTAAAGAACAGGGGTGCTCCCCTTTAGAGCAGAACCAGACATTGAAGTGCTGGGATACAATAAGTGTAGTAGTTGCAGTACACAGGGTAGAGTAAACCACTGTCCAGTATCACGTGTCAAATCACCTTAACGTTCCCAGTATCAGAACATAGAGGACCCTTATGGACAAGCCACCACTGCATATATGTCTCCATAGGTATTACTCCACAGCGTTGACATGCAGAAAATCCTTTCTCCTGATGTTTTACAAACAAGTATTTGCAACAGATAATTAAGCAGATACTCCAGAAGAATAGCAGACAAACTGTTTTTCTTGTATATCTACTGTGGCTTTCTATCCAGCCTGTGATTCTGTCTTCTTGTGTACACACATCCTTTTCTAAGTGTGCAGTATGAAAGGTTAACTCTAAATTTCAGCTCCTACATTCTCTCTGCCTCTCTGTTCAGGTGTGTATGACTATGTATGTGTGTTTGTGCTTGTCCATGCATATGAACATATTGCTCCAGTAACCCAACAGGCTCACTCCCACTGCGGCCGACTCCCTGCCTAACTCACCTTGCTTCAAAGTGCTGTCCTGGTGAGGATACACACATGTGAGGATGTGTGTTTCTCTGTTCTTTGTTGCTGGTGGATAATGTAAAAGACATGTGTTGTATTACAGAAATTATTATTTTTAGTGTCCTGGGGTTATAACTTTTACATATTTGAATTCATTTGATAATCACTTCACTTTACTTGACCTGTTAAATCCAGTAGCCCCCTGTACAGGGGGTTGCTGACAGGTCTCTTCTGCATTTAAAAAACATTGTAACTCTTTCACCGTCTTCATGATCGCCAGCGGAGATTCTGCTCTTTTGGTCGATAATCGGGTCGTTATGTAACACAAAGCATGTGTTGACAGCAGAGCTATGAAAACGAAAGTAAGTTGCGTGTGTCGTAGTTCAGACTTCATAATTTAGTATACATAATGGACATATATATATATGCACATTTTGCATGTCTTATTCAGTAATACTGTGTAGAATTTCAGTTTCGTTTTTTGTCGTTTGGTGTTATTACACCCAGTTATGACACTTATTAAGTAATACTTCTGTAAAAGGGGCACCAGCACATATTTAGAGCAGATTGTATGACACCTTTACAGCTAAAGCAACAAAGTTATGTTGTTAATGGCTGTTGAAATTCTAGGTTTCAAAGGATTAAGGTGTTATTTCAGTTATCATCTGAGTGAAGCAACATGTGGACCCATCAACACGATTGGATGTGACTGTGCTGTCTTCCCTTAAACCAACAAGTTTTTCCAACTCTTTCTGTATACAAAAACCTCCACTTTACACAAATGAACAGCAAACACAATGCAATACATTATTTTGTTCTGGTCCATGCTGAATAATACATCATTCAGACATCCACAGTGTGCACGGGAAATGTACCCAACATGAAGCACCAGGCTAATGACGCCTACAAAACATTGTGCCGGTCCAATACATGAAACAAAACTGAAGTCAGTCAAGTTCCCTGTTCTTTAGACCTAGCCAGACTTGTTGAGACAGATTTACAAGGTCATTTTAAATAGTTCTCTAGTAGCTCTAGTAGCAGGGGATCATGATTTGAAATTCCCTCCCTTGTTGACATCGCATGTTGATTCTGTGCGTTGTGATCTGAGTGTGACCAACAACACGTTTTCAAATCGCACATGTCACTAACCTTACAGGAAATGTGCTTAATTCAAAATTTCCACATTTGTGAATCTCAACCAGTTATCTTTCTGGCTCACATTCGCAGACTTCCTCAAGATCCTTTGCGTTATGTTGCATCATGTCTTAGTCTGCCTCAGGAGAGCTCCACGGAGAGCAATTTAACCTGTTTTGATCTGATTACTGCATATTTTCATTTGGCTGGAGTTAATGTCTTGCTCTGTTTCTGAAATAACCCTGTTTCTCACTAGAGTACTGTATAATGTTTTCCCATGTTTTGCTTTATCCCTGATTGATACTGTGATTTAATGATTTCACCCATAATGAGTTTAATGGAAGTTGTTATGAAGCGGTTATATTTGCTGTTCTAAACACCCAACAGCCATTTAATCATTCCTGAGAAAAATACTCCACATTAAAAAGTTAACTTTGAATTGCTCACACAGTTTTTAGAGTGACAATAGAAGCCAGAAGGTACAAATAATGTAAAAATGTTTTACAGGGTTCCAGATATAACCTTGATATTATGCTTTTTTTGATGTAAGAAACATACTTTTGGGAGGGGGGGTCCCTATGTCAGTTGCGCATAGCTTGAGATATACGTAGATGCGTTTTCGTCCTTCCATGCATTCAATCAGGCAAATTTGCTTTAGATGCCAAACCATCTCGAGAACCATCCACTTTTTCTCTAGATGCTAAAAGTGCTATTGAGGAGTGGGCTTGCCTAATAAGTGTGTAAGAGAAGCTGTGGCCTGGAAATCTCTCTCACTTTGCACTACACACTGGCAAGGGTTTCTAGGTGACAAATCACTGATGCACAGTTAGGGCAGTCTCATAATTGCTTACGAATGTTACAAATTCTATTCAGGATTGAACTGCAAAGTAAAAGTATTAGTTAGTATATTGGTTTGTGACACTATTACTAAACTACTATATAACTGTGCATATGTGCGTCTTCATTCTTCATCTATGATACTATGTGGTTTTTGGAAGGAGCTAAAATGATGATGGTAGATGAGGATATTATGAATCAGAGAGGAATCATACTGTGTGTGTGTGTGTGTGTGTGTGTCCTCTAAGTGTGGAGGACATCCTTTTTGGCAGCAGTAATGTCTAAACCTCAATGCTCAAATTGAAGTGTGCAGATGGTTTTATATTTACTTTACTTTACTTTACTTTACTTGGCAGACGCTTTTATCCAAAGCGACTTACAGGGAGCTAGTGCTTTGTGTCTGGCTCAGGGACACACCTGGTAGAGGATGGACTAGGAGTCAGACGGGATTCAAACCCACAACCTCCTGCTTCCCAGTCTGACGCTTAACCCATTGAGTGTGCAACACCTTGCATGATTTTTGTCATTCACATTGTTAGCATTTTTTTGGAGAGGTCATTGTCAGAGTTGTAATTGTGTCCATCATGTAGACCTTCCTCTTCTGAAGTCCATCAACCCTTTTGATGAACAACACCGTTTCCATCCTGTTTGTTGCATGCAGGATATAAATATCCATAAACCACATGAGTTATCACGGATTCAGAACTGATAGAGGCTTTCAGTGTGGATATTTCAAAGGAGCGTGGTCTTCTTCAGAGCTGAGAGGTAATGTATTCCGTCCTCCGGACCCCTTTTCTTTGCGAGAGATCCAGTGCTATTTATTGGCCTTTAGAGTGAGCTGAAAACTTTCCCTTTGCTAATATGTTGTCACAGAGCTTGACTACTGCTCTGGTTATTGACTGTGCATATTCTCAACACTCTGACACTCTGCTTTCAAAGTGATTTTGTGTAGGTGTCTGTGTGTTGTGTACGGCTTGCTCTGAAAGTAAATTGTTGTGTGTTGTTTGTGTATGCGTGTATCTTAATAGGCTCCCATGCCTCCTCGTCCATCTTCGCCTCTCCTACCCTCTCCCCTTTATCGATACCCTGTCTATTACTGGGGTTGACAGCTGTGTTTTGCAGCTGGTTATAAATTAGCTCTGTCTCACGTTCAGAATGATCAGGGCGAATTTAGTCCTCCCACACAATCGCGCCTATCAAACGGAGCAGTCGATGAAAAGCCTTGTCTCCTGAAATTCACGAAAATCACAAAGAGGAATAAAATAACACATTTTTCAGTTAATTGTATTCAGAAAGGGTTTGATAGTCCGACACGAGATCTATAGCATGGACCATGTAAACTGTGATCGTTTTTGTTTGAACAACGTAAGGCTTTGGTTTGACCTTGAACATTTGACACGTTTGTGCTACATATGACAGTTCATTGAGAATTGTAGCTGCCCATTAAGAGAGGAGATATGCAGACTCAAAGCATGCTGTGCTTTGAACGCCTCTACCATTGGTTTTAGAATACAAATTGAGCTTGGTACAGCTTTCGCTCTCTCTAGCTCTTTTCTTGAACTAGTGTGGGAACAGATCATTTAGCCTCTGAGCACACGTTCTGGACAAGTGTGTATACGGTCCATATGTTACTCGACTGTTTACCCATATTTAATTTATCTACAGCACATGCTCTTTGTGCTCGCAGTATAATTGTGTTTAAGCCTGTCTGTGCTTTCTTTTAAGAGTGTGTGAGTGTGTGTGTGTGTGTGTGTGTAATGATGTGTGAAACTGTCATACAGATAAAAACCCTTTAATCTCAAAAATGTTGGGAAGTTAGCAAGGGAGGACATGTCCCAGCACTGCCAGTAAACAGTCTCTGCAGAGGAGAGCAGTGCCGTATGTGTTACCTGTGCATTGAGTTCCTTACAGCCCTCCATGCACAAGTCATTCACAAATGCCGGCGGCTTATAGATTAAGCTAAATGCTGGCAAGGTGAGTGGTAACGATTTTTATGCAGGCTTGAGTGGGAGGTGGCCATGGTAGTAGTATCCGTTTGCCATTTAGAGAGTACACAAGAGAGAGAGCTGAGAGAGCATTGTGGGAGACTCGGCTAGCAAAGGGTGGTGTTCAGCTGCCTCACCCTGGCTCAGATGTGCTGTGGCTGGGGAAGAATTATTAGTTGGCCTGAAGGCTGTTGTGCTCTTTGGCACTGTTGCTGTGTGTGGAGTTGAGAGTTTGCGTGCGTGCATGAGCTGGAGTTTCTGAGCTGCAATGTTCCATTTAGTCAACATCACCCAGCCAGCACCCCCACTGTACTGTCACCATCATTATAGCTGGCAGCTGGCAGGCTACATGCTACTGCAGCTGCCATGCTTTGAGCAATACTGAGAGAGCAAGAAAGAGGAGATCAAACATGAACACAGTGCAAAGAATATGTGTGAATGACAGAGAGAAGAGAGTTGAGAGGGTGTTGGATGAGAGCAGAGGAATGGACAGAGGGCACGGATAGAGGATTAGGTCAAATATAAGAGAATATTATTAGATAGATAAATGAGAAAGAAGGAAATAAAGACCGATAAAGGGAGTGCTTCTATGGCGGCCATCCAATACCCAGTGCTCTGAGACAGCTACCCAACCAGACTTGTCATGTGACCATGTGAAGGTCAACCAGTGAAAGTAGAATTACACTACTGCAAAAATGCTTAGTGTCCCCCATAGTTTTACTCTACATCCATCCAAACACATATAAACACCAGTGGAGGAGGAGTACAATCTATTACTATAAACATCCTCTTATACATTACATAAATAACTAGAGAAACAATGTTGTTTGGGCCAGAACACACCATGTAAAAATTACTTTGGAATTATTTATCATTTACTGTATATATTCTGAAAAATGTTCTGAGCAGCGATTCTTATTTTGTGTGCACAACCACATTAAAACGATTGTATTTGTACATGATCACAGCCTCTAAATAAAATATTTGCCCAAATTATGGTAGTGTCTGCCACTTACATTATTAATCTGCTACACATTTGTGGTTAATTAAACTCCCTGTAAATTGCTCAGTTATTATAATGGTGGAAGGAAACTGCGCTGCGCCTGTTAATGCATAGCCTAACAGGACTTCTAACTAACACTTTCCTGTGGACATTAAGACATTTTTATTTTTGCTTAATTCTGCTACTTATACTAAAGTTACTGTAGTAAATTGCTAAGAGAGACAGAGAACATTGTGTATTTGTTTGGGATCCCCCTTTTAATTTCATACTAGTCTTGGCTGTATGTACATAGTACAAAAGCTTAAGTTACAGTTATTACATTTTGCTTCAAATAATAGTGAACCATCAGTGCTGTCTAATTATATAGATGCATATAGAGAGAAATGATGTTGACTGTACACTCAAATGATCCAGAATGATACAACTCTCGACTGCAGCAGTTTGTGCTGATACATGTATATGTATGCGTCATGCACGGTGACAACTGATATCCTTTTTGCGGCTGTACAGCATTGATTTTCTTTTCTAAGTGAGGCAGAAAAAGTGAGCTAAAAAAAAGAGAGAATATTGTGGAAACAATTGGATGTAGAAACTATTCTATATTACTTCGACACTTAGCCTTCTCAGTTATTGTTCTGTATATTTACTTGTGATCATATATCATAAAGCTGAAGGCAAATAATGTAAGTGTACTTTCTTAGCACTGACTGGTTATTGTATGATAGGAGCTACAGTGTGTCTAAAGCAAATGCAAAAAACCATAAAAACTGGGTCAGAAGTCCACTGCCTGCCAAGGTTTCCCCCATGATGCTCCAACAAGCCCAGACTCAGTATTAAATGTGTTCATTTGTTATGTGTCCACTGTCTCCTCCCAGAGTTATACCTAGTCATTTCTGAACGATGCCGAATCCTGTAGAACCAGGAAGAACAATGACATTGTTAGACAGAAAGCCTAATGAGGCGTGAAATCAATATGTACAATCCTGCCTCACCCGGGGCATGCTGGGTAATGGAGTGTCAGGAGTACTTTGGAGCTGTTTTAATCACAGGGACCTTGGAATATCCACTTGTAAACAGGCTGCTTACTGCCAAAATACCACAACCCCCTGAGATGTGTGTGCTGTTGTGTATGCGTATATGTGATTAGTTTTTACATAATTGAAGTAAACTGTGTGTCCATACGCCCGTACCTGCTCGAAACAAAACCAGAGAAATGTGTTTGTGCATCTCTGCTTAATTTTAGCGTGGGTGGGACTGCGAGACCCATATCACACTCCCTCACCCAGGCTCTGTTTCATTAGACTTTCATGCTGGGCCGGAGCCCAACATTGATCTTGTTTGTGAAGTATGAGCTCTTCCTGCTAATAACGTAACCTGTACCCACCTCAAAGTCCCTCCACCTACTGCATGCTAATGCTGCCTTATCTCAGGCTTTCATTTGCCTGCATGCTGATAAACCTGTTAGGAAAATCTTGAATAATCCCACGGCAGTAACCAAAGGGCTAATGTGCAACCAGAATGCTAATAGCGAACTGAATTGGAATACCTATAGGTCACACCGTAGCCTTAATGCTAATGCCAACATTTTGCAGATAGCCTTTATTGACTCTCAGTCTGTGAACAATCACGATCTGCTGAACGGCTGTCTGGGATGACAGGATGATTCTGTAAAACCTAATCTCAGCTAATGTAGTGAATAATGGGTTCGCCTCACAATCAGTTTTGCTGCGTCAATATTCCTTTGTTATCGCTCTGCCTGTGTATGGTGTGAGATGCCCTCCAGGGCTCAACAAGTCTGAAGCGATATAGCCCTGCGCTTTGGCAATGTTGGAGTGAGATAGCGCCCTGGGGCTAAGAGCAAAGCCTAAAAAACTGCACAGCGATGTGTGAGAAAAGCATTGATTAATTGAATGTGTCTGTCAGGGCCCTTTGTTTACAGACAAAACTGAGCGCTGGGGCCAGACACCAGGGGAGATGTTGCTGTTGGAAAGAAGTGGAAAAACATTATTGCTCAGTCCTTCCGTTGCTCCATCGTCTTCTCTTCCTATCCCGCAAAACCACCACAGACGCAGCACATGCTGCTGAGCGAGTGTTTCAAGAGTACCTTTCCCATGCTGGCTCCACACTGCTTTCACTTTTCAAGTTCCACTGTTTTCATCAGTTTGTGTGGGTTACTACTTCACTGAAGCTGCTCTCAGTAGACGGTCTCTCCCACTCTGCCTTTAAAATTACACGGCGCTAACGATACAGTGTTATTTATACCCATGAAGCAACTCCTCTCTTTTTAGCAGACTGGAATCATTTGAACTTTTGTCGATGTACTACAAAGATTTACTTGTGCGTTACAATCTGTGCCACTTCATCTGGTCCTGTAGTCTGGCTGACTTGATTAGAAAACATAAGACAGCTCTGTGTGGTTAAGCTTTATCCCTGTTTGAGAGGAAACAGGCCTTTCATTCTCCCCGAGTTCCTATCGATCTCCAAATGAGAAAATGGGAAGATTACTCTGTGATGGAAAGAGCCATTAAATAAGCTGGGAAGGCAAAGAGCTCTGAAAATGGCAAAGTATTTATCCGTTTACTGGCACTTTTTAACCTTATTTATCCAGGGAATGCTTGCTGATTGTGCATGCTCTTTTAAACCTCTATGCGGTTACTGTTTTCCAATTCAGGGACTGGATCCTTCAAAGCCTGTAGTTTTATAGCCCAGATATGTCATAATGAGCTGACAAGCCCCGAGAAATGTGGCCTTGTTTTGCCTGAAATTAGAGGATACTTCTTGTAGCTTCTTTGCAAGGGGTTGCAGTAGTCAGTTCTCAGCCTGTATGGGAAATGTTTGTGGATCATGTTACGTTTACCAGGTATTTTCTGTTAGACTTTTACGGCCAGCCATGGACACATCTACCATTGACCGTGTAAACTATTTGACATCCTTCATTTGTGGATAAAATGAAATGAAACGGTTAAACTCATGCTGTGCTCAGATGTTTTATTTAGTAGTTTTGCTTACTTTCCAGGGGATTTTTGGTGACCATTTAAGGGGACAGCACTAGAAATCAACTGACTACTCTGTAAGTTTCTGTCTGTGTGAGTATGCATAGATCATCCCAGATCACAGCCTGGCTTTTAGGTCTTACAAACCACGTCCTGTCACACCTGGGAGCTCTACAGGGATCTCAACAACTCTGCTCCACTGCATAGATGGGGGTCAAGAGCAGGGCTTAAGAGCACTTCTGGGATAATTGTAGAGGCAGCATGGAGTGTTACTTATTTGGTTCGTTCTACCAAATCTGTTTTTTCTAACCCTTTGGTGCCTGCTGTGATGGCTTTGAACTGTACTGTTCATGTAGAGGACACAGATGAGGAAACATAGGTTGACGTGTGTTAATCATTAGTTTTTGGGATTTGTGTACTGGTTTGCTCTTGGCCCATGTGTGTTTGTTGTGCTGCACTGGGCCCACACAATGCAGTGTGAGTGGATGTACATTTGTCAGAATGACGCGAACCTGAACTGTAGCAACCATCCTTACTTTTAACCTTGCTGTCTCCTACAGTAGATGAACGCACTGTAACGTTTTTCTAAGGCACACATAGTTTGAGGGATTTGCATTCACTGCAGGTTTATGTCTCATGCACGGGTAGACTTCTTTATTGGGTAAACAACTGCATGCATTCTTGATATATTATATAGCATTACGTCCCCAACATATGATGCATGACTTTGCATCTAATATATGCAACTTTACTTCCCCATGTGCTATTCTGTAAAGTTTCTTTTTTTATTGTTTCTCCATTGTCACAGTGACTGTAATACGTCACCGCCCTGCACTGCATGGCACAGCAGGAAAGCTCAGCTAACAGCTTTGCGCGGCAACGTAGCTTTCTCCCCTCGGCATTCTAAATAGATCAATTATGATCACACTTCTCTGCAGTTGTCTTGCTGCCGGGGTTGACATATACACTGTAAAGATACTGGCTAATGAAGAATGACTCTGTCATTGGAGTTGTCCTGAAACTAAGGCAGATCACTCTGTCTCTCCTCCTCTCTCCCTTTCCCAGTCTCTCTGTTGTTTTCTCACTCTTTCTTCCTCTATTCCCCTCACTGCTCCATTGCATCCCCCCAATCACTCTTTTTCTGTCTCTCATTCTCCTGTTGGCTTCGGTCTGTGTGGAATACTGTAAATGAGCTTTCAGTGTTTCAGACGCACCGCACCCCTTCACCCTTCTCACCTTCTCACCTTCTTTCCTCCTACCCCGCCACATTCGGAGATATGCGTCTAACCATCCCTAATTAGCTTGCTCACATTTGTCGTTGTTGTTGTTTATGGTCAAGTCATTTGTGGTTGCCATAGAAACGGTGTCGCAAACGTCCCCATCATTACTTTGTGCTTAAATCTTTCATTACCAGTAGCTCGGAGGTGCACGGCAGGCAAGTGAAATAGGATTAACATAATTTGATTTCATTTTTTCATTAACTTTTTGTTAATAATGTCTTTGCTGTTTGTGTTAGTTCACAGTGTGTCTAAACTTTCAGCCTTAAACTGCAGATATACTCCTGTTCACTCGTTTCTACTATGGTAATACCAGCGCTACTGTTGTACATTTATGTAACTTGGCAAGTGAAGTGGATCTAATTCGTATGTATTGCACTGATTAACTAAAATAAAAGAGTTACCAAGCTGGGCATTTTCAAAGTGTTTGCTTTCTTTCCCTGCTTCTCTCCTCTTTGAGTGATCATCTGAGTTTTGACAAGCCATGTCATCATATAGGGATCGCTTTGAACTCTGTTACTGGATTGGCTCTTCAAATATTTAAGTGGGGGTAGGGGGTGAAACCTCATTTGCATTTTTTTCTTTCTTCCTCGCACTTTGTGGTAGGAATGTCATATTGTCAGTGGGATAAGCTCGTGGCAGTAACTCTTCCCATTCTGGCCTAAATGTAAATGTCAGTGGAGATGTTCTAAAAATGTGCTTTTTTGTCCCTGTCACTTAATTTTCTGTTTTTCGTACCTTTTTTCCCTCCTCTTGGGTATCACCGATTCTTTCTACTCTTCTCCCCATCCTAACATTTTTCTTCTTTCTTCTTCTTTCTCTCTGCTTCTGTATCTTTCTGGAATGGGAAGGAGGTTTCCTTTCTGCCATTTACTGCCCTAATTTTCCCCATTGCTTCTCCTACTCACACGCTCTTATGCCTATCTTTGATTTCTAAGCCTCGCTACCTTTATTGCTCAGTCTCTTTTCTACCACTCTCTCTCTCTGGTCGCTCCCCTTGTCACTCTCCATCTGTTTTATGTCTCTGTGGTACAACTCTGCTTGAGTTGAATGCCAGCGAGTTGTCTGTCATCTGTCAGTTGTGTTGCTTTTTCCTCGTAACCCAGTTTTCCTTTTCTTCTGCGCTATTTTCTTGATTTTCTTTCCCCACGCTGAGGAATGAGTTTTCAAAACTTTTCTGTACTCGCTTCTATGACCTTATCAGACTCTGCATTCCAAACCATTCTCCACCACCTTCTTTTTTCTAGTCTCTTCTCTCCTACACACTTCTCTTTTCCCGTTCCTCTTTCATCTGTGTCTTTCTAAATCTTTTTTTTTCTTTCCATACTCACGCTACCTACCACAGAGCTGTCATTTTATCTGCCCCTGTTGCTCTGCACTACTTCTCTCTGGTGGCCTGGCTCAGAGTAGCTTTGCCCCTTCACATCCATTGCAATATGGGCCGTAAAAGGCTAACACAACCTTCCTGTCGTTGGAGATTTATTCCTTCACCTTTTAGAGCTGCAAGCTTGATCAAGGTCTGCGTGCATTTATTATCTGCCTCTGAAAGGTGAAGCATTCACCCTGCACCAGCCTGTGTTGGCCCTCCTGGATAGATGGCTGGGCACCGGGTCCGTCAGCGTGGCATTAAAATTTTAAAACTCGACCTGCGGATCTCTTGAAGCATAGCAATGGAGCCAGCAGTCGTAGGTCTGGGAAGCACAGCTGGAAACAGACAAGACAAAGTGAGAATGAGCGAGTGAGCCGGACATGTCAGGGGACAGTGATAACGGGAGAGAGAAGCAAATCTCTTCCTGTCATTTTCAGGGAAGATAAGGCTCAGTATTCATCAGGGTAAAGGAAGCATATGGAGCAGAGATAATAGAGCCTTTTCTGCTGCTTTGGGCAAATTTCAAACAAGTGTGACCAGGTACTGTGGCAGTATTTTTGCTCCTGCTGCTGCAAACTATATCTAATCACAGTCCACATCTCTGGACAAAATTAGAATCAGCATTGTGGCCGGTGATATTGTTGATGCTGCTGTATACTGAGGCGCACATCTTAGTACTGTATCATATTCTATGACAGTCTTCCTGTAGGTGAGTTCAAGCTTTTAAAAGGTTGGCATTACTGTCATGCAGATGTCCCACAGATCAAATAATATGGGTTGACAGATGGGAACTACATCTGTGCTATTTTGCAAATGCAGAACAAAGGAGCTGTTTAGTAATATGGTATTCTTTGCCAACGAACCAATGGTAATTGAAGCTCTGCCACTGATCAGTCAATGATAATTAACTCCAGCCTAGCATTTCTGTTGACGTTTGCTCATTGAAACAGCCATGTACACACTTCCTGACCACACGTGCTCACACGTTACACAAACAAAGAAGAGTTCGGGACTCTTAAGCGTGACTGTAGCGTGACCACCCTGACAAACGTATTCTTGAGCCTAAAATGAGCTGAAGTCTTTTTTTCTGTAGGGACCTGAGAAAAAAGAAAACATGGTAACAACGCCTCACCTTTCCTCACCTCTGTTCAGTTCTCATTCCATTGCATGTCCTAAACTTTGTCCTCTTAGTGCTCCCCTGGTGTCCTATTGTTTTCCATGCTTGCCCTTCTCTGTTGTTGTGACTTTCTGTCACGCACAAACAGGACTACCACACTGTCTTAAGCCATACATTTATACATCTGTGTGAAAAAGGAAGACTTTACTTTGCACTTGCTCCTGTCTTCTGAAGATCATTTCGTATTTTTCGCTTGCCTTCTGGCGGCTTGGGGATACATGTTCACCACATGTTCCACACATGCACACAATAAGTCATGATGGCAGCTCTAGACAGCTTACATATGGATATGACGTTTATATATGGATAATCCCCAACACACTCTCCATGAGGTAAACCTTCCAGGGACTGTGCTGATACAAAGCACTAGAAGAAGCTCAACCACGTTTCATCATATTATAATTGGCTGCACAATGTAGTAGAAGCTCAGCAATGAACAAACTATATGGAAACAATCCAAAAGGATTTTCCACAATTGCTCAGGAAAAACAACAGCAAAGGAAATAGGTTGATTGGTGGTGGAAAGTGTGAAACGGAAGGGAAAGCTCAATAAATGGATGGGAGGAAATAAGGGATGTCATGAGGTAAGGTAGCAGGAAGCACCAGAGGAAGAAGCTCAACTGATTGAAAGGTGGAAGAACTGTGACAAAAAGAGGAAAGAGTTTCCGACCGGAAAAGGAAAAAACTATCCGAAGACAGGAGACACAAGAGTGAACAACGTACAAACGGGATACATCTCTAAAGGAAGCAAAAAAGAGACGACTGAGGGGAAACAGGGTAAAGAGGTGGCAAGGTATACACAGAGATTATCAAAGAGATTCAAATTCTATGAGGCTATTCCAGATTGCACATTGTAAAGCAAATAGAAAATTAAACTTTTGCCAAAAGTGAGTATTTTATTTGGATTTCAGATTTCAATCGCCAGGACAACTTGTATCTTAACCACCGTGGTGGTGAGCTGGTCTGTGCACGCCATGGCAACATGTGCTAACCTGATCACAGCTGTGTCTCTGTAATGCAGATGAAAGCCTGGAACAATGGGTGGATCAGTAAATGGATGTGTAACAGAAATCAAGTGAAGAAAGGTCTAAGTAGATTTGTTTAAGCAAGTAAATAAATAAAAAATGCAGCATCAAGAGATGGAACAAGATGCAAGATGGATAAAAACTATGATTTTAACTGGGTAGTTGCTGTGCATTTGCGCACACACACACACACAGACACGTGCTCGCCCTCACATGCTCCTCTAGCCCATACTGTCTTCACTCACGTCTATCTCATTATGGAGCAAATGCTAAAAGCTAAAGTGCTTTCCATCAAGTTCTCAATTAGATAATAGAGGCCATAAAGGCTGCTTTTTGCACCTAACACCACCTAACATGAAGAAGGAGTGCAGTTGTGGATAATCATATCAGTCAATTCCTTAATCACTTTTTGCTCCTCTGAAAAACACCTCACAGACAACGGCTAAAAGCGTTGAAACAATGCCCTGTTCTGCCAGGAACGAGTTGGAATTAAAAGCTAATTCTGTCAGGCATATCTGGAAGCCTTTGCCACAGAAGAAGAAAGATGCCATGAAATGAGCTGAAAGGTGTCTTATTTCACAAAGATAAAACAACCAAAATAAACACATAGGAACCCTGTAAAAGTGGCGATAAAATAAGTTGACTGTATTAAAATCTCTAATTAATTTTTTCTGTCATTCAGCCTTTTTGGTGGCCTGCTTTTGTCTGCGCCAAACTCCTCTTAGACAAAAGAAGGAAAAGAAATGGAGGTAAGCAGTTGTCAAGTAAAGTCAAACAACTGGTCTAGGTAATGGCTCTAAGCTGACTTCCAAGCAGCAAGATGTTCCGGTGACCACAGCCGCCATTATTATGAAGACGTTTAAGGTCCATGGGACGATAGCCAACCTCCCTGGATGTGACCACAAAAGGAAACAGCCCCAGGCTAAACAGATTCAAGTAATGACCTGTACATGCCAAACAAGTTAAATTAAAGTGTGACCACTACTCACACCACAAGTTGCTTTGTGCAACAGAATGCAAGAAACAGAGCAAAACACTTTCCCTGAATTCATTAATGTAGATACAGCACAAGTCAGGTATTAATTATTCATGTTCTAATTATTCAAAGAACATTTCTTCTCTCATACAAATCCATCAAAGCCATTTTTCTAGTGTTTAGTCATTTTGTGGCTCAGACTGAACCTGCTCGCGCTGCACTGGTTGAAATGGCGCAGCAGAGGGATCATTATGTGGGGCTGAGAAAAGCATTAGTCTTAACAGCTTAAGTCTCACATTTGCAGTGCTGCCATTTTTGTGTGCATTTAAACGTAGCCAAATGCGACCATGTGAATGTAACTCCTCAATCACTTTAGTAAACAAAACCGCAGGCTGCAATAATGAGAAACCCATTTTTTTTCTCCCTTTAACTGTAGCGTAGCTGCACATATGCCTTTGTTGTCTAAAATGAGCAGTAGTTGTAATTTTTCATCATCCTCTCATTTAAGCGTATTTAGAACGCCTTTGTGTTAATATACGGTGCCATCAACGAGAGCAGTCTCCTCTTCGTCCTGCTGCTCTGCCGGTGTTAAGCAGAACAAGAAAATGGATATAAGCACGCAGCTACACCAACAGATGTTTATCGCGCATAAACATGTAATATTACACCTAACAATATCCTGCTTTGGCTTTTCCTGTAGCTTTCTATAGCGATAGCCGTCACAAATCAATGGAGGTCACAATAACAGTTTCCTTGGCAGATGTTCTACTCGCTGTACAATTGTTCCAAGTTGTACAGTAACTTTTCTGATGTTCACAGAGAAGCATTGCAGTTCCTCCACCTCAGCATGGATGAGTATAAACTAAAGGTTAGGCCAAAGTGCACCTCTGCAGCGAATACATTCACCCAGGCACGACATTTGGAAGAGACGAGGAGAAAGCGAATGCTCTGCGACTGTGCTAATTGGTGTGTGAATGTGGGTGCGGCAGACCGCTCTTGTTTTCTATGTGACAGTGTACGCTGCTTTAGTCAGCTTTAACGTGCAAACGGCGGAGTGTGACTCAAGACTTTCTGCGGTATTACTTAATACTTTTCAAAGCCCACTCCTGTCTCCATTCACAGTAGGATTAGCTCTGCCCATCAATACCCTCACCTTTTAATTTAGAGGAGATTTATAAAATCATATTTCGTCTCTTCGCAGGCCGAGCCGTTTAAACGAACTTGATTGCAGAGAGTCTGCTAAAGCATAAAGTGGATGAAGTGGTTTTTTAACTTACCTCGCTGCGGGAGGTTGGCAGTTGAGGAAGTGTTGGCGCTGTAATTTTCCTGTAGGCTTTGGCAGCTGTGATCAATACCATAATCATTTGCAGAAAGTCCCCAGATATACGAGAAGTCATAAAATAAAATGTACGGATGACAGTTTGTTCACATGCTATGAGACGGTTCCTCTCCTCGAGGAGGGGGATGTGTTAGATAAGTCAATATCTCAAGCTGTAGGTCTCCTCTGACAGGCATTACTCTTCCAGCTGTTTCTGATTTCATCACCTGTTTTTGAGTCTTCTTCTTCTTCACATTATTAAATGTCGGAGCCGCTGCTTTTATTGCAGCTAGTATGCACTTAATAAATGCTTTGCTACTCTCACAGCGTTTCATATCCTTAAACCTTTGTCCAACATCACAAAGATGCTACCTGTGCCTGTGTGGGTTTGTGCCTTCACCCCTTCCTGAGAGGAAGCACTCAGCAGTCCCTCTCTGCTAAAAGTGCTGAGTGTGATGCACGGTGTCAGATGACAAATCTAAGGGACAAACTGCATCTAAAGCAGACATTCTTTATAGTCTCTCCTTCACCCATCCAGCACTCTCCCTTCATCCATCCCCTCATCTTTATCTGTCCTCTGCATCCTTCAAATAAACTCATCTCGTCGGAGTTCATTGTGTAAGCTGACTATTTCCCAGCTACAGTATCTACAGTTACGCGAAGGCTCGCTGTGCGTTGTTTTCTGTTTGATTCACTGGCCTGATTAGATGTTATAATCAACCTCATACACCAAAAAGAGAGAAAAAAGATTCTCCGGAGGAAACAAAATTTGGACTTTTGCTGACAGCAAAAATTACCGGACAGCTTTGATGTTGCTGGAGCACAGCGTGATCTCACTACAGATAACCTGCTGACTGTGCAGAAATACCATTTAGGTTAATAAATCTCCTGTAGATACACAAGTTTTAAACATTTAATGAAGCTACTGCTGTGCCAGAGACACATGTATCCACCCCGCTGCTGTGTTAGGGCCACAGCTATTTAATAAAGTCAAAGAAAAGCAGCCACATTTACACTTGTTTGGTCAGAGTGAGACAGCAATGTTTTAGACAAAAGCCTAAAAGGAATTGCCAGTGCTGTGACACTTACGGAGACGGTGCTGATGGCTCGTGACATCCACATCGCAGCCTTTCTAGAGTTTAGCCCTGGTGAACATTATTTTTACAACACTTTTCTGTTCCGATTTTTTCCCTCTTTGTTTCGTTCTGCTTATTTATCCATCATTCACTTTTCACTCACAGTAATAGAAAGACAAAAGCAACGTGATGCTGTGCATCAAAGAGATGACAGTGACTCATCAACACCCCCGTCACTACTGACAGAACATTTCACTGTGGGAAACCTCCACCATGAACAGCTCTGTCAGCAGGTGACAGCATCACAAAAGGATGCTACACACGCACACACACAGAGGACCACATGCTGCACATACGAACATGTGCACACACGTAATGCATTATGTACATACGCTTGTATATATACACACAGTCTAGAGTATGTTTGGAGTTGTGACAGACATTAACTAAGCACTGAAGCCTAGAAAAACCTGGATTATCTGAAAAGTAGACAGTAGTAGTAATGCTAAGAACACGTCTTATTTCTGTGAGTTAGAATGTGAAATTGGAACAAATTTGAATATCAGTTTTCCATTACAGCAGCAATATGCTCAGGCACAAAACATCTTCTTTGTTTGTTTGTTCGGGTTATTGAACTGTGTGCTGCAGTTTGAAAACTGTCAGCTCCAGCAAACAGTTTTTACAACAGACAAGTCACATTATTAAATGATAAGACACTTAAACCAACTATAAATTATATCAATCAAACATTTTCTTCTTATGGACTGCTATTTCATTTCTTCACTCCCTCCCTCTCTTCTTTGGTTTTCATATCTCCTTTGGTTTGTTTCTTGTTTTCTTGCATCTCATCTCTGTAGAACCCCCCTGCTGTCACCCACTGCCATTTTTCCTCCCCTCCACTCACATTATTTATTTTTTCCTCATTTGCTCCTTGTCGTCCTCCTTTCCTCCTGCTGTTAGTCTCTTCTAGCCTTCATCTTGCTCCGAGGGGGGCTGGGAGCCATGTTTTTTCCTAATGATGCGTTGCTTAAAGGAGAGAAAATATAACAGTTAACCACCTCATCTTGCTCTTTATCAAGCACACGCGCGCACACACACACACACAAACACACGCGCACACACACACACACAGTGACAAGAAGAAGTTTGGAAACACTCAGCCAATTAAATATTCTTATTGTGCTTAATTTGTTTTATTCAATCAATAGTTGTAAATGAATCCCAAAACATAAAACAATTCACTTTGAGCATATTTGAGCAGAAAAAATAATGGTCAAATTAAATCTGCACAGAAAAAAAATCTGCACCTGTATGCAAAGCATTGTTAGGCTGTAAATGCCAGGTTACGGTAGCGGTCACGCTCGCTGCTGTCTGCTTGGTTAGTGGTGGATTACTGAGGAACACTCCACACCTATCTTTTCCATTATTAATGACCCCCTCAAAATGTGTGTATGATAATGGCTGTAATTTCTTAATGGTTAATGGCACACTTCTGTCAAACCTGTCCAATTAAAGATGAAAGTGTTTTTTTATTTCTCATTAAATGTGGTGGTGTTCTGTGAACTCACTCCAATAAACATTATAATTAATAATGGACCTAAAGTAACTGAACATGTGGTGTAGTTAACTGGTTTTGGATTGGGACAGTATGGAGGATAAACACATTCCAGTAGTGATTGCAATGTATTTCATACTCTGATTGACTCAAACACATGAAAATGAGGCTCTCATTGATTTACAGACTAATTATATATTTATACGCTGGGCTTCTGTGCATATGTACGGATGTGTTTACGCATTTATGATTGTTTGTCGGGTTTTAATTTGCATGTAGATTTCTCTAGCTTTCATTTTAGCTCCCCCTGTTTTTGTCTCTATTCCTTTCCTATTCCTAAGGATTCTTACTCCTCGCTCTCTCTCTCTCTCTCTTTCTAATGAGATACAGCGTTCTTCTGCCACTTGGTGACAGCCTCTCTTTTGCCAATTAGCAGTGGAGTCGCCAGCTCTCTGTTTGACTTCGGAGATTACATCTCTGTTTGTGTACACAGCCCTCAAATGAGACGATCCACTCAAAGGCCGGAGATCTATCAACAAACGTACTATATAGGGAGCCCTGACTCCGTATGTGTGTGTCTTTGTGTTGATGCTTTCTTTATGGGTCTGTTGGCATTTATCAGTCTGAGGTTGTGTTTAAACCTAAGATGCCGTTTTTTTTCAGCATACTCTGTCATCACCTTGATCATAGTGCTTACATCAAGAGAGGAGTAAATGGGGCAAAAATAAACTGAAATATTCATCCTAAAAACAGGAATTACTGCATACCTCTCAGCTGTCAAACTAGAAAATTGTGCAGCAGCGCCCAAGGCTTATTTTCTCTTTTATTACACACACTATACATTAGTTGCTCTAGGTCTAATTGACCGATGGGGTGGTAAATTTGAATCAGTATAGTGCTGCAGCCCGAGAGATGACCCAGATGAAAAAAGGAAAAATACTCACGTGGTGCCCACAAATGGCAATACGCACACAAAAAAACTGCTGAATTGCTTTCTTATGTTTGTGCATCCCTGGCAGTCCCAGTGATCAGCACCATGGACAGTGGTTATGACAAGCGATCCATCTGAGCTCTACAGGAAAACAGAATGGCGTCTGAGGAGACTACGCCAGTGTTTTGCGAATAAACTTAAAAAGATGAAGATGCAGAAAACTTTTGTCAGACTTATACTATTGTGGAGTGCATCCTTAAATTATACAGCTCGAAGGTTGGTAATGTAATCATCTTCCATTAACTTTCCATTAGGATTTTAAACATCATCTGATAAATCTAGTGAGGACCCGTAAGAAGTTTTCTTCCTTTTCTTTTTGCTTCCTGCTGCAGGTTTTTAAAGAAATGTGAAGCATGGCACGTGAAGCGTCAGTCTGACTTGGACAAAACATTAAGCAGGAAATGACCTCTGGCTGCCTTTTAAATAGCTCCCTTTGAAAACAAACAGCACACACTCACCTGTCCTTATCAGTGCTTACTCGACCATATATCAACTCATTTCAGTTGTACGTGTTGTTTTAACGTGCCCACTTAGCTCGCATAATGCATTACTTAGCATAGCTGGTAACACCTCCTGGAAATAGATATGACCAAGTGAATGCAGCCTCTACAAAAATGTTTGCACTTTTACACCTGGCAACCAGCCATTTGGTCATAACGTTGTTTCACAAAATAGTAGGAAGGAGGGTCTCCAACACACAGAGGTTTTGAGTCTCACTGGACCATCCAGCAGCTGCTACAGAATTAGTAAATGCTGGTTTGAATTTTATTACTATGCACTAATTATTATGAGGCATTTCATTATATAGTTTAAATGACAACAACAGAAAGGACTAATTCCGTATGGAGTGTTTAGCTGAACAATTACTTATTGTATGTGCAGGAAAAAAGGCAGACTGCACATAACACTCTTATAGCAAAGATATACAGAATAATGACGATGTGACGACAATGTGAACACTGTTCCCAAACAGTCGAGATCATGCAAGATGGTTCTCCTCTGCTACTGACATTGTGAAGGCGATTAGGATTAGTGTGAGAGACGTTTTTGTTGTCGTCCCAGCTTTTCACGCGCTTGCTACACTTGCCCAATGACGGACAGGAGGAAGCCACGAGGGTTAAAAGAAGGAAGGATCATTTTTACAGTGGATGTCTGTGTTTGCATGTGGCATTGTGTCTGTGCTGATACTCTTCACATTAAATAGGCCACACACTTCGGCTTTTTTGGAATTGTGAATGACTTATTTTAACGGTGTGAATGAACGCCGAAGAAAGGAGCTGGCAGAGAAGCTTGTTAAGCCCTTTACCCATCATAGAACACTGTGCCGAAGGGCCTGTCTGTGATTTTATCATTTTCATGCCTGTCGCTGTGGTTTAGGCTTAGAGACTTCCATGCTGTATCTATTATACACGCGCAGACACTTGAACGCCGTTAGTACCTGCGTGTTCATAGACATATCGATGCATGTGCACGCTACACAGCAGGATAAAAAAAAATGTTCTATTGCAGAAACATGGACAATTTATCCAGACTGTTGAATCCACACACCACAGTAGCCAGTGGCCAACAACACCCAGGTATGCTGGACAGATCCACTCCAGATAACAAATCTTCCACCTGTTTACTGTTGACTGTGTGTGTGTTCTGTTGTAGCATTCATCTCTAGCTCTTTAAGAAAACCGTGCAAAAAGACAAATGTCCGACGTGTATTTTGTTCAGCTGTGTGCCGATAGGTTTGTCTTTGATCCGCAACTTCAGCTACTTTCCGGTTTTCATCTTTCCCAAAGTGTTAAACAGAAAAGCGGTAAACAGCTGTGTTTGCGATGAGAGAGAAGTAAATGTAAAAGCTTTCAGGTGCCTTCGCTGTGCCTCCACTTCTGTGTGCAGCATTGCCTGTCACCAGGCATTTACAAACTGCTTGACTACTCAGAGTTTTGTCCATAAATGTAGCTGAATCCTGTTTCTCCTTCTGTAAAAAAACAGTATTGTGTGAGCGCGCGCCTTGCTCGAGGAAGCACTTGTCCTGCGAGCATGCAAGGGTCTGCGTGTGCTTGCGCGGCTAATCTATCAAAACAAGTGTTTGTGATTGCCAGTGGATGGATGACCTTTGGGGCCTCTCAGGAGTCCCCTGTCACATCATGTGGTGGAGATAGCGGACAGGAGGGGAAAGAGCTGACAAAGAATGCAGGGAAGACACTTGCTGGGTGAATAAATGTTTTGAGTTTTTTTTGAAATCCATTGTTCGTGAAATGGTTTTGCTGAGCATGCTTGCTTTCCTTTTCAGCATCATCCTGCTTCATATTCATGCACTTGCACACAATCTCACCTGGCAGCTGCCCAGCAGTCTACATCTCCACTTTATATCAGTGAGCTGCTCCGCTGGAGCCAGCAGAAAGTGAGTGCCCTGCTCAAGGGCACACCGCCACTAGGTGTTGAGAGAGACTGTTTACGCATTAGCTTTACTTGCCCAGAATTTTCCAGCTGGACTGCTCTTCAAAATTGCAACCTTCTGGTCATAAGCCATTTCTCTAATCTTTAGGCCACCGCCACCCCTTGCTGAGTGAATAAATTGTGTCTCTCGAATATCAAATGGAATATATCCATTTTCTGCATCGCGACATTTTCAACAGGCCTCTTTTCATAATTGCGCACTATCACTTTACTAATTTGGCCAACTCCGATTTCTCCACAAAATTACACGCTACACCAGCAATCTCACATGAGAACAAACCCAGATGAGATGGACAACAGATCCAACAGTCCTTGCAGGCAACAGCACATGATCTCTGCAAGTGGAAGCCAGATGTTGTGTCTCTCTGCCAACACACAGAGGATTCCTCACTCGCGTATGAACAGACAGCACAAAAAGGCCACGTGCTTTATCTTGACAGCCCAACGTCAAACTTTCTTCCGCCCACCATTGACAACAGCTGCCTCAATATATGCAAATCCTACAAGGCAACATCCATCACACATTCCAAATCGCCTCTTATCAGGATTTCGTTTTTCTTATTACATGCCCCTCAAATCACTTGAAGACAAGAATTCGGTGCTAGCGAATGCCACCACTGCAGATAAGTGATGGAACTGATGCTTAAAAGGACCTGAAATCACGGGCTAGAAAACAGCGGACACGAGAAATGTGTCTGTTTTTTATCCCTGTTTGACCGTTGACTGATTCTTCCCATCACGTCACATCTCTACAAATAGATTGTCAAATGAAAGTAAAAAATAAACACCCACATCTGAACGCATCTGTTAGTTCAGCTACTGAGCAATGAAAGCCCCTGTCCACTCACTTCATCCTCTTCATCATTAACAATACTTCATTATTGGCATCCAAAATATCCCAGTTACTGTCATGCTCAGTTCTGCTCGTTAGGCCTTCTTCTCTATTAATTTGGTTGTATATTGATTGGTGTCATTATTGCTGGACTGTTTGTGTATTTATTTATTTTGCTCTTTTCATTGACGATATTTTTTATCTAGTTCCTGCAGCAAATGAAATAGTAATTAACTATTTCTTCACAGTGCAGTCATTTGTGTGGATGCTTCTTTTACACATGCTCATATTCAGGTAATTTTTCCCCAGAATAGATTTGTTTTTTGGTTAAGGAGCTATTCTTGTCAGGGTACCAAAAGTTGTGTTGTGTTGTGTTAGTCTTATTACTCTGTGGATGAATGGTTCAATTGTTCATGTGAAATAATTGCCAGCTGCCAACTGAACAAACCTAAGTTTGGAAATACCTTGTAGACATCTGCTTACTGGGTTGTGCGAGAGCCTAAACACACACACGCACACGTGCACGCGCACGCGCACACAGAATGGCATATGGGCAGTGACATTTTCCAAGTGACATTTTGTCTGTGGTCAATTCCAAACTCACTGAGTGTGAACCCAGTCATATTGTCTTCCACATTGTCATGGAGCCAACAGCTCCCACTTACACATGCATATGACCGTCCACGCACACGCACACGCACACGCACACGCACAGGCACGGGCACAGGCTTGTCAAATTTCTTAGACCTCATTAGGCCAGATTAAAAGCATCTAGTGGTAATGGAATTTGAAAGTCGGTTTGGGTGCGGCCACACAAATATATGGGTATAAATATGGGTTTGATAATAATCTAAAATTCTACTAATATCAAGTAGGAGTCAACTACTTACCCCATAGCAAGATTTTTCCACAATAATTGTCAAGATCACTTTACTTTCTTTACTTTTTCAAACCAGACTAAGAGTTCGGCTGACAACCATCACAGTTTTATAGCCTCCTTTCTTGACTTTGACCCATGTCAACCATGTTTCTTTCCCATTTCCCAGAGAAAAAAATAAGATGGATGGTATCTGTAGATGCATTTATTTCTACGATGCACATGAATTAAACTATTTTGCCAGGCAGTATATTCATTATCAATGTAATTTCTTTTTAATCTGCCAAGGTGAAAATGAATTCTGTGAATGCCTCCCAGAGGTGCACACAGGGAGTTGTTAACCTTTTGTAAACGCTCCATGCGCACCTACAATTCAGCCCAGGTGGGTGGTGCCACACAATTTATATTATTGTTATATACTGTGCATTCTTCCCTGCAGGCCTGGACTCCTATTCCTTCAACCTCCTGGATCTTCTTACTGTCCTCGCCCACCTTAGACCCAACAATAACTTTTAATGGGTTTGTCTGACCACCAGCTCTCATTACCCCCACCCGTCAACACAACATTCAGTCACTGCAACAAAGTGTCAAAAGTGAAAAGATCCAGCACAGCACAAAGGGTCATATTTGTGGGTATAGCTAAGTCTGGCCAGGTGTTTCTGGGTGTGGTAGTGATGAATATTTACTTTTGATGCAGTGGGGAACAAGTTACAAGGGTTACATATTGCCTGCTTTATGGCAGTACAGGTAAATTAGATTGTAATCTGCTCTGTGATGATTGCATGACTTATAAATGGGAGGTACACTGTTTGTTATGTTTGTCAACATTTGATAAGTTGATAATGACTATTTCATAATCATACTGTATCAAGCTTAAAATCAGAGTGAGAAATTAGTTAGTATGGAGCTGTTTTTCAGAGACTCTAAACTAAATATATATAACCCTGGGGATGCTTCTAGCTTTTGACAAGACCCCCTCCTCACACTTTTGTACAGTCCCTTAGTGATGGGTCAGTGTAACTTGATAATATGCAAATAATACACACTGAAATACACTGCAGCTAACACTACATGCAGCTCAACATTCAACCACAGGAAGTGCTATTACCCTAAATTAGATAGCACTTCTATAACATCTATAGAAAGCAATCCTGATCTCATGTTAGAAAGCACCAGAGCAGCATGCAGAATCACTGAATAATTAAGTTGGAAAGTAATTAACCCAGACACAAGTGCAGTTCACATTTTTAGTTATAGGATAACATAGCATGTATGACGATTTTCCAAACAATTAATATAGTATACATTAATAAATGATAACATTTTATAAACCATTATGCATGCAACAGCTCATGTGTCTCCCTGAGAGAGAGCACAGCTCATGGTGTTTGTGTATGTGTGTGTGTTGTGTGTGTGTATGTTCTGAGCAGGTGTGAAATGAAAATGCTTAATTGTGTTCTTCTTTGAGTACTGCAAAAAAATATCTGTGAATGTTCCCAGTTATCCAGGTCACGGTTATCTCAAAAGAAGTTTAATCCATTAGCAGCTGGACTGGGCCGTGTTTGAACCATTGGAAGGGTGAAACATCATCAAGAAAAAACAAGAAAAACGTTGTCAAGAAACCAAATAAGTCCAGTTGTTATTGGATTAAACTTCTTTTGAGATACTGCAGACAACATTTCCTCCTTCTGCCTGTTTAATTGCAAGTTGCCCAGCTCTAAATAATTATGAAGGCAATATTCACCTGCTGGAGAGAATTGCGGAGAACAACTTGTAACCTCTGAGGTTAAATGTTAAATGATAACATCTCTGCTAAATGATTTGAACTAAATTTTCTCCCAGGCATTAAAAATAAGTAAACAAATCATTTTTGGCTTTTCTTACACAGTGAAAGGCATTTTTAGGTTAAATTAAAACAAAAAACAAAAACAGCTTTTCTTTGGAAGGTATTCACTCTTAATGAGAAAAGTTTATTCTCTATGACATTAGCTTCTTTAAAAGTTGTACTTTATACTATAACTTCCAGATATAAGTTGCAACCAGGGTCTGATCTCCAGGGGGGCAACCCGTTGGCGGCATGTAAAAATTGCTAGATGTGCCACTGCCTTCAGGTGTGTAACCGTCATTGTGAAATGATTTTATAATGATCAGTCACCCTCTAAATTAAATGAACGTAAATTATCAAACATAATATGCTATTAAAAGACAATACTAATGTTGAATGGTATAGGCCTCAGAATGTTTATGTATAGATTCTCATTTTTAATATTAACAATGTCTACACTTTGGTCACATGTTTTTGTTACCATAGCAACACTGAGTGGAATGCATATTGATGTCATTGAACTTGTCATCGGAGTTTAACTTAATAACTTGGTCAAATCCAGAGACCTAGTCAGTTCCTGTCAGACCTTCAATAGAGACGTGTCTCAGATAGAAAAACCCAAAACCACTTAGAATAAGTTCAAACAAGTTAGCTTCATGGAATCAATTGATACTATGGAAAAAACCAACAGCTCCAAGGAAAAAGTAGGATTTGAAGACCCTGCTGAACTTGACCCAAGCCAGGGCAGCCAGTGTGCACCCAGCCAGGAGGAGGTTTGTTACCAGATGGAAGCTATGCGGGAGGAGATGGACAAGAAGGTGAAAAGGATGACCTAATTCACCAAGATATCAACGGAAAAGAAGATTCTCGAAGAACAATGTGCAGAGAGCTCAGCCAAGCTGAAAGAAAAAGACACCAAAATCACCCAGATGGAAGCTCTGCACAAGAAGGTGAATCAGGTCAGCCTGAAAAAGGACCAGGTTATCCTGGAAAAGGATGACCAGATCACCAAGATATCAATGAAAAAGAAGAATCTTGAAGCAAAGCTGAGGGAGACCTCAGCCAAGATGAAAACAATAGAAACCAAACTCACCCTAAAGGAAGAACTTCTCAGGAAGGTGAATATAGTCATCCAGGAAACAGCTAAATGGATGAACAAGATATCAATGGAAAAGAAGGTTTTTGAAGAACAATGCGCAGAGAGCTCAGCCAAGCTTAAAGACAAGGAACAGCAGTTCTTCGACAGCCAGGCTGAGTGGAACAAGAAGATGGACCACATTGTTCAGAACAATGAGTTTAACGTCTACGTAGACAAACAAGGGGAAATTCATAAAGCAGAGCTGAAAGAAAAAGACACTAAAATCACCCAGATGGAAGCTCTGCACAAGAAGGTGAATCAGGACATCTTGGAAAAGGACCAGTTTTTCCATGACGGGATCACCAAGATGGCAACGGAAAAGAAGATTCTCGAAGAACAATGTGCAGAGAGCTCAGCCAAGCTTAAAGACAAGGAACTGCAGTTCATCCACAGCCAGGCTGAGTGGAAGAAGAAGATGGACCACATTGTTCAGGAGAACAGTGAGTTGAACATCTGCATGGACAAACAACGGATAGATCTTGAAGCAAAGCTGAAAGAGACCTCAGCCAAGCTTAAAGAAAAAGAGACGGAGGTCACCCAGAGAGAGGCAGAGTGGCAGGAAAAATTCAAAGCTCTGGAAGGACAGCTGAAAGGTGAGATGGCTGAGAAGGAGGTCACGTTTAAGGGGATGCAGGAGCTGGAAAAAGAGGTGCTCTTCAAAACGACCCAAATGGAGGAGAAGATCAAGCTCCTGATCCAGAGAAACAATGAACTTCAGGAGCTCGCCTCAATGACAGATAAGGAAAAGGCAAAGATCAAGAAAGCACAGAAAGCGCAGAGGGAGGCAGAGAAGAAACTGAAGGAGAAGAAAGAGGGGGAGAAAAGAGAGAAAAAGGAAAGAAAGGAGCATGAAAAGAGGGAGAAATAGAGGGAGGAAAGAGAGAAAAAGGAAAGAAAGGAGCATGAAAAGAGGGAGAAAGAGAGGGAGGAAAGAGAGAAAAGGGAAAGAAAGGAGCACGAGAAGAGGGAGAAAGAGAGGGAGGAAAGAGATAAAAGGGAAAGAAAGGAGCACGAGAAGAGGGAGAAAGAGAGGGAGGAAAGAGAGAAAAAAAGAAACAGAAGCTCAGAGAGGAAAAAGAGAAGGAAGAGGAAAAAGGAAAAAGATGGAGATGGAGGAGAAGGGACTTACGTCCTTTCTCCTTTGTTCACCTCTTCTTTTGACCCCTGCCGACCTTATTTAACCCTTTCACCAGCTCTGATGTAGAAAAGAATGAAGGGATTTGTCCTTTTTCACAGCAGACATGCTGCAGCAGAAGAAGCACAGGTGTATTAGTTATGGCTGGGGTCCATTAAGAGGCCCTGCTACTGCGCATGCTTGTCCAATGGCTTCGCTTAGCGGGACACTTAGTGGACTGTGATCATCATTAATAGTAATGGATGCCACCTGAACGCCTCCTTCAGGTGGTGTTCCGGGCATGCTCCACTGGAAGAAGGCCAACCCAGGACACGCTGGAGGGATTATATCTCCCGGCTTGTTTGGGAACGCCTTGGGGTCCCTTGAGAAGCGGGAGACAGTGGCTGTGGAGAGGGAGGTCTAGGCTTCCCTGTCTAGGCTGCCGCCCCTGCGACCCGATCCAGGATAACCTGTGCTTTTCCTGCTGTAGCATGTCTGCTGTGAAAAAAGTCTAATCCCTTTGC
>JAUMHF010000012.1:20258438-20315236 GCA_032359275.1 Microctenopoma steveboyesi | reverse complement strand
TTTAACCCTTTCACCAGCTCTGATGTAGAAAAGAATGAAGAGATCTGTCCTTTTTCACAGCAGACACGCTGCAGCAGAAGAAGCACAGGTGTATTAGTGATGGCTGGGGTCTAGAAGACGTCCTGCTACTGCGCATGCGTGGTTGTCCAATGTCTGCGCTTAGAGGGACACTTAGTGGACTGTGGTCATCATTAATAGTAACGGATGCCACCTGGACGCCTCCCTCGGGTGGTGTTCCGGGCATGCTCCACTGGAAGAAGGTCGGCCCAGGGCACGCTGGAGGGATTATATCTCCCGGCTTGTTTGGGAATGCCAAGCGGGAGGCGGTGGCTGTGGAGGGGGAGGTCTAGGCTTCCCTGTCTAGGCTGCTGCCCCTGCGACCTGATCCAGGACAACCTGTGCTTTTCCTGCTGTAGCATGTCTGCTGTGAAAAAGGACTAATCCCTTTGCTCCTTCTACCTCTCAGAGCTGGTGAAAGGCTGTTTCCTACTCTGTTCTTTTCTCTCTCCTCTGTCCTCTCACCCCAACCGGTCGAGGCAGATGGCCGCCCACCCTGAGCATGGTTCTGCTGGAGGTTTCTTCCTCTTAAAGGGAGTTTTTCCTCTCCACTGTCGCCTAGTGCTTGCTCAGGTGGGATTGTTGGGTTTTCCACAGTATACAGTTTACAGCTTATAGTATATTGTGTGTCTTCCCTCTCTCTCGGTCCCTCGGGTCAAATTACCAGCTGCTCCTCTCTTGTTCTGTTTGTTAATGTGCGTCATAAATAAATCTGCCCTAACATCATAAACTATTATTAATTTCTGTGCATGCGTGAGTGATGGTTGATATATTATCTCAGGTATATTGTTGTATAAAACCACAGTGGTACATAAACGGATCACTGCTCAGAGCTCTGCTGCTAATGTGAGCAACCAGGCTGCAGTGAGCAATGAGCATCCAAAGAGCAGAATGAAGACAAGATGGTGTCACAAGAAAGAACGTATGTTCAGGGACGGAGAGAAGAAGGAGACGTTAGAAAAGTCCCTACGTAGGTTGATATTTGGATCCAGCAGGTTGAGTGCAGACTGTAACAGCAACTTAGCAGCTAGAAAGGAAAGGAAAAGCACATGATTGCTCAGTGTTATAACTAACTTAACTACTATTCATAAACATACTTGAAATAGATCAATGAATGAAAATGAAATTAAAATAAATAATGTTATTATAGAAAAAATGGTGACTTAACATTAATACAAAATTAATAACATTTATTAAACTTGGAGATAAACAAATTCCTTAAGAAAGTGCATTAAGCCAGTATATCATCCACATTTATTTTTATTTTATTAAAACACAAAATCCTCACAGTAGCTTCACCACATATGATAAACTCACTGACCTCTTTTCACACAACACGAGCTTCTACACTCTTCACTGTTAAAAGCAGCATATTGGTGGTGTGGGGTATCTATCAGAGGTCAAACGAGAGATGTTTATTTCTTTTAGTTAGTGTCTTATACCTAAGGTAAACCTCTTCTTAACTAAACAACTGAACCTTTATGAGCTGATCTGCTTGGTATAAATGCAGTCTTTGTGTTTTCCTTATATTGTATGTAAGAAAAGTATGGGCACTTCCTGCAGGTCAGGACTAAACTTAAAATCCCATTTTAAATTGTTCATTATTGTGCGCACAGTTTAAGAGACACACATTGTGCGTTTCTGGCTAAGGTGAAGTCCTGTGGGTGTGCAGCAGCCCTCCCGGTGGTATCTGAGGCAGGATGGGCTCACACCCTCTGTTTCTTGACAAACAGCTTGTGGAGCTACAGATAGCAGCGGCACAGAGACTTCATCTTTAAAGCACTTTACCAAGGGACTCTGTGTCAGCTTGCCCACATGGTTATTACTAAATTGACCATTAAACAGGAATCAAAGGAAAGAGAGAAAACAGATCAGAGTATTTACAGTGGGCACTGTGCAGTGAATAGCCCCCCTCCATATATAATGCACACTAATTAGACCGTTCGTCACAAGTTAAACACAGTAGAATCTTTCCACAGTATTTATAGAAGAAGAGAGAGAATTAGAGATTGGTCTGCGATCCATGTGTGAAAACTAAACAATATGTTACTCTAGACAGTTAATCACAGAGGAGTTAATCACTGCAGCCCATTACCAACAGGTTCACACACATTCAATCAAACGCGCACCAGTGAGCACACACAGATATGCAGGAGATGGGCAGAATACAATAGACTTAAGCAAATGACATTAACACAAGCTGCTACTCGGGCCATTTTTCAAAGAACTACCAATTAGAGTCAGCTTCTGTCCCTAAAGGATATAATTTGTATACATGTGTTTTTAAGACTTCATCATATGGCAGACTGTGAGTTTCTAGGTCAACTAAGATAAAAAAACAGTCTTGCAAATTGTGACTTTAATTCAGCGAAGAGGAGACCTCTTTCTTCTTGATGTGTATGTGTATGAAAGCACTAAACTACTTGTATTGAACCTGACATCATGTGTTAAACAAATAGCATTACCCTTTGTAACAAAAGCAGGCAAATGCTGCTACTACCATTCCCTGATTTGACAATTATGTAACAAAACGGTTTAGTGATACAATCAACATAATGAGTTTATTTATATAAAGTAAGAAAATACCTTTCATTCACTTTGCCTCTTTCTTTTTTACTTTCAGTGTTCCTTATTATTTTGTTCTGGTCTTATGTAACTTTGACAGAGCAAATATGCTAATGCGTGGCCATAATTAGGACAGAGAGAGCCTGAACAGTATGTGTTAGCCAGGCTGACATCCCACTTTAAAACCTAAACCACTATTTCCAGGCAGCTTGAGGTTTGCTGTTTGCAGCACATATGCCCAAACTCACAAACACATAATAAAAAAATCGAACGTGGAAAAACACAATAAAAGACAGACACACTAAAACAAGGAGGAGAGAATGCGACAGAGTGAGAGAGCGAAATTAGAGGCTTAGAGAGATGATGTCATTTTGCCCACTGAGCCCTTAAATAATTTAATGAGGGAGAGATCTGTCAGAGTATTGCTGTTTGTGTGTGTTGAATATTTATAAAGCATATAAAACTGTTATGGGCCAGCTGTTGTCACTCACGCGTCTCAGGTGAATGTGTTTTTACAATAGAATCCAAAATTCTTGTTCTGGTCACCTCCAGAGGTGTAGTGCAGTTTCAGAGTTGGTTGGTTTTACTTTATTAAAAGAATAGAAATTTTTTTATCGAGTGACATTAACCATTAGCCTGGACACTCTTATTTTTAGCAATTCTGTGATGTGACTCTCTCTGACTGTCTTTGGGGCCAGAGATTTCTTTAATCCTGCGTTCATATTTATAAAAACAAACAACCAGCCCCCACTCTCTCTCTCACACACACACACACACACACACACACATTCAGCTATGCACTTTGCTCTTAAGATTTGAGTAGAACTAAAAACATTTCTAATTTTGGAAACCTGAGATGGTCATGACATTTTCCTCACCACTTTATGACTGAAGATGATGAAAGACATCATCGTCAAGTGCCTCAAATTTTTTCTAACATGCTTCTTTGAATACCTGCCTTCAGCTGCCTGCTTAACAAATCATACTGTCAGTGTTATGAAAGGCAGAATTAAGGTGGTAATAATTAGTACCAAACTAAACATAATTTTGTGATTGCTAAACACAAATATGTGTGTGTATTTATGTTGAATCTGTCCTCCTCCTACTCACCCCTGGACAGCCCCTCCCACCCACTACACAGTGTCCTGGCTGGACAGAGGAGCACGTTCAGCCACAGACCTATCAGTGTCAAGTGCTCCACAGAACGCCACAAGAAAGAATTTCTTCCTGTGGCCATTAAACTCTACAACAGAGGCTTTCACAACAGCATTCAGCGAAACATGTGTAGTTATGTAGAAACCCTACGCTGTGCAGCCTGCTGGAGTCGGATGTAGTGCAGTTCATTTTGCAGGGTACAGACGTTGGATAAAACGGTGGACGGGAGACTACTGTAGGTTGACTGGCAGCCACTCATATTGACTCATAACCGTTATAAAGTCCAGAGCATCATTTGTTTTTTCATAGTCATAGGATTTGTTTTCAGGCTAGCACGGACTTCTGCTCGCTTGCTGCGCTTCGGTTTTCTTGCGCACCGCTTCCGACTTCACCTTCTCCGGCTGCCGGCATCAGGCAACGCCGAAGTCTTCGAGGACATAGGCACGCTACCCTCAAAAAGTTAACAGGAAAATGTAAAAACAGCTTTTTGGAACCTTCAACTCTCCCACAATTATAATTTTTATAAATCACAATACATCACCTTGCAAACAGCAGGGCGCAAAATCTACAACATATCTCAAGAAAACAAAGACTGATAGAAGCAACAATTAATAAGTTTGTGGAGAAACACTCTAGGAAGATAACTTTCTGATCCCGGTTCTTCTTAGCAGTGCAGTCACATTTTGCTGACGATTAGGCTGAAGTTGTCTAATTTGTGATAACACTAATAATTTGTTCAAATACAACTCTTGGAACTGGCATATTTTTCTCTGCCTTTAAGCTCATTATTGCTGAGCCACTTTAGGATATAAGTCAACATGTGTGGTTTCATTATTGTGTTTTAATTGTTACATTATTATGTGAACCTGGAACCAAAAACACAATTTCCCCAAAATGTTCTTGCAATAATCTAAGTGCAGATTGTCTGTGAGGATTCTGCACCCACTCATATTGACTCATAACCATTATAAAATCCAGAGCATCATATTACTACAGTGATAACATCAGAATTATTGTTAATCAGTAGGATCAGTCTTAAAAGCTTCAAATGTTTTATGTGTTTTAATAGGTCTAAAAAGCAGCCTAGGGCCTCAAGATTTCTTAGCCTGGTCCCGACCATGATAAATTATGTATTTTCAATACATAATTCTTTTCCCTGTGTTGTGTTTGCGTATGTGTCCTCGTAATTCTTTGTAATGTTCACCATAGTGGCTTGTAGCACTTTTGGCACTTTTGTATTGTTAATGAACCCCAAACCCATGAAGCAAAGCGCTTACTGTTATTATCAGGGCTGATGTGCTGTCCATTGCATTACTGTCGTAGCCATAATCACGTTAAATTACACCCCTCAGGTATTGCTGCTAATTTAAATTACATTTCGTTAGAAGCAGACTGATACAGAAAAGGCCAATCATCAATGTGATAGGAAGGACCAGTATCCCCGGTGTAACACAATAATGAATCATGTGTTATGGAAAAAGATGGGTGTTAATGAGCAAAGTTAATGCAGAATGAAGCCAGACCGAGCTGTGTAATTTTTCTTTGTCTAGTATCACCAGTGTTTGGCAGATGGCTACAGCACCTGCGTGCACACCTACACACTGATGCACACACATACATGATCAGTGTAGGCACTCATGAAGACATTCAGAACTTTCTCGTACTTCAATTCCTTCTAATAGTGATATTAAACTTGAGAACGTAATTCAACCTCACCTATGTTCTAAAATTCTACTTTAAATTACAACTGTGTAATTACAAAAGTGAATATGGCAGATTGACAGTAAGACAGTAAACAGAAAATATACTTAAAGCTAAAAGTAAGTCGAGCAGCCTCAGACACAAAACATTGTGCTCACTCAAGTCTTGGTTTTAGTTTCCACAAACAAAGTACAAGAACATACACCCACTGTTAGACACACCTTACACCGTGACTGGTAACAGTAAACGCTATTGTACAGACTCAGACACAGAAAACCTACATTGTTCGTGGAAAAAAAGCTTTTAATATGATCGGGCCATTCTGGTAACTGTTTTCCTTTTCTTCTTTCTCTTTTTTCTCTTTTCTTTCTCTCAGGGTCTCTGCCCCACCCTCCCCGCCGCTTCCCTCCTGACTCGCGCTCGACTTTTCACACTTGTTAAAGTGACTGACAAGACGAGCAGAGGAGGGGAGGGAGAGAGGAGGGCAGAAATGAATCGCAGCTAAATTTGAACCATACCTAGGCTACGTGAACCACAGCTGTGAGTTCACTAGGCATGAACGGGTGTGACTGCAACTGTGCAAGGAATTCTAATATCCTTTGGACTGATGCAAGAGAGAAGGGTGACCTTTTTATTAGCTCCCATTCACACTCTCCTTTCTCACTCCTTCTTTCCACTCATCTCATCTCATCTTTTTTTCCTTCCTCTCCGCTGATTGAGGGAAGAGTGGAGAAAGTCTGAAAGAGCAAAGGAGAGTTACTAACTAGAAGGTCACCGCTCTATTTGATAGCCCTTTGTCTCCCATCCAAGAACAGCACTGTTAATAGCTACCCATAGGCCACTTTAAAATGATTGGGCCTTATCTCTAGACACTCACAATCGCAGACAGACAGCGCACAGTGTCTTTATGGTGGCAAGTGAGAAATTTTTGCTTAAACGGCGAAAGAACTATGCTCATGTTAGTTCTAATACTAACAGTGACAGAACAGGGTGCTGTTTATCCCATTTACAGCTGTGATCCATGGGCTCCGGTGACATGTATTATGTCCCAGTATGTTAGCCCCGTATTTATTGCCTTACAGTGTTGTCTGTTTTATTGCCTCCAAACAGAACCTAATGAGATAGATTCTGTTTGTTTATCGGGATGTGAAGTTTCATAATGAAGGCCCATTATGATGAGCTCTTAATAGGAGTTTCATTTCAATGATGTTAAAGTGGATTTTTTTGTAAGTGTTTTAAGGTATTACTTTCATTCTTCACTGTAGTTTGGTTAAATGTTTAGTCTAAGTACCATGGCCTCAGAGGGTATGCTAGGAGATAATATGAATTGTGCATTTTTCTTTTTCCCATCCACAGAGAGGTCATCCACCACCTCTGTATTGTTCCCCTGGAGCAGTAAGTTTTTAATGCCTTGCTGAAGGACCCTGGATTTTTATCACACGCGTGAACATATTGTATGCAGAGGTGCTTATTTGCATTTAAAATGATTGTATCTGTATATAACATATATACTTGGGACTATCTTAGGAAACCAATATATGTGAATACTGTGTTTATTTCCTCATGTTTTTGTCTAGTTTGAATTACGAGTGCAGCTGTGTGTAGATGGTAGCACGGGAGATCTGTAACATTGGTTTGGTTTCTAGAAAACATTAACTGCCAAGCGAAATGAAGGAGACCGGTCACACTTGGTAAATAGTTTTCTGTGTTAGGCACCTAGGGGGAACTGCTTTGAACGTACCAACAATAGTAAAGCGAAGCTAACAGTTGTCACCGTTTACATGTTTATGATGTAAAAAATGATCAAACTATTGGTAGTTTTGTGTTTGTAATGAATGAAACGTGCATATACAGACATCTCTGTGGGAGCGGTGCAGGTATGTGAAAGGGGACAAACTGTGTGCTCCAGAAGTCAGGACCTAATTTATAATGGGGTGGGGGTGGATCAGTTTCCACAGTTGCCATAGAGACATTTATGGCTCTGCACTGCTTTCTGTCTCCTATTCATTCCTGAGAGAGAAGTGGTGACACGCACACACGCACGACAAGCACGACATAGTGGAATCCTACACCTTCTGCATTTTGATAGGAGCTCACAGGCAGAGCACAGGCAGTGCCAGCCGAAACTCACACCTCGTCAGTTTTTGGATCTAGAACTGTGGTTCATACGTGTGGCAAGGTAAAAAATATGACTTTATGTAAACTAGTTTTTGATCAAAGCAATAGGTGTGACTAATCCTACAGTATTTATCCTTTGATCTAGAGGCTGAAGAGATTGTATTGTTAAATTGAGATGTTGGTTGTCGCTGCATTGTTATCCATCTTCAGCATATTTGCGCTGTTCTTAAATGGATAGCATTCAGGCAACCTTTTATTATATGCTAGAGGAGACAAATTGCCTCCAGCGCAGACGCAGCTTGGTTGTATACCAGGAAAAAAAAATGCTTATCGTCCAAGATATATGTTGTCCCAATACTGAGGAGACCTTCAGTAGCTGTGTTGTACACACACACACACACACACACACACACACACACAGATATCTGTTTTTGTGATTTGAATATTTTCCACAGTTTACACCTATTTTACGGGTTCTTCTGAAATGTAAAGTTTAAAAACTTCTATAAGTTTGTGTTTTCATGTGACGCTCTACTCTCCAGGTGTAAGGTGGAATTTACTGTGCTCCGTGTTTTTTCAGACTAGCTGAGTGAGTGAGATTTTACCCAGTCAAATGTGGGCAGCGGTGTGCAGCCAATGTTGGGGGGAGGGTTCCTAACGCTGTTAGCTCTAACGGTGCTTTACATTCTCACACAGTGGTGTTGACGAAGAAAGGATCATTATGATAAAACTAGAACAGAACCTCTCCATTTTCTGTTCTGTTGTTCTGTAAAAGCCGTGGCAGAGGTTTTTCCATAATTTAACAAATTTCACGCAAATAAAAAAATGTCCTAAAATGATTCCCGACTGGTTTGGCACTCGGGCATGTTACCATGGCATCAGTTATCATGAAGCTGTGGCATACGAGGTGACAAGGCAGAGCTGATGCACCTCACTGTAAAACAAAGATCTAATTTAAATTTATGGGTTCAGAGAGTTTAATAGACACTGTTCAGACTCCCAGAGTCGCCTCTCTTTGCAAATCAAATAGGTGGCTGAACATGCTGCTTTGTTGTTTATGCTTATGAAGTTTATCTTGTCACGAGTAGAGAAAGGGAAATCCGAGTTGCTGACAGGACGTAAAGCATTGAACGAAGAGAAGCCTGAGGAAGGAAATATGACTTTAATGGTACAAGATTTAGCCATTAACCATCTCTGTGTGAACAGCACATAGCATGTGCTAATACTTCCCAGATAAAGGACTTCCCCATTGTGAAATCAGTGAACTACTTCTACTAGTACTACATGCTGTATGTGATTGTGGGGTTGCTTTTGTCACTTAAATCAATGTGTGCGCGCACATGTGTGCGCGAGAGGAGGAGAACAGAACAGAGAGAAGCAAGAACATGAGTGTGTGTGTGTGTGTGAGAAAAAAAAAACAGAGAGAGGAATAAAAGAGTGTGCAAATGTAACAGTGAGCGGTTGTTGTGGCTGCACGAAAAAGGGTGCGAGGGAGAGACTGGGAAATGATTTCCATTGTGCTCTGTTGTGCTGGAGAGGAGAGGGGATTGAGGTTGGAGACTTGAGATAGTGACTGGGGATCAACTCATTCAGAGCTTCAAATGGCTTTGAGAAAACCAATCAGCATACCCCCATGCACACATGTGCACTCCATCGTACACACACACACACACACACACACAGTATCTTGAGAAGGGTCTTGTGCTATTGATCAGCTTCCATATGGTAACACAGACACACTAGTACACACTCACGCCCAAACAATCTCCACAGAATCTGTTATTTCTGACATACAGTAATGCCTAGCTAGTCACTTAAACAGTTAATAATGCATCAGCAGACAGCACACAGTTAAAAAGAAAGCACAAGAAAAGTGCAATAGTTTTTATTGCAGTGTTTAATAACGGAAAATTACATTTGTAAAGTTATGGGAGAGCAGTTCCGTTTCTGAAACCAGTTTAGGTAGCACAATACACCCTTTTCCAAGAGACAGTCATTTGCACTTAGTCTTGAATCTTGGAAAAAGTAAAAGGAAGCTGTGTTTTTTTTAATGAAACTAACTTGCCTGTCTGTGTAGAGACAAAAACTAAATGTGGCCATTCATCTGTAGTTTGTCTTATCATCCTCCTCCCCTCAGGTCCGTACAGTTTAAGAAATCTTTTTACTGCAAGCGTACAAGTGTTGCCAGATATTACATGTTAAAGTATTATAGCAGCAGCCTAAACTGCGCATATACAAATCAAGTTTGTCTGCGTAGGATGAAAATAAAAAGACCTGTACCTTGTCCTGATAATTAAATAACTTGAACATGAAGTGAAGAGTCAACTCCTTTTTTTTATTGATCATACAGCCAAAGGAGGGTAAAATTATACTAATACAATGTTTATGGTACGTCTGGCAACATTGTTCACCACTGTACAGTATTTTTACATCAGCTGCCAGAAATATTATTATCTACAATTTATTACAAAATGCATAAAATCCAGTCAAAAACATACACTTTTTATTTTTTAACACTGCTAAACCAAACGGGCATACCTGTCATCTGGGAATGACACATTTCAACAAATGTCTTTGTCAGACAGATGCACAGTTTTTAACCTAGATCCAGCAGGAGTGTTTTTTTAGTGTCATTTTTTGCTCACACATTTAGAGCACTTTCAATCAATCTGCCTCTTGCCTCTTCTCACACGTCAGTCATATTCGTGTTAATGATGGCGCTTAGCTGTCTTCCGTCCCTAAGCTGTTTCTATGACCTGCACCGACCATGCTTCACTTCACCCACAACAACTAGGCTGCAGTCCCAGAGCAGCGTCGTATTCGTATCGAAATACTGCTCCAGTTCTGTCAGGTGGCTTTGAAAGGTTACTATCATACATTTAAAAATTACACAAGCTTTAATATCCCATCTGTCTCCCACCTAATGACCAATCAAATGAGAAGGGAAGAAAACTGAGCTGATATCTGAGATCCAAAGAATCCCAGCTTTTTATCTTTTTCCCCGCTCTTGCTAAGTGTAACAGACGCCTTTTCTTTCTGAAACTCTACAGGAACTTCAGTTCGAACGCCTGACCAGAGAACTCGAGGCTGAGCGTCAGATTGTTGCCACGCAGCTGGAGAGATGCAAGCTGGGCTCGGAGGCCGGCAGCATGAGCAGCATCAGGTAACATCCACACCCTGTTCTACTCCCTCTGTGTATGTGTGCGCACATGTGTGTGGTGGGAATGGGGAACAAGGTAACACATTCTTTCAATGGAAAGGATATGGTTGCATGCTTGTGTATGTTTGATTGTGTGTGTTCGGAAACACTGTCAGCAAAGGAATACAATGCATTTCGCTTCTGAATTTTTGAGGACATCATCAAATTCTTCAGCTTTATTAAAAACACACACACTACACACATGTGCACACACATACGTATACTGCACACACACCCAGGGGGATTTCCTTCTTGTCTGTGGAGTGGTGTTAATGGTAAAGGACAGTGTTCTCCTTTGTGTGGGGTGCATTTATCAGCTGAATGGATAGGGACAACACTGCTGCTATGAGCAAATTTGCACACACACACAAACATACACACACACACACACACATTTGTTTACATGGTGTAAAATAGTACACTGATAGCAGTAACACTGAGCTTGTGGTAAGTGACATACAATACAGACAGGTGCATGACAAGAAGATGTAAAGTACATGTTTACGCAGTAGGAGCGCACAACTGCATAAGATGACAACGGAAAAGCCAAAAAAAAAAAAAACCTGCAGCGAAGCAGGTGCAGTTGTGCTTCTACACTTTATATCCGGTTCAAATGTTATATCAGAGGCAGTTATTTCAGCCCTAGCTTAAAGTACAAACAAATCACATCAGGCAGTGTTGCTTCCAGAAGACCTGGAAGCAACAGGAGGAATCACATCAAATCATGACATCACTGCACTTCCAGGTGCACTGACCCAAGTGCCGAGATGTCGGCTTATCGAGTAGAACCTGCACTACATAACCGTATTTCTGCTTGTTTGTTGTCTACTGTTATTAGGATGCCTCAGTTCAATTTAATTCCAAAACCTTTATTTGTCCCAGAGGGGCAATTTGAGTTTTGTGCAGCAGCGCACACCTTCCTGCACTTAATAGCAGATTTCTCTCTCTCTGAATTATTAATTTATTTCTCACACATTATTCATTCAGATCATCAAACTAATCTGAATATTACAACCCCCCACCCCCCTCGACTCCTCTTGCTAAATCATAAATAAACTGTGAGTAACCGTGACTCCGTTTTGGAAAGCTGAGTTCAGTTTCGCTTTCTACGCGCTGCCTGATTATTGCGAGCACTGCTGAAACTAGTAAACAGAAACTCTTAGGGTTATCTTTGTGTAATAAGAAAACGTGTTTGTTTGAGTCATGTAACTATGAGGAATGTGTAGAAAAATACCAAAAACTTTTTTTCCCAGCACTGTCGTCCTATAACCTTGCTTTGCTTCGAAAGTTGTCTCAAACCGCAGTGTTACACTTTCAGGAAGCCTTTCCTTATGCTACAGCATTAATTAGCATATTAGACGCAACCCCTGAAACCTTTCAAAATACTTCATTATGTTCCTCAATTATGAGTCTGACCTTTCTGCTGCCAAAATTATTTTCAGATGAGGGAAAGAGGGCTTTTAACATAAAGAGGGAGTAAAGATGGAGGAGGGAGGCATGGATGAAGGAGAGATGTATGTGACTAGCATGGAAATTTTCAATTTCATGCTAACGGCTCAAACCTTGAGTTCAATATCTGCCCCTGTTCTCTTGCTAAGTGACTGTCTGTTCACGTTCTGTATCGTGAAGCCTCTGTCTCTATATAAATATCTGTAAAAGTAAAGTTTGGTGGAAATTGTGTGAGTGCATGTCTACCTGTATGAATGTTTTAGGTTTGAGTGAGCTTTGTTGTTTGGTTCATAGAAATTCAGCATCTCTCCTACAGCCTCAGGCAATTTATGACATAAGTACACAACCCCGAGAGGAGGCAAGACAACAGAGAAGTTCATTCTGTTTGCTCCAGCTTAGTCTCAGACTTTTTCGTGAAGTTGGATTTAAAAATTACCAGCATCAGCATAAAAACAGGAAGTTTTTACATTTATACTCTTAAATAGGGAATCTCCAGGTATATATAACAAACAACATCTTTATAATTTACACTTATACAGAAGTTACTAAGCTCTGTACTAACTGTGATATTAACTGAAAAAGTATCAATTTATGCTTGAAAAAACATCACCTAACTGAGGAAAGGGGCAAAACTGCAAAGACATGAAGCTGTAAAATTGATATTGGCCTCTCTCTTCATTCCTATTAACCCAGTGTCAAACCATTATAAGACTGTTCAATAAAACGGCTCCACTCAAAGTATACTCTAATCCCAGCAACACACTACCTTAACAACATTAACACAACCTGTGAGAATGTAACGGCCTCCTTTGCTTCATGCCTGTGAGAACCGTGCATCTGTCTGTGCCAGCAATAGTCGGCCCGCTGTCTTCTGCCGTCTCACAGTTGCGTCATCTTATGATTATCACATCAGATTTAGAGCACTGACTTAGCCAAGCTTTTGTCTGCTGACAGCTCACTACATGCCAGTGAGTCCGCATTCGTTCCCCCGTGCTCATTCATTGCTATCAGTGCATAGGAGCTAAAATGTGTGATGTTTCATTTGTTTAGCTTGTTTTTGTGTGCATGAACAAAAAAGGGCAACTCACCTCTGTCACGTGTTCATCATTGAGTTCAAAGTGGGTGGTGGAGTCATAATGGAGGGCATTATATGAATATGAATAGGTTTCCATGGCAGAGGTTCTGTACTGGATTGCATTAGATTTTACAGGTTCACCTAATGAAGTGACCAGTAATTGTAGATATTAGTGTTTGCAATATGCAAGTGAATTATCAGATAGAGAGTCTAATGCTATTCAGAGAGACAGCACTAACCTTTCCGACAGTGCCCAACATCACTTCTCATTTTCCTCCCCTTCATCAGTGTCTCGGTGACAAGCAGCAGCTGAACCTGCCGTAGAGCAAAGAGTCTGGCTGTGACTGCTTAGGTGCACATTCATTTGATGAGAAGCTTAATAGTTATGTTCCTCCTTTCATGACGGTTTATATTCTCACATACAGGGTTTCCTATGGTCTGTAGGCTACAGACATCTCATTCACACAGTTGGTCCATTAATCTGTTAAAAACCTCTCTGGGTGAATTTGAACTGAAGAGAAATGCCACCTGTAGCTGTGTGTGTGTGTGTGTGTGTGTGTATTACTCTTCAAAATGTGTGTTTTTTTTGTGTCTCCTGTCTTTGTATAGCATATGCTCTGACTTAGTGTTGTGTTTGCGTGTCTGTGTGTGTTCTTTGCAGCCACTGCGAGCCTGCGTGTCCTCAGTGGTGTTCCCCTTGATAAAGCAATTCAGGCATCTCCACGGACTCCTCCGTAGAGCCGAGGACCTTAAAAAAAACGCCCGACTGTGGTGCACAAACCCAAGGCATTAGTGACTAACATCTGTTCACACTGTGAACTGTTGGCATGCGACACATCACTTTACAAGAAAGAAACACACTGTGGCACACATACGCACCCACATACAAACCCGTAGACTCCACACACCACGCCGAGACTAATTTATTATTTTTCTAACATTAGTGGTAAGTGGCAGCTAGTGGGAAACATTTGCTCCCGCTGTCTTTTCTGCCTGAACGGCTGTGTAGCTCAAGCCTTCAGTGCTTTTTTTAAAGGGTCCTCCACTAAATTTATGATGTATTTCAGTTCATTTAATCTATTTTTCACCATTATGAACATGCCAAAACAAACAGTGAGTAATAGAGCATCAAATAATGTACAAGTGAGAATAGGAGCTGACATTTGTATTTGAATTGGTAAAACAGACCTAGTTCCAACGAGCCAAGCTAAATATGCAGAAAGTGATTTTAATGCAATAAATGTGTCATTTACCTTTAAAACACGATGTGTGTTAGCTGTTAGTCTGTAACAGGATTTTTAAGTATGTGCTGCATACTGGACAGTGTGTGCACTCATTAAATTAGGTGCAGGAAAATTTTAGTTTGAATTCCTATTAATCTTGTGTTGGTTTCTGTTTCTGAGCAGCTGTGACAGGGACCAGCACGTTGCGTATCTTTTTATTATTTTTGCTCAGTGAGATAAAAGGCAGGTAAGTCAGTGATTACTTGACAGATTCAGGTTCCTCGGCCTTTGACTGTCTTGAAGTGAACTCGCTGGGCATTCTGGGACACATTATTCCTGCATTCAAGCACTTCCTGTGAACTGAAGCTGGCCACTATGCTAATCGTGACTTGGGGCAGTAGATTATCAAAGCCATATATGAGATGTCACGTAAGCTTATGGATTCGCCGGCTAAATTAAATTATGCTGTTGTCATAGTCCACTGGCTACAAGCAAACATTGTACCAGCTTGATGTCTTGTGGCTAGTATTTAGGAATATTTATGAACATATGATTTGACAGATGATGAAATTTGGATATTATAGCAATCAGTTATGCGCTAGAACTGTACGGCTGTAATAACCTGGCAATTATCTAAACGCAGAAAGGTCATGTCAGGTAACAGGAATCCATGCCAGTATGGGCAGCCCCTCAGTTGGTATGCAGAGGACAAGGGCGAAGCAAATGCGACCTCTAAATCAGTGTTTTGTTGCACTTAATGGAATTGTTAGCTTTTTGTGGAGAGAGATGGGAGCAGGGGGAAAGCAAACGAGAGGGAATGGAAGGAAAGAGAGAGAGAGAAGGGATAACACAGACAAAACAGGTGGTTAATAAATAGCTTTTGTTACTCTATGACAACCGCGGAATATGTTCATTGATTTGTTATTTTCTACCGTTTCCCTGTTTGTTCTGCTTGTCGTTGCTTCTCGTTTTTTTGTCATGTTTGTCTTCCTCTCACTCTATATGTTTATCATTTTCATCTTTTTTTTCCAGAAATATTTTACTTCACCACGTTGTCACTGTGCAAATAAACAGAACTCTATCAAGTACAGATACTGTGTGCATGTGTGTGAGATAATTACTCTGTGCTGGTGTTGAAATTCCCTTTGGCCTTAATATTTATGTATTCGTCTGTCATGTATTTATGATGCTTATGGGTTGAAGCATGTGGATTATGTCTGTTTTGTAAACAGACAGATCCTTGCTTCAGGCATCACTGATTTTTTTTTGCTGCTATTGATGGTTTAGGTATGTACCTAGGAAGCAGAGAGAACGAAAGATAGACCTGCATTACTATATAAAAAGTTTCAACCTTGGTGGGTTTGATGTCATGCCTTTGGTAAACACAGCCCAAGACATCTCATAAAGTAACAAGAATTTGAACAACCAAGGCTATTTGCCTTGCTAAGTTTGAACAGTACGTTGTAGTCTTGTCTTAATGCTTAACTTTGTAGATGCTTTTATCCAAAGCGATCTAGCCCTGGGTGTCTAGCTCAAGGACACACCTGGTAGGGGATGGACTAGGAGTTGGGAATCGATCCTTCCACCTTCTGCATCCTAGTGTAATGCTTATCCCATCGGTTGTTTCACAGCTATAATACCAGATTAGTAAAACGAAAAGTGTGATCACGTTTTAAAGCATTTAACATCATGATCTCAATGTGTGCAAATGTGCGAGCATCACATGCATAATGTGTAAAAGAGAGATCCAGAAAGAAGGACAGGGCAACAGTGATGTGTAAAGTTCATGTCCTGAGGCAGTAACAGCTTTCTGATTGAGTTGCTCAGACTTACACATCTGTCCAAAACCCTGTGGGGGGGTCAGAGAAAGGTAAAGCCTGAGCGTCCAGAAATTGTGAGTACTTGTTGTTCTGTGGTTACATGGTACATTTTAGTATCAATTAATTAGATAGCATCACTGTGAGGACCATTTGGCTGATAATTACAACTTCACATGACAGATTGAGGTTTTAAGCTTTATGAGACAAGAGTGTCTGTACGCATGAAGGAGAACGGGAGAGAAGGAGAAAGGGAACAAAAGCAATGAGTCACCATGCACACATGTTTGCCCTGCTGTGCATTACTGCCCAGTCCCAGAGCCCGTAAAGGACTATTTATTCTAATCAAGCTGTGACATTTAGTTCCACACCAGCAGGGACCAGCTCCACTCTTTGTGCCATGTGTAGGAACACACCCACACACATAACCACACATTTCCTCACCCTGAGCCCAAGACTTTTCTCAGGAGGCAAACACTATAAAGTTGTCCTACCCTGAGGAGCAGACATTCACACCAAACATTCACACATCCAATTTTCTCCTGTCTCTGTTACTTTGCTTTTTCCCCCTAATCTTCATCTATTGTCTTCGAAACCTGTTTGACATCATATTAAGACAACATACACCCATGCTATATCTAAATAACATATGTCCAAAGAGGGAAACCACTAGCGATACTAAGCGCTGGCTGTCCTCTGCATGCACTTGTCCCTTCCTTTCTGTCCATTTGAGGATGTGATTGGCTTATATGTATGTGTACATACGTATGTATGACCTTGCTGCAAGCAAGAAAGTAAAACACATTATTCAAAGTTCTAGTTTAGCAAATATTTGGTCAAATCTTTTTGTGATGGTCCTGTACCATAAGCCCGTGCAGAAAATGACTAACTGAACAAAATCTAAGTTTGTTATCAAGCTACTTTGCTAAAACGTCATCGTAGTGCTAGAGGAAAAATATGCAATCAAGAAAAATGCAGTCACTGGGTTACGAACGTGGCAGTGAGTGGTGGTCTTTGGTGGAGTGACAGACATTGACATTGCCTTACACTGCCCCACTGCTATGGTAACATGAGTAATTGCATGGCTTTTTCAGATTAGCATTAGTTTTATTGTTAAACTGGCCTTTGTGTCTTTTCTAATTATCCGGTTAAAGTGTGGTTTGACTCACAATTCCCAGTATTATATTACGATGTTGCACTGTGTGAACTCAATATAGTATAATAATTTTTGCACTTTATTATTGCCTCATATGAATATAAAATGTGTTTACAGGCGCCCAGTACACGCTGAGCCGATTCCTGTTCTCTGTCAAAAAAAATTTATTGAGCAGGTCCATCATGTTCAGACAGCTTTTAGAATGCTTCATGTAGTTATCTTTTTAAAGCTTTTTCCCTGCTTTCTGACCATCTTCCTGTTTCTGCCATGGCTAAAATACTACCTAATTACATTCCTTTATCTTTCTATATGCCACTCTCGTCTCTTTTGTTGGGCGATAATAGAGGGATCCATCACACCATTAGCTGCAGTCAGTTTTATAATCTCAGCAAAATGCTGCATAGAGAACTCAAATTATAGGTTGCTGCATTACACCTTAAAATACACCTTGTGTTTGTGCACGTGTGTGTGTGTGTGTGAGTGATGATGATATCGCAAGTCATGCTCCTCCCTAATGACTGATGATGCATTTCCAGGAGGAGAGGAGAAAAATGGTGGCAGGTGGCGACATCTCTCACACTGCTGTCACCCCGACTGTCTGTCGTTCTTTTTACCTCCCTCTCTCATTTCATCTCTCCTCCTTCTCATCTATCTATCTTTGCTCTTAAATTACTTTGTGAATTTTCACATCGAGTTATTTTTTCACAAGACAAATTATGTGTTTTGCTACATATTAACTTTAAACAACTTATTTATTTTGCTAGCAGATAATTTAGCTTTTATTTAAGTGCAAAATATATTGGTTGACTTCATTGAGATTTACTTTACTAAAATAAAATAAAAAAAGATATCTTGCATACATGTAGCTAATTGGAAAATGCAGTTTACCTCGTCATACTCAAAAAAAGGAGGTCAAATGTCAGGGTCAGGTAAAGAAACACTGCCACATCCTCATAGGCAAATATTTATGGAATGATTGCTCTTTAGTGGCACGTAAACACTGCTAGTGTGTATGTAGTGATCGTTGCTCGCCTACTCAATAGCTGAACTCTACAACAGGAGCCAGAATAGTGGATCCTCTGCCTCTACTGAGATGAGAGGCAATCTTGTTTGATAAAACCAAATAATATATTCTTCAAATATTATCCTTGTAATATCAAGTATTTGATGAGTATTTTTTTTATCAGTTTCTTTGGCGTCTTTGTGGTGATTACTGTGGTGATGCTTTGTGTTTGTGTGTGTATGTGTTGCTTTTGTTTATTGTCTTTTTTTGCTACAATAGCAAACAAATCTTCTAGAATATACTTTCTATTCTCCCTATATGCTACTTACTCTATAATCATGAGTGACTTAACTCACAAATTACAGAACCATTATTTCCCCAAAACACATCCAAAGTTATTAATCAAATAGAAACTAAAACGTAGTCGAAACTAAAAAATGCATTGAATAAATTGTATAATCCAATAGGCTGTGCCCAGGAGAGTAAAAATAAAAGATTAATTGATTACAGGAGTTAGAATATTCACATGCACATAATTTGCATTCAATTCCCCTTCATCACCATTTGTAACAGATCACCATATTACTCTTTAACTTGCTCGAAACACTCAACAGGTCACACACACACAAGCCGGCAACACAAAAGAACAAAAAGAAAATCAAACACCCCCCTTGATACAGGCCTGGTCGATGCTCGGGAACGTGGTGGCCAGAAACATGAGATCCCGTTCACTCTGCTGAGCAAACGGAACAATTGGGAGTACTCACACCAAAACGAAGTCCGCATCAGCGTCCTTAACCCAGCTGCTCCACACTGCGTGGAAACAATGCAACAGTTGGTGCTCAGGTCCACAGTTAAACACCGTGAACCACAGGAGTAGGTTCATCCAGCGAGGTGAAACTTGCTATCCCGCCCTTTTGCCAGAGAAACCGCCAGACACCGTTCTAGCCTCGCGGAGCGCCGCCTGGAACGCCTTGCAGTCTTTGCGCAAGCTAGCTCGTCCCTTAGCCTGCAGCGCTAATCCCAACAACAAACGTCTTGTCACTGAGAGGTTACTGATCTGCTATTCTTCCATCTGTCGCCCGTACACCCCACAATCAAGCAGGACTTTCTTTTTCTTTCTGCACTTTTAAACCTGTCTTTTTTATCTCCTTCTCTACTCTCTTTTCTTCGTCACCCTTCGACCTCCTTCCTTTCTTCTTCTTCTTTTTTTTTCTACTTTCTCCAAAGATTGTCTCTCATACAAACACACCGTTCACTCCCTATAACAACCCAAACTATCAAATACATTCTCATACACATTGAACAAATCACAATAAGTAAAACACCACATGCATGCACATCCTAATATGTCTAAAAAAACAAGTACTTTTGTACTGAACAAACACCCAAAAACGGCTCAATGTGAGTACAGGGCTACACATACTTGATTATCTTCCTAGTAAGTAAAAGTGCAGTTACTTTCTGCATGTTAATTTTTTTTTTAATAGTAAATAATGTTTTAAGATAAAGGTAAAAAGTCTGTTTAATGTTAAGAAGAGAAAGTGATGAAATGTTAAATGGTCCCCGGGTTAATGCACTTTGCCTGGGCAAATGCTGAGTCAATATTTAATATGTGATAGTTGCTCAGTTGGTAGGTCTGTAATTCACGAACCTCAGGGTTGGTGATTCAACTCTCAATTCTCCCTGAATCTTGGCCACATGACCGTCAGTGTGTTCCTGGACAAAACAATTAATCGCAAACCCCTGACGTCAGAGGGAGGCCTTTCCACATGACTTTCCCCAAGGGAAATAAAAAAGGAATACATTTTAAGTTTTCCTTAATATTATTGTTATTATCGACATACAGGTTAAGTTGCACACTTATAAATTAAAATACGAGTATACAAGCAGTGCACATACTTTATGCTGTAAAAACTGAACTGAGCCCTTTCCAAACCAAACAATAAATTCCATCTAGATGGGCATAGCCTGTTTATACAGCTGATGATCAGTTTTAGTGTTCACCTTTATAGATTTATTAAGTAAAGCAATTGGACATAAAAAAAACAATCAATAAATGACCAAAAATCATTCTGTAGGTCTTGGCTCCATGACGTTTCCCCACACTTTGCACTAGGTATAACTTATGTAGCTCAATTGGCCTTAACCCACTTTTAAAAAGACAATCACGGGAACCAACAGAAAGGTGATGCACATCTCAGTGAAGATCACAGTTGTAGGGTTCACAGGAAGCACTCATGCATTCTCCAAACATGTATTTAATTTTTTTTTACAGTAAGACCTTTTGGAACTAACCATAAATTAGTTTTAACCCTGACAAGGAACTTTTCAGCTTTCTGTCATGTTGAACCAATATTCTATTCTGCAAAGGAGCAAATCACATTTCATTTGAAACCCAACAGTGTCTTGCAGGTTACATATACGTTTTTGTCACGCCACAGGGATTTGGTTAAGAAGGATTACCTGGGAAATACCTTTAATTTGTGTGCTTGTCATTTCAGCTATAGATGTAAAAACAGATAGAAAGGCCATGTTTATTCCTGTAGGAGCAGACAAAATGCAGCTGGTGACTCCATGTCAGCGTCAAGGAGACTGAAGCCCTCAGGGCCAACAACAGTGGCCTGTGTGTGTGTGTATGTATGAGTATTTCTGTGCGCCATTCAAACCATCACTGTGAGGACACTGTGGCTTGTCCCCACTTCTTCACAGGGCAGTGTTAACACTAGGTTAATGCTAGTTTAGGTGAAGTTTAGAGTAAGGGTTGTGGTTATGCAGTTTGTTGTGTCGATTACAGTTAGGATAAGAGGCTTGAGAATACATTATGTCAATGAGTGTCCTTGCAGCTATAGAGAGACCAGCGTGTGTATGTGTGCGTACTCGTGCTGAGGGGAATCGGGGGTGTTTGGTTCATTAAACATGCAAATGCATGCTTATCTTCACCCAACACTAGATAGTGGTGAGAATAGATAAGAACCAACAAAACCATGCCAGAAAGGCAGACAGAGAGAGGAAAACAGAGAGAGTGTGTGATGAAAAGGAACTAAGGGAGAAACACTGAGACAAAACCCAGACAGGGAAAGGAAGAAAGAAGAGACTGAGCAAGAAAGAAGCTGATTCCAAACAGCTAGGTGTGAAGTAAGAACAGAGGGAAGAGGGAGAGAGGCACAGAGAGACAGAAGAGGAATAAGCTTATTAACAAATACTGTGGAAGGTAAGGTCTCCCCAGAGGTTATTAATAAGAGACCTGATAGCTATTTGAACACATGCATTATCAGACTTTTTCTTTCCTAATTTTTCACATCTACAGTCTCACATGATCATATTTTTGTGTGTCTAGTATTGTTTTCTGTTTGTTTATCCGTGTTAGTCATCACTTATTCACTGACGTTGCCTCGTAAGAGTTGAACCAAACTTGCAAATATGATGCATCTCATTGCTGCTTTTGGCATTTTCTAAATTACAATGATTAGCCCAGGGGAGTGTTGTGTAATTACAGGTCACAACAAGGTGATAAATCTGCTACTGATTGGCCGTGAGGGAGACTGCGTGATTTGTTTTTGTTGCCTTGTTGATCAAAAAACAATATGTTTGCTTTCTAGTCCAGTTCTTCATTACGGACGTGTTTATGTTTTATCAATGCTTTAGATGCTGCACCTGGTACTGACATTACCTGGTGTCATTATCTAAAACCCTACGTTTGTTTTGTTGCATTTAGTTTGGCACTTCATTTGACTTCAGTTATAATTATTCTGTAAAGAAATGTTTGTGTGTCAGTGACGGCATATATTAGTATGCATTCATGTGGGATTGTGGTGTTTGCTTCTTTGTCAATTCAGCGGGAATAGTTGAAAATAAAACGTGCTTGATTTCACGCATGCAGAGATGCCAACTTGTTCTGTTGACCACGCACTCGAAAGGCTCAGACTATTACAGTGCTTTTTAATATGCAGCATTGGTGACACATGTGTTTGTGCTGGAGGACAATGCTACTTGCCTGCTTGTCTGCCTTCTTGTAAGCATGTATTTCGCTGTGTCGGCTAATATGTGGTGACAGTGTGATCAGTGTTAGGTAAAAAAAAAAGGGTTGCCGTTTATCCCGAACGCAGTCCACTGGATTCAGCAAGTGCCAACTGTAATTTATGATAGCAATAAGTAATCATATCATGGTTTAAAAAAAGCAAGACAGTTGCTTGGAGGCACAAGTTAGGTCACTGTGACCTTGACCTTTGACCTTCAATAATAACTTAAGTTCAACTTAATTGGTTAATCTTTCAGTACCAGAGGATGTTGTGCCAATTTTGAAGACAATCCCTGAGGCCTTCCTGAGATATTATGTTCATGAGAGTGGGATAGACGGCTAGACAACCTGAAAACAAAATGCCTCTGGCCATGGCTGCCGACATAAAAATAGGTCATAACTTATAGTGATACACAGGGAGCTGTTGTGCTATAGAGAATATTATCAGCATCCTTAAGATTCATTATAATCATATAATAAGAGTAATATGTTTCTATTGAAAATCACTAGTATTATCTAGTTTGAAAGTATTTTAATTTAATAATAATCTAACGAACCACAGATCTCGGTTCTTAGAATTAGCTGGAAGCATTTCTGCCAGTTTGGGGGTCACTGCTGCAAATGATTACTATATTGTATTGCTCTTCTCTCAGCCCTTGGCATTTCTCAAGCTTCTTCCTGATGTTGCCACCACTTGGGAATAATACATCTAAAATTACAGCCGTCTTCCTCTGCTTGTCCACAACTATGTCCGGTTGCCATTACCAGTTTTCCTGGTCCTGGCCTGGTCATTGTCCGCTATCTCTCAGCTAAGCTGGATTCCATGTTGACCTTGGGACATCAGCGCATACGCGGCACACATGTCCCTGTGCACCATGTACAGGGCACTTGTTTACTGCGTTCCATGTACGCTCTGCCTGCTAGCATGCACCATGTCTCAGGGGCGTCTTTCACTGCCTGCTCCTCGGGTCCTGCCTGGTGTGATAGACCCCACCTTCTATTGATCTTGTACGTGTTACTGTGCTGCCATTATTAGTGCCTCTGTGCAGTTTTTCAGTCTAGCTTTTCCAGCCTCTGGTAGGACGCTTTTTGATATCAGCTTCTACTTCTATCTGCCAGTGGGACCCGCCAGGCTGGGGTTTGTCCTTCAATGATGTTTCCTGTTCTTGCTCGTCTTCCTTCTTGGGTTTCTGCTGCATGAGGTTTTACATTATACAGAAGTACATTATCAGTTGGGACCATCTTCCTGAAGCCCCCCCATGCAGCAGGTTTCATGTTACGTGAATGCACTGTGAATGCAAAGTCAATATATTTTTATTTCTTTAGATCCAGAACCGCAGGCAGTTTTGGTAATGATAATGTCCAGAGAATTGGATAGATACAAACATAATAGCAGAGGCGAGAAGCTGACAGGGTTCAATCCAGAATATTTATGGGGAAGAGGCAAAGACAAAGATTATTTATAATTAATTTACACTTGGCCATTAACATGCAGGACCTAAACACATGGACACATTTAAGTTTTGTCCTCATACTGATGTCCTTCTATAAGTTATTGCTAGAGGGACCTCACTCAAAGAGACTTGAGAGGGCAAACAAGAGAAAAAGAATTTGAGGGAGTTTGTCCTCTTGAGGCACCATACCCTGAGGCTAAATGACTCAATGTGTGGTGCAGTTCGAGGAGATATTCTTCTTGTTCAGTGAAGGCCATGTGGGTGTAGTTGTGTGTGTGTGTGTGTGTGTGTGTGTGTGTGTGTGTGTGTATGTGTAGCACACATAACCTGCCAGGGACTCAAACTCAATTTCGTCGCTTTAGCTTCGCAAACCTCAACACCAAGTCTTTATTCAATGTTGCTGCATCTGTTTCTCACATCAATAGTGACGATATCAGCACTCTGTAAAAAATAAACAAATTATTTCTAGAATTCATTCACTGAAACGTAAAACAGTGCGCATGCTTTACTGTGTTCAGCTGAACAGAGAATCATATTCCCACAAAGATTTCACAGAGGATTTAGATTAACCCAATAAAACTACCAAGTTTATTTCCTGTTGCATGGGGCAGGGGTTGCATGTGGGGGGGCAAGTCTTCCCAACAGCTACAACTAGACCCTGTGATTACACTTTTTATTGTGACTTTTATCACCTGCTCTGGATGCTCCCAAATTGATTTTTGTTTGCAGTGTAAGCCAGTGAGTCAGACACCAACCTGGGTGGTGAGAGTCTCCTGATGATTGAAAGTAGAGATTACATTTTGTGGAGAGTCATAGTGGTCAGATGTCAGCCTGTAAATCAACCATCCAAAAACGTCTGTGCATGCATATTGTTCACATAGTACATTAACTCGAGCATATCGGGGTGGCTGTGGGTCAGGTAGGTAGAGCAGTCACCTGTTAATCGTAGGATCGGTGATTTGAATCCCGGCTACTTCTTGGGCAGGATTATGAACTCCAAGTTGCCCCCGGTGTGTCAGGTCAACTGCCTAGCAACTCTGCCAGTGGTGGGTGTGTGTGTGTGTGTGTGTGTGCACAAATGGGTGAATAAGAAGCAGCGTAAAGTGCTTTGAGTACCAATAGCTATGGAAAACATATGTCAAATACAAAACCATTACCTTACCTTAAAATGTGCGTGTTTTCCTGCAGCTTTGGGGTAAATTAATTCACAGTTGCCATAAAATCCACAGTTCTGAACAGATTTCTCCAGCTAATGGCTAATTCTGCTTTCTGAGCTAACAAGCATCTTTTCTCATCGAGGCAAAGAACATTTTCCAGTCGTTAGGTTTGTGATCCATGGAGCATAAGTCACAAAAACTATTTTTTATGGTGATCTCCTAAGAAGCCCCCACTGATTCTGGGCCACAGATGCATGTGCATCCCTCTGATGTAGCAGAAATCTGTCTTTGTGCCTGCTGGCAGGACATAGGCAGATTTAGCCGAATGCATGAGACGCTAAACACAAACATGTGCGATCATTATTATAGCACATTTCAACCATCAACATTTTTATTAACAGAAATATTATGACAATTTTTGTGTTGTGTGTATCTGCAGATAATCTACCTAAAGACATAATAATAATACATTAGAAATGACCAAGAAGTAATTAGCACACTGTCATATTTTCCTTTACAAGCTTCCTATTTTACCCCGTCACTGAATCAAATATTAACATCTTTTTTTTGTCGTTTCAAGATGTTAGCAAATGTTGACTTTTACACATTTGGTGTCTGTTAGTAATAGGCTGTAAAATTTTAAGTATTAACAACTTTGCAATGCCACCGGGCAAAAACGAAATGGTGAAATCACTCATGAGTTAGCTGTACTCTGCTAATCCAGATGGCCTTTGTATGTGTTCGATGTAGGTGTCAAATGGATGCTGTTAAGTGATTGCGGACCAGACATGGTGATATATTTTGATAGCTGGATGAGCCAGCTCTTCGTCTACCAGTTAATTAAAACCTGAGCCCCAGGGCGCCGCTTCATGTCACATTACATCTTTCATATCAACCAAAGACACATATACATTCACCTACTTTATATATGAATTCATGTTGTCTTTTTGAACTGCTTTATCATCTGTACACCCACACGCACACACACACACCTACGACATGTTATTTGTGTAACAGAGCATAAATATGATTCATTTTCCCTTTAAAGAGGCCGTGTCAGTCTTGGTGGAACATTAGCTGTCTGTAGCATTAATTACAGTAGAGGAATGTGAAACGGATGAGTGACAGGCCCAGCGAGGCATTAGTATACAGTACATGGCCACATCATTGTTTTCAAGCACAACTTGTCTGACTATGTGGGGATGTACTGAACTAGACTTGTTCAAAGATAATGACTGAGTGCATTCCAAGAGGTTTCTATTATGGAGAGTACAACGTGTTGCACTTGCAGCGTCTTAAAAGTTCAACAGATGTGATTGTGTGTGAATAAAGAGTTTTTCTTAGTGACCAGAAGAAACTCAAACATCAAGTTCAATGTAGAGTATGGTCAGAAATCTCCCCGCGCACTGTAATGAGATTAGTGTTTCTGTCAATGTAAATAATAAGTAGTAGCACATAAAAGTCAAAACTGAAGATGCTTTGAGTTGTTCTTTTTACCCATTACAGGTTTACTGCAACATCAAACACTTTTCAGATGTTTTGTCCCGTTTCCGATGTTGTTGAATTGTGCTTACCTACACTTAAGTCATATAATTTTCTCTGTGTGTGCCTGTGTTTTTATGTGCTAAGTATCCCGTACTTCAAGCTGTCTCGGCAGAATCATGAATATTGACAGTGCGACACTCATGTTGAGATCCTCATATCCTCATCACACAGTCAAACAGCGGGCGTTTCTGTGTGGTGTACGTTTACGAAGCGGTATGTGTATGTGGAGCCACAGAGCATTGGTAATTGGTCTCATGGGGCCCTCGAAGAGTGGGACAGTGTAAGTCAAATACCCTCTCCCCTTGCATGCCCACACTATACACAAAAACACACACACACGCACACAAATACATCCGTCCACTAGAGTGGAAGCAGCTGAGAGTGACTCCCACTAAATCATTGGTTAGATTATTCTCTGGGGGATGAGTGATTTAGACCAACGACTACTTCATCCCCCAAAGCCCAGAGATGTCCTATTCACCCATGAAATCACACTGGTGCCCTTGTGAGTTTGTGTGTGTGAGTCGCATGCGTACCCTATGGGTTTTACATTGACTGATGGACTGCAGGACAATGTTGTCTTTAGTAAACGTGATACAGACAGTGAAGTAGTTATGCTTGCTTGGGTCATGATATGCCTGATCATACAAATGGATCTTCTTGGATTCACCTGCGTTTCTTAGACATGAAGTATAAAATGTGGAATTACCATAAACGCATACATTTGTTTTTTCGTAAGACATTAAAAAAAAAATGCTATTATAGTTTTTTTACAGCCACAATGCTGTAGCTATGCTGTTGAGTTGTTTTCTGGGAGCTGACTGTTTTGTGGGCCAACAGTGTGGTGATACATCATCTGTCCCTCTGACTTTGCTGGTGTACTTAGCAGCCTGTACTATTATTGCTCATATGTAAATTTGTATTGATATGCTAATATTTGGGCTACTTTGTCACATGTGATTATGATTCACTCAAGGAGGCCTTAATGGAGCCAACAGTGCATGTCTTCCAATTAATATTGCTGATGGTTCTGTTAAAATGTTTTTTTTTTGTTTTACAGGACTTTGTAACATTTGAAAACAGTGCATATATCATCTGGTACACTAATGGAAAATTTGTAAATGTGTTAATTAAGGCAAAGAATGAAACGTCTGTGCCGTAGTTGACGGTGAAGTATACAAGTATACAGCCGCCTGACAGCAGAGTAGATCTATTGTGGGCCCGTTGGCAGTCACAGTCTGTACCCTGTAGTCAACGATACAGCTTTAGAAATAAATACAAAATACTGTCTTGAACACATATTCACACTTAAAATACGCACAATAACAATAACACACATGTCTAAAACCTCTGCGTGTGTGCACGTAAGACTGGATGTGTGGGAAAGATGATAAATGGGAGAGGAAAAAGCTAAAGCAGTATCTTTACTGGATTCAGCCTCATGGTGCATTGTTTTCTTTGTTTTACTTTTTTTTTTTTCTAGGAATAGGGGTTTTTGTTGCAGCTGTCAGTAGTCAGGCATTAGAAGTTGTTTCAGAGAACACTTTGACTAGACAATTCTCCTCAAGTCGTACTGCTGAACTCTCATTCAGCTGTCATATCCACAAAAGTTTGTCCTTATCCTTGTTCTGAGCACAATAGTCTGCTTTCTGAATAGAGCATCCAAAAGCTCGCATGGGTATGTACACGCACGCACACATATGCTGTATATCAGTGAAAGCAGATGAACCATGTGTGCATCCACATAAACAAAAACAAGTTTTGCTTTCCGTGCTCAATGTTTTGACATGATTTTTTTTAGCCTGAGTTGGGTATGTGTGTTGTAGTTGTGTGTTGATTTCATTCTTTTCATTCATATTGTCATTTTGCCCACTCCCAACACAAAGGCAATTTCATATCTCTCTCCGTTTTTCACACACACGCACAGACTCACACACGCAGCCAATCTGTCTACCCCCACATCCTGTGCTGAGCATAAAAGCCTGCTTCTCTGTCTTGACTGACAAATTACCGTGACAGTGTCACACTGTCATGCTGATGATGATAAAGCACAACACTGTTGTTATGACAACCACCAGTGGGTAGATATGCGCTCATACAACAGACAGATCTCCAGAAAGATTGAGTGGATCCCAAACCAGATCCAAGCATAAAAGTGAGTAGGCAGAATTTTACCTAACGTTTGCTGGCTATTTTCTCCCTAGAAAGAATCAGCTACAACACATGGAAACTAGTAGTTTCACACCACATTGGCTGTGGTGGCTCTGACTGAACTGCCCCATCAGCGTGATGCTTGTCCTGAGGCTTCTCCTCAGTCCAAATTTGTAAAATAATCACATTGTAGGCTCTGTCATTCTATTTACCTGGTCAAAAGAAATAGCGGAACTGCCAAACACCTGCACAAGATGGCAGCTTTATTATAGATGGCCAGCACTTGATAGTGCTGTGATTTTACAGTATTATTTAATCTAAGTGAGATGTTGCATTGAAATGTTTTAAAGGTTCTTTGAGATGTTTAAAAACTGAACACATTATTATCATCATGCCTAATTTAGGTATATATAGTCAAGGTGGTAAATAACCATGATTAAGTGATTTTTTTTCAAGGTGATGTTGATGAGTCACCATCACTTAAACATAAGAAGATCAATAGCTGCACATCTGTTACAGAAACACATTTAGCCATAAGAGCCCTTTGGTATGCTATTCATTCATGCTTTGTGTAAAACAGTGCAGTTTGTTTTAGTAGCAGAGTGGTTAAGGCAGAGGGCTGGGAAGCAGGAATCCCGGGATCGATTCCTAGCTGAGTCACCCAGCCCATCCCCCACACCAGGTGTGTCCCTGAGCGAGACACCCAGCGCTAGCTCCCCGAGCGCCGCCTGTGGCTGCTCACTGCTCCCCCCAAGGGGGGATGGGTCAAATGCAGAGAAGAAAGTTTGTTGTAATCATCAATGACAATAAAACGGATTCTTTTTCTTTACTGATTTATCTACAGTCAATGCTACAGATGTGTTAGTGCTGTTCAAAGACATATTTTATACACCTCCTCTAGCTTTTACTCCCTGAATATATACCTTCTGTATTTAAGGGGGAGATGCAATCATTGAAACTCATTCTACTAATTAGAAGGTTTACAGCATAATGAAAAGGGCCCATTAAATAGACTGGACTGCTAAGTATTGACCAGTTTCTCCCTTGTTTGGCTTGAATGTTTGACTCTGCGTGCAGGTTCAGTTCAGTGCTCATACACAGCAGTCACTTTGACTGACATTTTACAAATGCTAGAAAAAGGTTGCGCGTTCTTTACAAGGAAGTCGTCCCTCGGTTGGAGAACCTGGGTCCACGCAGTCATGTCCAAAGCCAGTCATTCACACTCCTTGATAAGCTGTCCATGAACTAGTCACTGAACCTCTCCCAGATCACAGATGCTGTGGCTGACCTTGACAGCTGACCTTTAAGAATATGATGAATGAATATCCATCTTTACTGTAGCTCAGGCATCATACTTTCTGTTTCTACATCTAGTTTTAACTGTAACATTCTTCTCCTTGATCATTTTTCTGTGATTTTAATGTCTTACATAGGGCGACAGTCTGCAGTTGTGTATGAATCCCAGAGTTTTGGTTCACTTCAGGGTCCCTAAAGTATAAAAACTTTAGGCTGAAACTGTGATATAGAAAGTAGTCTGCCTCATTTGGGCTAATGTAACTTGAATCTTTTCCATCTCTCTCTGCAGGGCTAGTTTGTTGGTGTGCATGCTGTACTAAATTGTATTTAGAGCTACTTCTTGCTGAGGCATTAGTAAACATCAGAGAGGGCGTTATGGTCTATTAGGCTCCTGTTTTAATGCTGGCAATAATGAAATAGCCCAGAACATCATGTCAAGCCTGTCATTTATTTCTCTCTTTAATTTAAAATGATAGCAATTACCAAAGACGTAGGAAGACTTTTAGTTTAGTGCTTTAGTGTGAATGTGGCTTTCCTGTGTGCACTAGTGTTGGTGTCTCCTGTAAGTACAGTTAATGTCTGTGCATATGCAGAACGTCAGTGTGTGTATCTACAAGTAATAATCTAGGATCCACAAGGACACAGATGTGCAGATTCTTCAGCGGAAGGGTTTACCTGCCGGATGTGTACTTGTGTGTGTGTGTGTATTTTGTGTTATGTGAGAAGCAAGTAGATGTGTGTTTGTGTGCTGAGGCATACATACACACATCCACACTTACAGCCTTATCAGGATAGGCAAGTGTTCTTAACAGTAAGTGCTACTATCTGTGAAGTGAGGCAGCTTGAGGATTTGAACAGACCCTAGTGTGGCAGTGTGGAACTCTTTTAGAGTAATGCTCTCCAAGCTGGCGTCTAATGACTCATGAAGGATGGAGCTGCTGGGAGCCCTGTTTCGATGCCTTCCTACTTTCACCATAAACACATTATCAACATGTTTACCTGTTAAAACTCAAAACTGCACACTTCCAATTTTAGCAAAACCTCTCCGGGGCAAGATGGATGTATGAAGTCGCACAGCTGCATCAAATGCATATGTACAAGCGTGCACACACACACGCACACACACCCACACATTTTCCCCTCCCACTGAATATGATAATCTCTCATTTGGAAAAGTGTTTGTGTCAACACAAGGGCACCATACCACTTGAAACTTTGCTTGTTTGTGTATTTTTTTTTATTTATTAGTTACACTTCCAGCATTTTGCATCTTTTGAGATGTGAACAAACTGGGTCTAGAGTGCACCTTCTTTCAGGCTCTATGTGATTGTAAAGTAGAGCGGCTGCGTATGAGAGCATGTGAATTTCACTGACAACGGTAGAGGATGCTGTCTGTTGATTAGCTGTGTGTCGGATGTGGGTAGAGTAGTGAATTTTAAATGATCTGTTAAAAAAAAGAGTGCAGTGTTGTGGCGTTGCAGGCAGGAGTATGAAGTATCACTGTGCTTATTGATCTCTCTGACTGTCTCAGAGTTGTCTGGAACATTTTCTGACTAACTGACGTAGTGTTTCTTACTTTTACCATGTTGTGTTTCCACCAGGCACATGAAATCACAGCTCCTTGTGTTTGCACAGTACGATGTTAGTGTCACACGAGCGCACGTCAAAATAAGTCAGTGCATTGTAGAAATGTTAGTAGTTTAATTCTAGTGGATTTATTCTCTCATTCTGAAGTGATTTGATCACTGGATGATGACATTTCTGCTGCGGTAATTTAGAACTGATCTGACATGTTCTGCAGTCACGGTTATTCCCTCCTTAATACCGCCCTTGTGCATCACAATGATAGAAGTTATATAACAATTAATTGGACCTAAAAAAGCAGGAAGAGATACATCCTAGGAGAGAGATAAACAGAATTCATACAGATGCTGTCAAAATATGTAGACATAGAAAACTATTGACTTTAGGCTCAACCTTTATTATTCATCCGTGCAGGTATTTGGCTACAAAGAAGAAACCTTGTCACAACAACAACACTCAGCAGATAGAGGGAAACCACGCAGGGCAGACATTCTTAGCAATCCAACAAGGCACTGAAACGCCAGAAATAGGCCACAGTGTTTAAAATGAAAACCGATCCATCCAGCCAGATCAGTCTATGAACGCTATTTAGCAAATGTCAATCACTAAGTGATCATCTGCATCTCAGCCAGCCCGACTAATAGACACGTGTAAATGTTTTCCTCCTTTCTCAAATACCTCCACACACGAAGGCAGACACACACACGCACACACGCACACATACGATGACAGCCAAGTTGCACACGCTCACTTACAGAAGTTCTCTGTAAAAGTTGAGCAGGTGGAATACCAAACAGTCTGAACGGGACAAACACAGACAGAAGCCAAGTAGTCCAGACAGCAGGACTAATGGTTTAGAGCACGTCAGAGAGGAGTATACGTGTATCAATTCTCACACAGCAGGCAGCTTTACACCTGTCTCCAGCGTAGTCTTTCTGCTTGATCAGGAAAATGGAAAAGCTGTCTTGTTTTATGTGTGGGCTCCTTCACTACTATACAATTATAAGCGTGTCTTCCTTGATTGCTTTGTTGTAATTTGCCATTGATTTTAACATATAGCATATGACTTTCTTGTCTGTTGTTGTTTCTTTTAATATTCTCATTACTAACTACGCCCTTCTTCTTTTCCAGTTCGGCTGATGAGCAGTTTCGCTGGAACGCTCAAGGTGATGTTCACAGTGAACACAAACACACATGCATGCATTTAAAGAGGTTGTTGCATGAACTAACAACTCAACTCAAAGAGATTGATTATTTTACTCACATCTTGATCGTTCATGCACGTTAGTGCCGACAACATGTGTAGAGTTTTAGTCTGAGTGTTAAAGCTCAGGCATATTCCTCATTCAAATTCTTTCCACCGTATTTGCAACACATCCCGATCTGACTGATTAGGTTTGATGCCCTAACACCAACCATGCCTGCTCTGCTCTGGTGTCTGATTGACATTCTAGGAAAACTGTGTGCTGAGGAACATTTGGATTTTACTCATGTGGTCTGGTAATTGATGGGCAGGAACATAAACCCACATGGATTATAAAGATGATTGCAGGTGTGTGCCTGCAATCACTCACACAGAAACCTTATCATGCATCCAAACACATATTGCATTGTCAAAGGTCACACTCGATGTTGTGTGGTGACTGGTAATCTGCACGTATAAGAAGCACCAGTACACGTTCTGTCATCTCCTCATAGCATACACACAGATTCCCAGATGTACACGTGTTCAGCGTTGAATCGACTGCATTTTTTGAAAAACTTCTCTACCAGACAGTCTACTCCCAGGACGGGACTTATCCGATTTCTATCCAGCATATAATCACAATATTCCACAGCGCATAACCAGGTTGTAATGTGTAGGGTTTTACGGACTGTCAGAGGGGAGGATTGTGGTTACAACAGAGAGTGATCTCATTCATATCTCTTCCTCCTTCCTTTATTTTCTTTTCTCTCTCTATATATAGCATATGTATATCTCTCTTTCTCTCACTCTCTCTCCTGCTGTGTCTTGTTCTTTTTTCTCCTCTGCAGCGGATGGACAAAAAGATATAGAGGATGAGCTGACCACAGGTTTGGAGTTAGTGGATTCCTGCATTCGCTCCCTCCAGGAATCAGGAATACTTGATAGTGGCGAACGTAAGTTTACTTACAACATTAGCGTCATTCTTATATGAGTTTGAATTCTGACTAAATTTAATAAAATAGAACAATGTGGCTTTGAGAGAAAAACAGAACCGCAGGACCACCCTAACCATTTTTAACCATAGCTTTTCTCATTTGGCTCTGGACAGATTTTAATCTTAATGGGAAATGTGTTGTTTCCAGGACTTGTTAACACATGATGGGACATGGTAGAGTTGGTTTGCTTAACTCTAGCAAGGCATTTCAGCGAGTGTGAACAAAGCTAAAGTGTAATTCAGTCAGTTTCAGTAAAAACACAGTCATCATGATGTGCATTGATAAAATGTGCTTATGAGTCTCTTGGGTCATGAGATATGTGGCCTAAGGACAGCAGTTACCAGTGGTGATATTAGAAATGTCATAATCATATTTCATTTCTTATAGTGAGTTTAGTCAAATGAGTGTATTTATTCAGTTTAGTTTCAGATCAGTTATATAAACCATAATGCTTATCTAGACACGTTCTTCTATGACTCTCCATGCGTTAACGAACAAATAAACACCGTACACCATTTCTAGATTTGTTAAGTTTCAAGAAGCTTTTCTATCCTCTGGGTCGGTGGGATTGTGATAAATGAATTTAAACAATGATAGAAAAGGGCCAGTGCATGAAGCCACACTAAATGTGCTTGGCAATTTCTTTGCAGGTCATTGGTTTTGGAGCGCGGCGTTCCCATTTCACTTATAGTCTGGTGACCTTTTTGATAGTGGATATTGCTGTAATGGATGGCATTTTAAGAACTCGCGCTATATTTGCTGCTCAGTGCATTTCTATGTCAATAATTTACTCACGTTACACCATTAACTTTACTACGTGTTGTTTCTGCACAATTGTTTATGATTTGTTTATGCCATACAGAATAAAATAAAAATAAAAAAAATGGATTGGATTATTTACCCTACAATTGTTGTTGGCAGTTTGCTTTTATAAGGAGCAATTGGCTTTTAAGCACATGTGTCAGAGGATGGGTCTTATAATCAGATTTTTATCTTATTTGTAGGCGGAGTTCCTGTAACTCCTGTTTTATCCGAGTCCAAATAGACTTCACTGCCATCCAAGACAGCTGTTTTTCCTATTGTGTAAATAGTGTAGATAGAAGGTGTATGTATGTTTTCACCAACAACGAGCACTGAATAGCTAAGTGGTGATTATGGGGACAGTGACATTTTGCACAGCACAGAACAGGGAGGCCTATTCACAGCAGAGCCACACAAACACAGAAACACAAAGTTAATATAACTCAAAGTAAGAAACCGCTAGGGTACAACATTAAAACCAACTTTGTAGCCTGGATGTGGGTTGATTGACCATCTTCACTGTGGAGTGAGGAGAAAACACTCACACTATAGATGTATATACTTATTTTTATTTATACTACAACTGGGAATGCATCCACACGCTCAACATGCGAACAACACCTGATAGCAATGGCAGCAGAAAGAGCTTTGTTTGTTTTATTTGACTGATCAACATGAAAAAGTGAAAAACATTACGGAGCATGTGTAACCACTTCACAAGAACAGTGTCAAGGATGTTGCAATAAATATTACATGTCTTCGGTGCTTGAATATAGTTGCTAGTTTACTTGTCTGGCAAATGTGTGGTGGCTGCTCTATTGCAAATTCATGGGCTCCATGCAGGCGTCTGTAAAGAGTCCTCTCCAAACTTGTTATGTGCTGAAATTTACATCTGTAGCTCAAATTCTGAATTGGCCTTAAGGCTGCTGCATTGTAGGGATGACTGGCTGCTGTGGGACAGGGAGCGAGTGGAGTCCTGCAACACAAGTAGGCAAATGGAAAACATTTCACCCAGTTTTTCACCCTAAGAGTTAAGTCAACTATAAAAAAAAAAAAAAAAAACTATAAATACTGAACCTCGCATATCAGCCTCTGACCAGAGGGCTGTCACAGCTGAATGAGTTCCAGAGGCACAAATAAGACCAAGAAGTACATTTATATCATTTTTAATGGACTGATATATTCATTAAGCACACACTAACACTAAATCTAACATTATTAGATGAAGCATATTGTACATTAGGCATGTTAAGAAAACAGATCAAAGTTAACAGTCCAGTAAATAGATTCCTTGTCCTTACACTGAATGAAAGCCTTTTTGATTGAGAGACAGGAGAGGGGCAGAGTGTCTGGGGTCATTCACGGCTTGTACAATGCTGTAAATTATGTTTTTAATTTATGGTGTTGACGTTTGGTCACACTTTTTGGACCTAGAAGGGGTTTCAGGTCACATAAAGTAAAAGGCAGTCCTAACTTTGGACTGCGTAGTGTGCTTTGGTTAGGTCTGAAGGGATTTGCATTTATAGTGAGAAGAAGCGGTTGTCTTGGTGACGGGTGGAGGAGTTTTAGCTTTGTGCTGGAAGTTTGCGAAGCACATGGTCTTTGTATGCTGCCTGTTTGATTCAATAGTGTGTAAGCATCTCATAAAATGAAAAAAAATACGATATGTAAATAATTCATATTTTCTGAAATTCAATACAGACATGAAAGGTCTTAAATCCCCGCTAGCAAACATACACAGCACAGTGCAGACACACAGAACACTTATTATCACAGCTATTTATCAATCATGACGATGAGTGTGAATTAATTTCCTCTAATGTGACCATTCTGCACAAACATACTATATGACACATATAGTATGTTTCTAACAAGCAGAACATGCAATGTAACAAACAAGCAGGCATGAGTGATGCCAAGTTTGGGTGCTCCCACTCAGCCTTCGTAACACAAATCGTTGTTTAATAATTCATAAAAAGCTAGGGGTTGAATCTAGATAAGAAAAGACAAGTTGTTTGTGAAGGCAAGAGCAGAGGCGCTGATCTTGGTTCACAGCGCACAGACTTACAGGGAAAAAGAAATTCTGGGGGAAGAGAGTGATAGTGAGAGGACACTGGGCAAATATGGGACTAGAATAATAACCCCAACCCTAACTTTAGTTTAGGTGTTTAGGTAAAAAACATAAATGCAAGGGGGGTCAGAAAGATACTTCATGAGGAAATTATATTTTTAAGTAAGACAAGAGACACATCCCAGTTTGATTTCTTTACTCCGCAACCTATACTTAGATACATGCTCGGAGAGTAATTATGTTCAAGGAGGAGTAAAAATAGCAGCTTAATGAAATATGTATATACTGAGTGAACAGGTTTTATAGCAAAGACCAGCTGCTTTCCTATAAAATCAAACATATCCAGACATACACACAACAGTCAAACCTTCTCCTTCAGTGTTTTGTTTCTGTATTTATCCTTTATTTATTTAATACTTTCAACATTATGCATGAATACTGAAGACAAATCAAACAATACGCGTATAATTATACAGTAAAGTTTAAAATAAGCCGTAACGTGTTTTATGTTTTGTATTCTTCAGCGTAGCCAGCTTGTGCTTTGATGGCAGCTTTGCACATTAGCATTCTCCTCATTTCATGAGGTAGTCACCTGGAATTGTGAAGGAGTTCCCCGAGGTGTTGGGTACTTGTTACACTGGATGTATATTATACATAGTATATGTACATGCTGGTTAAGTGTTCCCTTCATTTTGACTAGGTCACAGTATCAGAAGCAAAGCAGCCCCACACCATCACAGCTTACTCCATGCTTGTTGGGAACAACACATTCAGCAACCGTCTGTTCACTGTGTCTGTGTTTAATAAAGACCCGAGTGTTAGAACGAACTTTCATCACGGCAAAGGACAGTCTTTGGACAGATTGATGTTCAAGTCTTGAAGTAATGATGGACTGGCTACTGACTCTGTACCGATGCCCCCTCTGCACAAGACAACTAAGAAGGCAAGAAATTAACTCTTGACAATTGAATGCACATTCAGTCTGTGAATTAAAAAGCGACTGGAAGTCATTGGGGCTGTTGAAAACCACGAAACCTGCAATGCTTACTGAACCGAACCAAAACGTGACGTTTTGTTCAAGCCAACAGTGCAAGGTTGGATTAAAATGTTTGGGGAGGTAATGATTCAAGTTGGTAGCTTCCATCAGTTACAACTTTCTTCTTTTCAACCTCCCTCCTCCCATCCTCTCCATCTCCCTGCTCCTCCTCCCATCCTCTCTGTTCCTCTGTTTCCCTTTCCCTCTGCTAATAAATTATGTATGCCGACTCCAACTCACGGAGTGCTGCACTGCTGCACTATCTGCTCTAAATTTCTGCTCCCTCTCTCTTCCCCATTTCACTCTTCACCTCTCAATCTCTCCCCTTCACGCCTCCTCTCTTTCTCACTCTTTATCTCTCGCATTACTCTTTCTCTTTCTCTCTCTCTCTCTTTTATCACACACACACACACACACACACACACACACACACACACACACACACACACAAACTCAACTCAACCCCCACCTCACATCCAACCACACACCACTTCTGTCTCTATTGGTAGGACCAGCTCTTCTTTCCCAGAGTTCCTTGCAGCTCAACTCCACCCCAGAGGCTTCGCTCCAGTACTCTGCCAGCTACCATAGCAACCAGACCCTCGCCCTTAGCGACAGCATCTCCGCAGCAACTCCTCAGCGCAGCGGACAGGTTGGAGGAGCTGTGCACAGCTACAACCAGGTAGGAAATACGGCTGTATGCAGGTGATAATGAGGATGGTGTCGATACTGAAGCAAAAGACACAAAAAAATGGCAACGTGAACTTTTGTAATTACTCTTGCGCAACTTTCAGTTTGCGCACTACAATAGGTGACATCAGAGGAGTTGTACTGTAAAGGTAACTTACCTAAAGTGACTTCTCCACATTGTACTACATGCGGAGTTCTGAGGATCAGTGTCGTATGGAGAGATACTGTGCTGTATATCGTTTGCTGTCAGACTGCTGTTCCGTGTTGCCCTTCTTTTTTCCTGCACCCAAATTTTTTGGGGACTGACTGCCTTGCATAGCCCTTCTCTAGCACCACGTTACTCTCGCTTCTCTTAAGAATATAGATATGCTCAGCATGGCAGTTGCTGCCATTTCATTAGCCTTGGTAAAGTGCTTCGGTCCAGTAACCACAACTGGCTTCTCAAGTGATCTAAAAGCATTTTGTCGCTTTTGGAGGAGGTCTGAGACAGGGTTAGACAAATTCCCTAAGGCTGTTTAGAAAGAGACAGGTAATCAGAAGCTCGTAGACCAAAATGAGGAGGCGATTAAATACACACAGAGAACCCAGCGAGTGTCTTGTTTTTAAGGACTTGGCAGAGAAATCTAGATCACAGTAGTCTGCTGATGAATAGAGATATGCAAACAAATTACTTCTGCCTACAGGAGCCAATTATTTCCAATTTTTATGTCCCTAAAATATTGGTGATAATATACTGTACAGTATCCACACACACATACACACACAGGCTCAAACAGACACCCACACATCTGCTAAATCACTGAGCAGCTGCAGTGTTTCATTAAAAGATATTGCCAGTGTCTGGGGCAAACGTTCCGTTTGTAATGAATGTTTATGAATTGAAAGTAAAAAAAAAATATTTTAGATCAATAATTATAGATAATTATTTAGTGGGTATTACAGCTCTTTAAGGATTTGCTTCATTATCTTTACAAGTACCTGCAGATTGTTTCAGTGAGGCTTCCCTCTCTGAAAGGAACGTGGCTTTCTTTTATTCGCTGTGTGTGTGAATCTGTTTGTTTGTGCTTGTCTCTTTTGAAAGGGAGAGGTGAAGGGTGTGATGTCTATCTTTGTAAACTTTCACCCCCCACCCCCTTACAGTGACACCAAAGCTTGTTTCTGAGCTGGTTTCAGAGGAAGCTCCTATTTTCCCCTTAATAAATAACATATACAGGAAGCAAAGACATAGAAATAGAAATAGAAAAACAGATAGACGGGTGTATAGCTGGATAGACAGATGAGACAAAAGTAGTTTTCTGTATATTTTCTGTCCTCTGTTTGCTTTGTATATGTGTGTTTCTGTCCTCTTTTCTTTCATCCTCTGTCCTGTTTGCTCACAATCTATGTCTGCATGAGCCTGTGTGTGTGTGTGTGTGTTCTCCTCTCTCATGTTTTTGGCTTGTCAGTGTAATAGGGCCAATGTTGTCAGCTGGGCTTGCAGCTCACGAATCGCTTTACACATGCCAGCGCCACTGGATAGGCAGGTGCAGCTTGCATGCATGTGCAGTACATGCATGTTTTTTGACTGTGCGTTTGCAGACTCGTGCATTCGGGGGGGGGGGTTATGTGCACTCTTTACGCCATGTGTGCTGTTTGTTTGCACAAGTGACTGTATCAAGGAGAGCGAGAGAGAAAGTGAAAGGCCTACATGTTGCTGCTTTTCTGTTGGGTATTTATAACCCTGAGAGGCTTACTTTAATAATGCATGGAGACATGGCACCTCAAACATTCCAGTGTTTTACTGGAGGAGAAAAGAAGCGGCACCATGAGATCAGGAGTAGGAGTCGAGTAGGATCAAGATAGTGCTCTCTCCAGCACCTTGTTAGGCTGTTAGTTAACGCATAATATTTCATCTATACCCATCATTTTCTTACCTGATGAATCACCTCTCCATCCATCCAGCTATGCAACTATTCATTTACCCACTCATTTCTTTGTCAGTCTTAAGTTCACCCCTGTCTCACTTTGCATCTTGATGACTGCCGCTCTCTGCAGCGTGTAACAACACGATAGAGTAACAAACTATTAACATGGTCCTTACACTATGTTTTGTGGCCCACATCTCACCAGTCATAGATCTCTCTCGCTCTGTGCTTCATAACCTACTAAACTAACACAAGGGACTTGTATAGGAGGTTTTTATGGTGCACGCTGCTCTGTCAGTGGCTCAGGTACTCATTAAGACCTTTCTCTGGCTGTTGCACCACATGTTTAGTAATCCACTTTCTAATAAGCTTTTGTTTCCCATGTGCACTCAAACAAACACTTGACACTTTGTAAATAAATATCCTTTATATGTGCATTTAGCGTAGATTTCATTAGCTCCTCAAATACTCAAACATTCTGTTTAAAGACGGAATTTATTGTAGTAATTTATGGTAAGCTGAAGTCTCAGCCATATAAAAAAAGGCTAGAGTATGTTAAAATGCTCAATTAGAGCTGCAAGAGTGAATGCTGTCATCTCCTCCTTTAATGTGTCACATTTACATATGTATACGGCGTAAACCTGGGTTTCTATAAAAGAAGAGTTGCCCCTTTGTAGTGATTTATTTATGGGAGTTGTAAAGAAAGTGACGCTGTATGTTTGCAGAATACACTTTGCAACTGAGATTGCTGTTGATAAGTACAAGGCAAGTGAATTGTGTGGAATCAAACACACTGAAATCACAGTGCTTATAAAAATAAAACAAATCTGTGTCCCAAACTAATTTGTGTAGGATACGACAGGAGCATAGTTCATTAAGATGTCGATTATGTCAACAGGATCTTAATTTTTGATGATGCCTAGCAATTCAAGGTGGAAGGTTATACATTTACAAAGGTACAGTAATAACCCTGATCACTATTATATTTATACAGAATAACATGACTCAAATGACCGACACAGGAGAATTCCTAAGTGGTGTCTCTTTGTCTCACCTGGCGACCTGTTTGTCTTGATAAACTGTAAGTCAGATCTTTTAGGAAGAGACTCCAATCACCAAAAATTAATCAGCTTCCTCGATCCACGTGCTGGAATCGAAGGCCTATTGTCTTGGTTTTGACTTAGAAATATATAACAAAGGACTGGTACTGAGAAAATAATAGGGCGTTCTACGACCGTGTGTGTTGCTATATCTAACTAGGCAAGGTTTGCTGAGTAGGCATGATTCTTTATCCTAACAGTGTCTCTGTGCAATTGTATAGCTGCAATTATTCACAGCCTAAAACAGAAACAAACGTAGCCCTCCAACAGGACACCATAAGTCACGAGTGTGTGTGTGTGTGTGTGTCTTTGTGAGAGATATGATTATTGGGTGTTCAGATGTTCTCTGTCATCAGTCCTATAAGTTTATGCTTAGAATTTGTATAAAAGTTATACACTTTATGTGAATAAAACTAGATTAAGATAATATATCAGTAGCAAACATATTGAATGCAACACATCTTCAGATGTATATAGTAGGATCCTTTTTTTAAGGTTAAGTTAAACTTTGTGCTAAGAAACACAAAGTTTAAATGTTTTCATTCTGATTGAAGTGTAACTGCTGTTTATACAGTGATCACGGTGCTCCAAGGTGACTGCATGCTTGCATAACGTGGCCTCGCACAGCTGCAGTCATGTCAGGCTAGTAATATTGCATTTAAATGACCTTTACATCTTTAAACATAAGGCGATATGAGGCTCAGTGGAGCACTGGCATTTGCTCCGCCGTACTGTCTCTGAGGCCAAGGAGAATATATTAGGATAAACCACGTTTGTAAGCAGCATGCAGGTAGCAGATTTTACTCAAGACTAGACATGTCACTTTGGTTTTCCGATATTCATAGATTATTAACGTGAATAATAGAACAGCAAAGCTAACTGGGTTAAGCTGTATCTGTATCTTTTTAAATGAGGTAATATCGCCGTTTATGTGACGACAGATGATAGAGATTAAGTCATGGATATATTATGGACTGTGCAATCCTTTCTTTGAGTGGGTGGTGCAACAAGGCTTTATCAGAAATGATGGAAATGAGGACTTCATAGTCTTCTTCTGTGGCTTTGAATCATCCCTCTGTTTTCTGTGGGGATTTCATTAGTAACTCCTCTTGGTTCCCTTCAGAGCACTCAAAGGCTCGACTAAACATATTGTGTATAAACGTTTTTGATGGTCACCTCCATCAGAAACCCATATTCCATATTTCTTACTCTGTCTCACTCTCCCTCCCCCACTTATCACTCCCTGTATTCATCCCTTCTACCCATTGATGGATCTTTCCCTCACTCACTCTGTGTCCCTCCATGTCCCGTTAGGTGACATCCAGCCGCGCAGCCCAGCAGCAACAATCACAAACTGGGGCAGGGTCAGGTAAGAAATGATGGTTTCTTCTTTTTTATATTCTTCTCTGAGATTCTTCTTTATAATAAATTAATCTGACATAGCATGAAGCGATGTGGACACACTGGAATGGCATTTGGAGACTAACAGACATGCATGAGAATCGGAGTAAAAATGTTCTTGCAGAATGTCTGCAGAGCCTGCAGTACGTGTACGTTGCTCACATTAGTGAGAACCCCTCTGTAATTTATACTTATACTATGAGCTAGTGCACATTAAATCCTTCCTCTAGAGCCTCTTTGTTCTGGTCATTGATATGAGCCTACATCTGTAGTACTGCAGTAAGTTCTATTCTCTAATGTTTCACATTTTAAAAACAGGCCTTTACATTAACACATGCAAGAATATAAACAGTATATTTAGGTAAAACTAAATTATATGCAGTATAGGCTACAGTCTATGCAAAAATATTTAAACCACTCAGGCCATTTTCTGTTATTGCTATTATGTTTTTGATGACTACAGTCTCGGCCCTGCTCTGTCTCCGTATGTGCTGCAGATTGACCTTAGACTCTCCATGTTCCAACTCTGGGTTTAATATGTTTTATCTCCCTTCACTTACTCTCTAGGTATCTACTACTCCAGCTCCACCCTGCCTGCTCAGCGTGTCAGCTCCCCACTATCTGGAGGAGGAGGCTCTGGGTCTGGTTCCCCTAGTAAGCTTCAACGACTGGGGTCAGCCTCTGATGCACAAGGGTACTCTACCACTCAACGCCTGCCTTCCTCCTCCTCCTCCCCCAGCAAACAGTCTCCTGCTAATCGACTGGCCAAGTCATACAGGTACAGAGACACAGTGACTATGACAATGATTTGATTAATTGCCATTTAAAATTAATGTGTAATTGATTCCGATTGAAGAAAATTAAATAAATGACGATATGCTACAAAATAAACCGAATAGAATAAGAATGGAAAACTGTGTTTGGAGTTCAATGTTCTCCAACCTTTGCCATCGTGCAGTAAAATACACACATTCATTCCTTTTTCAAACATATTACGTATATGTTTGTTTCTTTGTCCTTTTGTCCTAAAGTACCACAGTTGCTGTGACTACAGCAGGAGGAGGCAGGTCTCCTCTGAGGGTGGCATCTCCACCCAACTCTACAGCAGGGGGAGGGGCCAGCTCATCGTCGTCCCCTCTTCACCAGGTATAGAACGTTACAGTTCCAGTATGTGAAGTATACGGTAAATCTGGTAGTTGTATGTGTTAGGTTTGGAAAGTTATTTACTTTCTGTTAGTCTTAATAACCCTGGTCTCTTGTGGAATGGATATATCCAATGTCTCACAATGGCCAGACATTTTTTTGCGAATGTTCTTAGTGAAAAATACGTTACTTTAATTACGGCAAACTCTGAGTGGTTTGCACATGAATCCAATTTTTATTCGTAATCAAAGTCGTCTCAGGGTTAACCGTAACCCTAACCCACACAACGATCAACATATCTAACATGTCTGCTGTTACGTGCTTGTCGGCCAGTGCTCTCTAATAGCAGATTCCAATTGTATTTGCAGATGAGTTCAGGCATAGGGAGCTATGCCACACTGTCTCCCAAACGGCTGGCAGCTCATCACGCTTCTGACCAGTACAAGATCTCCCACGAGCTCTACGCCACCGCTACACTTCAGAGGCCCGGCAGTCTCGCAGGTGGGAGGTCGAACACTCGCGTAGTTTCGCGTGAATGTAGACAGAAACCTAAACAGATGTGTAACTCTAGTTTAACCAACTGTAAAGGGATGTATGAAAACCTCTGTTGTGCCTGGGGTTTATCTACTATAATGGAGCTTTCCTACATACTTCAAGAGGGATGCTCATCTGTGGCTGGGAGCTGAATGTATTTGAATCACACCGGTCTTAGTACAGGCAGCATTCAGGCTGCTCGTGTCGTTGCATTGACTAGTTAATAGCTTTCTCTCTTGACAACATGAAATTGAGTTGGCTGAATGTCAGCCCAAAATGAAAATGTGTTGTGCCAGCTGTTTATGGTCTATAGTAGTTCAGTGTAAGATTTTATTCGACGTTGGCTGTTCTTGCCTGTTTGAATTAAACACTGTGGATAGCCCACAGATTCAAGGACTTTAAATTGTCACGTTATGTATTACTCCATTATTCCAGTTATTTTTGAAGCATTTTAAGAATTTTATGAAAATGCTTTCCCTTCTTTAATCAATGTGCCCATGAATAGACAGACTTAGACAGAGCCCTGGCAAAAGTGATTTCATATTTTCATGCAACAAGATTCATATTGATGAAAGAAGCAGGCAGTGTTTTGAAGTTCAATGGTGAGTTTAATTGATTAGCGCTTTAAACTTGGAGCTACACTGATGAAGAACATCACCTTCATGCTTTACCCTGAGGGCAGAACTGTGATCTTGAAGCAGTGCCTGGGGTTTCATCTCTCCTGAAGAAGAAAAAAGACAAAGACTGAGCATGAATTGGTCTCAGTGGAAGAGAGATCTCAGACTGTCACAGTAATTAGCTAACCTGGGTCATACACTATCAGAATTAGCTTTCACTTGGATTACCACACCGTGGTTGAGTGTATGTGAGCAGCTGGAAGACGCTTATTGAAGAAAAATGAGAGAAATCTGCTTTGAGATGCACTGGAATTCTGGTGCTCACCATAAATCCACAAATCAACCATCCAGCAGTTATTTGTAGATGCTAGTTTGCTTATTCCCAGTGGGCGACATCCTCCCGGAGAAAGCACAGCCGAGTTCATCTTAGTAGCCCGTTTGGAGAGGTACTTAACAGCTCTACAGCTCCTACTCCACAGTGGAGTTAAGCTGTGTAAAACAGAAATTGCCTAAAAAAAGACATTCCCTGCCTGTGCTTCTCGAGGACTAGAGTGATACAGTCATTTGTGTATAAATATCACATATTGGTTCAACAGCGTGATATTCAGCTGAACATTTTTTTAGTAAATAGAAATAGTTAAAGGTTATTAATAAATAAAATTCAGATACAGTCTGAGACTGAGCTTCGCTGGCTTCGAGTGGAGGTTGATATTGGAGTCTCAGCTTTCTGCAGTGATCCCTGCAATGTGTGTAGTCCTGTTCTATATTTAACTTGCATGCACTCATCATCTTTGATGTTTCGTATTAACTCAGCAGTGAAAATCCTCAGTTGCTGGTACAAATACAGTGGGTGCATATTTACCTATGAGGATTAAATTAAAGTAAGACTTAGTTTGCGTTTTCAAACTACACAGCTGATTTTCACAGTTTGTTTTTTTTATATATATTTTATTGAATGAAACATCAAGCAAGGTCATCTTTCTCCTATTTTCTTTTTCCCTCGCATCGCTCTGTCGTTCCTTCCTAAAGTTCGCTCTCCCTCTGAGAGAAGGAGGCCAGCTGTTCCCTAAGTGGGCCCCTATGAGTCAAAAAAATACATGAATAAAGAAATAAAACTGACTCACCAGGACTTTACAGAAAAAAGGCAAGAGAGACTCAGCTATTAACGGGTGTATCTGTGACTTTAATCAGCATTGCTTCATGCATATTTGACTGTCTCTGTTTCTTTTTTTCCCTCTGTCTGTTTTCTAAATGCACCTCGTTTCAGTTGATCCCAGTGGATGTTGTAATATGCTACACATAACATCCAATAAAACACACTGTAAATGTAAGCTCTCTCCCTCCATCTGTTTCTGTTTCTGTTTTTCCCCGGGTTTTTCCTCTACATCTCGCTGTTGGCTGGCAGAGTGTGACAGAAGGCAGCCTACCTTTCCCATAGCAAGGACGGTAAACAGGCCAGTGAGTTAACGCTGCTGAAAGGGGGACACGGTTGCGTGAAACGCAGTGGCCTCTTTGCTACAGTCATGCCCAAGACAGGCATAATGAGGCAAACCATTTCTTTATCATTTGCCACAGTAGTTCTCTGTCACATTACGCACTTCATGGGCTGTTCCAACCAAAAAACATTGCATAGCGGAATCCAGCTGCGTTCACTCTCTGGTTTGTCTTTCTTGTTGGACAATTAAGACAAGACACACTCAAGCTAAGCTGCGGCAAAACTCCACTGATCTTTCTGATACAGCTGAGTGCCTCACATGCATTCATTGCTGATGTGATCTCTAAGGGCTATGTTAGGCTGATGATTCACACAGGGGTTTGAATCACAGTCTTCGCACTCTTGCCCTTTTATTCGCAGAAAAAACTCTTTGCACATGACTTGCCAGCGTCTGAGACATAATGCGCTATGATACGACGTTCCACTGGAACATCTCTCTTTCTTAGTTACTGTGAGAACCGTTTTAGGTTTTAGGGTATACCTGCGTGGTGTTTCACTTCCTAATTTTCATTTTGGTATCTGTGTTTTCAGAGGGAGGTCCCTGGTTTCAATTTGTTCTGCTATGTAATGAACAAATTCCTGCTGTCAGTGTCCTCCCTGCACTGTTTGTGTGAGATTCCTACCAAACGCAGTGCAAGAGGGCGGGGCACTGCATCTCATTTTTGTTAGCTGATGATCAGCAGTGTGTTTAAAAAATGAAATATGCATCCCTTTGTCTATTTTTTTGTCTGTTACTTCTTTTCTCAGATGTCACTTTGCAGATATATCTTTATTGTTCTATGATTTGTTCTCTCCATCTCATTTCTAACTCATCCACCATTATACATGCACACACAATCAAACACACACCCCCACCCTTAGCTGTCTGTATTTATATGTCTATCTTCTCTTTCTTTCATGTCGTGTCTTTCCATGCTCTGTATTTCTTACTATCACACTTTTTTTTTCCACTTCCTGCCTGAAATTGTCAGAAATGATCTTTCCTTCCTCCATTTCAATTCTTCTACCTCCTTTTTTTACCTCCTAGTCTCTCATCTCTTTTTTCTTCTCCTCTCTTTTCTGCAGGCTCTCGTGGCTCCTATAGTAGTCAGCACAGTCAGGAGCCTCTTCGGCCCTTGGGGTCCCCAGAGCAGCACATTGATCCCATCTATGAAGAACGTGTCTATCACAACAAAGGCCCCATGAGGAGCCTTAGCCAGAGCCAGGGGCCGGACACAGGCCCTTATCGCAACAACACTGGTATGACCCTTGCTGTTTTTTCATATAATCCAGCTATGTAGTTTTATTTTATATTTTTGTATTTCTTTCACTTTATATTGGTATATGTGTGTGTGTGTGTGTGTGTAAATGTGTTCAACATTGATGTATAATGCTAATGCTTGCTTGCCGCACGCATCAGGGCATCTTCTTTCCACATGATGTCTGCATAAGGTGCATACGTTTGTGGCATTGTGTTGTTAGGATGTTTTTGATAAGGTATGTTTAATAACACTGTAGGATGAACAGGATGTTACGATGCCTTTCCTCTCTTCCTTAAGCCTTATTTTTTGTGCTGTGTAGCCAGTTAGCACATTTCCTATAACTGCATCCAACCCAGGGATAAATTGTCAAAAAAATGATTCCAAGTATAGGCCATCACCAACCCATTTGTTACTTACTAGTTTTGTGTGCTTCATTTTTTTCCAAATAGAAATGAAACACAGTGTCAATGACAACAATGCACATTCTCACCCGCTCCCTTCGTAAGTCCATTGTTGCCAGCAATGTATTTTTAATAGGGCCTCATTGAGCTTATCTCAATATGGGTTTAGGTACGCCATGTTAATCCCATTACCGTATCATACTCACATAAAAACACCCAAGTCGGTCACGCCACGTTCACAGCTCTCTCGATATCATTAACCAGCCTAGCCTTAATAGCTATCATTAGTATTTGGGTCAGAATCATAGCAGTAAATATGCCACTCTAGACCAGAGTTTGACTCAGTTGAAAGGAGTAAGAACTGTCTTTAAGCTTTTGATGCACATTCAGATTTCATTGTGCAGCAAGATGACTGTAAGAAGAAGTTAATTAAATAATGGTGCTTCAGAAATGTACAGAGAGGATCCACTGTTTTCTATAATATTCAGTGCTGTTTTTGTGTTTTCAGTCGATGGTTAAAAGAAAACTCACAAAGGAAATGTGCAAAGTAGCTACAAAAATCAATAGAGTGTGAATTAGAGGGTGTACATTTAATTGCTATGCTTGATGGTTACAATATGCGTGTCCTATGATATGGTGTTTTAATAGATTGTCTCTCTATCTTGTTTGGAACTAAATCTTTTAGATTTTATCAGCATGAACTCTTTTCACCCTGAGTGCATTTTTATCCCTGCTGTGCGTGACCCATGCAACTTCAGTGGTAAATGAACAAACCAAAGATGAACAGCACCTCGGCGTCATGCGAATAGTATGTGCAGTGACTGGGAGATTGTCTAATAAGGAGTCATAATGCACAGAGTGATAGCACATAATGAACTGATAAAGGCTATGCTGACATGGTGAGCGGCGAGTCATTAATTATGTCATAGTGCCTTTTCTTGGCAATGGCAGCCTAACATTATTGGTTCATTAGGCTGGCATGGATCAATGTAATTAATGCTATAAGTCAACCCTTTGATGAAAGGGAAGGGAGATATTTGTGTGGGTTTTCACACCAAAAAAGCTAAAATAGGTCTTTATGTGCTAATTCAAGCTCCGTTTAAACAAGCCACTGGCAGTCAAATGAACAGAGTTTTCACACAGTTCTCACTGAAGGTGTGAGCCGTTACTTAGCTACACATAATAAAAGAATGCAATTTAAGTCATTATAACCGCACATGCAATGGCTATTTCCTAACCCAGTTCATGACTGAGGGTCAGATGGTAAGAAACAGGACACGCACTCTTTGCTTAGGGGTTTACTTTATATATTGAAGAAAGTGTGATCTGTGCATCTGCATCACTCTATATCAACTAGTAAGAACACCGGTGTAGTCCTAGGACATCTCCTGCGATTTTCTTGTAACTCTGTGGAGTTTGACAACACACCGAAGCGGCCTGGTAGCTCAGTGGTTAAGGCAGAGGTCTGGGATGCAGGATTAGTGTTGGCCTCAGTGTTAGATTAACGTCAATACCATCTATTTACAGCTAAGGAAACATGAAAATTATTTACTTAGCACACGTATACATTTGTGCATAACTCAATGTTACTGTGCAAGTACAAGTGTGTGTCTGTGTGAATTTTTCCACTATGCATGTGGGTAGACATTGGCACGCAGTGTCTCATTCTTGGAATAAACCAGGCCAGCGCCCCAGAGGACTGCAGGTTAATGTGGCCTATTTCAAGTGATTATTCCTGCATGGTCACAGCGTCTCTAGCGCATGCATGCATACACATTCTGGTACAGAGACGAATCGCAGCAGGAAAAAGCCTTAGGATGTGGTTTACACATGTGTTTGTTTTTCCAGCAAGTCAGTGTGTTTTTGAATATAGCCTACACTTTGTCACAGTGCTTTCTTTTCTTTTGTTACAGTCTGTGTTTTTGACATCGCTCTCACTGTCTTTGTTCATGCTCTCTTTGTTCTTTTTACTTTATTCTCTTTTCACACGAGTTTCTTTATCTCATCTGTCCTAGTCTCTGCTAACTGTGGGGCCAACTAAACATCGGTTTCCTTCCTCCCTAACCTTCTTTTATACCTTCATTCTCTCTTTTGTCATCCCCTAATTTCCTCTGACCTTCTCTTTTAGTTCTCTCACTTTTTCTTCCTCCCCCTCCCCTCTTCCTTGCCCTTAATTCTTTGCCTTTGCACCTCTCCTCATGTCATGAAAGCTATCTTAGCTTGTATTAATGACTCTGACCACTGGGAAACACTGCAGCTCTGAATGGATGTGGCACTTTTTCTCTTTAATAGCTTAACATCAGTCCTGCACGTAGGTAAAGTGGCAATAGTGAGAATGGCTCGATTTACTGTCATGGTTATTTGTCAGGTGCATCTAGTGGCCAGGTTGAACTATAGCTGTTGATAAGAGGTGCTGTATAGTTTAACATTGTTCGCCGCACTATCTTTGGAGGAGACAGACACATTATTGGACAACTACTAACCACTAAGCTGAAACAAACTAAAAGGTATAAGCCATTTTCAGCCATTACCATTTGTGCCATATATACACACATTTTATAACACACAGAAACACTACTCTGGTCAGTGTTCATGCCTCACCTGCAAACCAGGCAGCACCAAGGACAATGAACATCAACTCTGATGTTCCAGACTCTGCTTTAGGTTAGCCAGTCCCAGGTATGAGATTGTTATTAAGAGGGGAGATAGATGTGTGTAGCTTCATTGTATAGTAAGTTAATACTTAGCATACTTGTGTCTGTGAAGACTCTCAGACAATAAGGGTATGTTATCTGAAAGTTGAGTCACATTGACTTATGTCATGAATACAAGTTCCATTAGCATACTTGTGTTTTTTGTTTGTTTTTGGCCAAACGATATGCTTTCTTTCTTCTACTTAAAAAAGACATCTATCAAAGGCTGTGGTGTCACAAAAACATGGGGGCACACCTTTCTAATACATATTTTGGTGATAATGGATGAGTTTATTTCAAGTTCCCAGGACAATTCCAAAATAAGTGCAAAAGTTTATGTATGTATGTCTCTGTGTGTGTGTGTGTTGTCATGTTTTTTTAAACTAAAGTGGGATTATTTTTATATAGCATGTATTCCTCAGACCTTGCACATAAAATTGCACAATAAAAGGGAGAGAAAGCTATATGAGCATGCTTTAGCATCAAACTGTTAAACCAGTGTGCTACAATCCTTCTGTAATGAGATCTGACATCCTAATGAGGGACACAGAACAGAGAGAGATGAGAGAGACAGAAAGAAAGACCAAGAGAGGAGGATGGAATGGGTAAAGACGAAGGGGACTGGAGAGAGACGCACTTGCTGTGTGCCAAAGCAGGAAAAGTTCAGAACACCTCTTAAATAGGGAAAGTGACAGATCAGTGAGAGGAAATGATAAAAAGGAAAGACCCACTTTCATGTGACGCATATCCTCCGGTATCCAGTGGTTTATAATACTAATCTTCAGCTGCTTGTGCTGTGTGTGTGTGTGTGAGTCTGTGTAGTGTTTTGCAGCTATTTTACTTGATATTTGTAATGTTTTATATATGGTACATACATGTATACGAGCACACATATGATATACAGCATTTGCTACATGTCAGCACATTGCGTGTATTGTGTAGTACAATATGGTACAATAAAATTGCCTGTATTATGATCAATGAATGGCTGTAGATCATTTACAGTAATACTACATACTTCTGGAATAGAATTATTTTTTCTATGTAATATTTAGAAAATTATTCAAATTATTCAGGATCAATTTTAACTTGGGCTCTGATACAACTGTCTCTTTAAATACCAGTACATGCGTTTTTTACTCCACTCTGAACACATTTGTGGTAGTTAAATGTCCAGCTCCCTGTTGGAGGGCAATGTCTAATCCTAGTTTAATAGGGAAGGAAAGTGAACAGGGCCAAAGAAGTAAGGTAGTGAAAATTGATTTCACACTTGCATTTTTAGGTACAATATTCTATGGAGTAATTAATTTTTAGACAGATGAACTGAACCGTGACAGGCAACGCTACTATGACCTACAGTACTGTTCAACTTAGTGGACAAGAACTCCTTTTATAAGTTGAATTCATGTGACTTATGCTGTACACTATTTACAGTGAGTTTTTGCTGAAGCCTCAGAAATCTTTAATTACCAACTCAAAGCATCTGACTTACTCTACAGATCAGCACAAATTCTTTCCCCTGTGAAAACATACGGCACTTCCTAAATGTAGGTTTAACTTAATTTGGTGTTATTCACCCCACACCTCTTTCTGCACATAAGCAAAATAAGTGATTTTATAAGTGCACACACATTGGCTACAAATATGCTTCATATTTATGCCTCAAAAAAAATGTGCAGTGCATGTACAGAAACACACATGTTCCATGCTGTCTCAGTGAAGTCAGGACAAAAGCAATGTTTCTCATATTTGTTCATAAACATGTTTCATTCCATTGGTTCACAGTTTATCATTACAAGCACTGTTTATTACCTCTGCACAATTTCTTAACATTCAATGATATATATAGAGTAAATAGCCTGACCTTAAAATCATAATTGCTCATACAATGGTTGATTAGATGGAATCCAACCCAAATATGTTATGTTACTAAGTCTGCAGTGAGTTACATGTGGTGTTGGTCCATTTACTGACACACACACACACACACACACACACACACACACACACACACACACACACACACTTCTTTTCTTTAGGGTCATAAGGTTTTGGATCTTATTTCAGCATGCAGGGAGCAACAGGTGGCACCTGTTGGAACCTTGGGTGATCATTAGCATCCAATCCAGCTAACCTGCATTGGAAAAGGGTATTTCTGTTATAAACATAACAGAGATGTAAAAACTCGAACCGCAGCTGTGAGTTCTTGAAATTATTATGAGGTCTATTTTAGTAGAATCTTGGGAAACCTCTGTCAAACACTAGAGGGTTTCACATGCAGTACGTTTATGTCTTATACAAATGGACCACCATTCCACTAGGATCTTTTTTTAATCCTACATTAGTTTGTCACAGCTTGAACATTTTGCAGTAGCCGCAGGAGCCCCTGATGTGCCAAATTCGACTTTGTCTTACAACCCCCACATGTGAAATACTGTATAGGATGCTGACAGTACAAAAGGGGGTCATTCCTTTGTGTCTGTGTGTTGGCTATTAGTATAGTATGGTATTCCTAATATGTCTCCACATCTAAGTTGTGTGTTTGTGTGTGTATGTACACGCTGCGGTTGAGTGTGCATGCTGTTGCACAATCTTCAGGCAAAAAGATGTGTTACAGGCATGCGTGTTTAGTCCATGTCAATCACTTGCATATTTAGAAAGTCATGTTTGTGTGTATGCATGTGTCTGTGTATGTGAGTGTCTGTCAGTGTGTATGAGACAGATAAAGAATGTACTGGGGGGGGGTTTGTGTAATCGCGCTGAGCACTGAAGCGTGTCGAGAGAAAGGACATGTCCTCAGCTCTGATCACATAGTCTACTACAACCACAATAGAGAGAGCAACGGGAAAAGGACAGAGTGGTGTTGAAGGGAAGAAAGGAAGAGAAACACATGAAATAAATGGATGATAGAAGCAGAGAGGGAGTGAACTTCAAGTGGAGAGGAAGGGTGGTGTGTTGAAAGAGAAGGCTTGAAAAGAGATGGAAGAGAAAAAGGATGGATGGAGGTATGGACAAAAAGAGACAGATCAAGAGGGAGACAGAAATAAAGAAAGCAGAGAAAAGGGCAAAGGCATGATGGAAATAAAGACACTGACAGTGACAGAGTAGGATTGGAAGAAATAGAGGCAGAGATGAAAGAATGAGAAGGAGGATAAACATGGAAAGCTCAGAGGATTGGTTTGATCCCCCTCTAGTTTTTTTCTTGCTCTTCCTCCCTCTCTCCCTGTTTTCCTCTATCTCATTCAGCGAGGGTTCCCCCGTCTCAGCAGCCCAAGGAAAATGTCAGTCCCACTTTAAGCTAGCCGACCCCTCATGCCGTCTGGCTAATTACAGAGGTATCACTGTGTCAAATGACTAATAGAGTTTCCCTTCCCATCACTAATCTGCCAGCAGGAGCACAGCCGCAATTTGTTTACTCTATGCCTAAAGCAAGGGAATACAAAGACACACCCAGCTTTTTATTTTCTCTCCAACACAATTTCATGCCACCAGAGTGTTTAGTGCATGCGTGCGTAGTTCTGTGTATGTGTTTGCATATGCGCATCACATCTCATGATTTGTTTAATATTCACGAAACAGCACGGTGAGTCTCCGGGTGCTGGTCTTTAGCTAATTATTGGAAGACCCACCCTCTCATACTTATTCACATTTATATTTGATCTTTAAGGCATAACTGCAAAACTAAACCTTCACCTTATGTTATAGTTAGGGTTAACTAAGGCAACTGAAAATTTGTGGACTGGTTAACAATGTTTTTGTTAGTTGTACGGTTCTCACAAGGACAGGAATACCAGAACACATACACACCCAGAAATACATACACAATGACATGAATGCATAAGCAGGCACCCACGCGCTGATTTTTGCTGGCCAGCATTGGCACCAAAGGTCAAGTCATCACACAAAACACACCATCACCAGAGCAAATGATGAATTCAGCAGCGCTCCATTTAGGAGAGGGAGAAGAAGAGATGGATAGCACGCAGGGAGACTAAGTGAAGAAGAAAGATGAATGTACAAAAGACGCGTAAGCAAGTTTAAGTAAAATAATGTGAAAATTAAGCTTTTTTTGTCTTTATATTGTCTGCTGTATGTGTCATTTGTGCCTCGTTTCCATTTACTTTACAACTTATTTTTAAGCACATTAATATTCAGTGTCCAAAGCACTGACTGTAAAAAAATTCACAGGTATTTTTGGTGTCCTTCTCTCTTCTTTTCACCATATCCCCTCTTACTCCTTCATGGTTTGTCCTTTTTGGGTGTCATGCCTTTTAGTGAGTGCACACGGACATCAGTGGTGTTAGCTTAAAACTCCAGCTGCTAATGAGACGTTCAGAAAGACAGCCACAGCAAAGACACGATTTAAGGAGTACAGAAAAGATTGGGATTTGCTTCTGATGGGAGTAACTCTGCTTCATTACCCTCCTACAGTCTCTGTTCTATGTGGCTGTACTGTCGCTCCCTCTATCGCCTCTCGTTTAACTCTTCTCCTCTCAGCGCTTTCTCCTCTTTTTATTCCCAGGCTTGCTCAGTGTTTCTATTTTCCAGCCCATATCTTTGGATCTTTGATCAAACTTGGGGATCATCAGTAGAGGAGCCTGTGCAGCCTTTAACATCCAGGGCATTGTGTTGGCTGAGTCGCAAACTTTTCACTGGCTGGCAAAGGATTTTGGTTAACTCGATTTCAACGTTAGGAATAATGAAAATAGTATATATTACATCATCCAACATGTTTCTTGTGCCTCCAGTGGGCAGACTAATATAGTTTACCAGAGTTGAAGTGAAGAATCCTAATAAGAGCTTTGACACATGATTGTTTAGGATTGGTTATACTAAATAACTGAGGGCAGATCAGATGTGCGTGTGTGTGTGTGTGTGTGTGTGTGTGTGTGTGTGAGAGAGAGATAAGAGTGTTATGAAGGGCAAGTAAATGCCACGACTCAAGACAGCGCTAAAGAGCAAGTTTGTTGGTCACATAACAATGAGACGCTCAGCCTCAAATTCACACGTATTCCTTAGTCGGAGGTTCAGTGGAGAGGTTTATATGAGGCATATATGTGTGTTTATGTGTGTCCACTCTTGAGCATGTGCAAGAGCACACTTTATACACCTCTGCACATACGTTGGTCATAGTCAGATACACACACTTTCTGTCTCACTGTGTCTACAGGCACAGAACTGAAACCCCCAGACTCACATTAACACTTTGATATATCACCAGTCCACTGCTTCCAACACAGCAGGGAGTAACAGTGACAGCTAGTGTGCCCCTGCAGGCTTCTTGCATCTCTGGGCAAATCCCTATTCAATTTCCATCTCACTCTAAAGAGAGACAGCTTGGTGTGTTATTTTTTTTTTTTTACTACTTTATGACATTAAGAAATATGTTGTATTTTTTGCCTTTTACTGCCCGCGAAGCAGATAGCTCACTGTACAGAAAACATTTCTACAGTTATGTCCTCCAGCCACCCACAAATAGGCTTTTTGTGTTTTTTATTGCATGGTAATGGCAGGATAGTGAGATGTTTGAGTGACTTTTACTGTTGTGGAAACACTTAAATTAGTTTTTTAGTATCCTATATTTCATGTTAGCTAAAGTCACCTTGAGAGTAGTTTAAACAACATCTTTGAATATGTAAGAAATATTTATAGAGACCATTAAGCAAAAGGTAGCTTTATATTATCAGTATTATCAGTGTAAGTTTGAAATGTGGATATAATAGAAAGATCATCAATCTGATGTCAAACCTCTGTCTTCAAAACT
>JAUMHF010000012.1:20171272-20258338 GCA_032359275.1 Microctenopoma steveboyesi | reverse complement strand
TATTATCAGTGTAAGTTTGAAATGTGGATATAATAGAAAGATCATCAATCTGATGTCAAACCTCTGTCTTCAAAACTTTTGTCTATATTTTTCTCTTTTCCCTCTTCAAACCTTTCCCTTTGTTGAACATGGGTCCTTGTTAATCCTGGGCATGTGGCCAAAAATTATCCATCTATATGGAAACATACTCCTTCTCCTCTCCTCTCCTCTCCTCTCCTCTCTTCTCCTCTCCCCCCTCTCCTCTCCCCCCTCTCCTCTCCTCTCCTCTACTCTACTCTCCTCTCCTTCATTTCTGTGCACCACCACTTTCCATTTCCCTCCCTTCTCAATTTGTCTCCTCCTTTGCCCTGCAGACCTGACCCAGCGTGTCCATGACCAGGTCTTAAGTTTTGTCCTCTGTCCCTATTTTCCTACCCTAGCTCCCTCCTCCCCTGGTGTTGACTCCACCCCTTTGCAGCGCACAGGAAGTCACAGCACAGGGACGGGAAACTACAGCCGTGGCGGGACCAACAACTATGCCACGGTGGGTCCAGGCTACACCTCAAGTGGGGGTGGTGGAAGTGGAGATGTGTATGGCTCAGATCCTTTTGTGGCAGACCCCTACCGCACCCTGCAGTACTGCCCCTCAGTGGTTGAATCGCCCTACAGCAAGTCAGGACCAGCTCTGCCACCTGAAGGCAGCCTACAGCGTTCACCTTCCATTGACTCTATTCAGAAAGACCCCAGGTAGGAAGTGTATGTTTTGTGTGTGTGTGACTGTGTGTGTTTTGCGGGTCCTCCACCAGAGGCCTGGGAGTTTTTTTTGTTTTTTTTACCTTTGATTATTATTTATGACAGATGTTATTTTATTACATATCAGCACTAATCTTCCACACTCCATCACATATGGATCTAAACAATTTTTCTCTCTATAATATTTGTATAAGAATATACAGAATAGAATGGTTTGCCACTATAGCAACAGATACTGCTCATCCAGCACTATATCATACCCACCTTCCTTCAAACTGAAAGCAGCAAGTAGCTGCATTGCTGTGAGTGTGTTTCTTCAGTGAGAGTGAAATACAATCCAGAAAGGTTGTTTTTACTAACAAATTCATGGGTTTAAAGCCCTGTCAGATACAGCTACAACACCTAACACTGATTTATAATATTGTGAAGCATACTGCATTTTCTCAAAAGTTTACATCACAACATTTTTATCAACGTGGCCATGTTAACCTTAGCAGAAACGAATGCGGGTGCATATTATTTTAGTCCACCCAGTCGATAGCAGATTATGTCACATTGCTTTTGTGACAAAAATTGATCCAGGTCCTCATATACTCTGTGCCCAGTGCTAATGTTGGCCAGCAAGGATCTCATACGGACTAGTCATATGTAGAGTTTCATTGATGTGTAAAGAAAGACCATCAAATAAAAGACAGTGTTACTCCAGTCACACATCACTTTCTTGAGAAGCTCTTTTTTGCCTTCCTTAGTGTCATGCTGTGTGTAAACTAGTCTCACTGAGCTATGATCACTTCCATCCTCTTGTCTCTGCAATTAAGCAAAGCTCCCTCTTCCTTCTTTATTTATATATATTTCACAGGGCTCTTGATGTATAATTCCTTTAATTACACAGACGTGTGTGGATCAAGTCTCAGCAGCAGCTGTCAGTCAGAGGAGTAAGAGACACAGAGTTAGCGAGTGAGAAAGCCTGGGAGAGCGGGAGAGTGCAGAGAAGATAAGAGGGGGGGGACTTAAAAAAAAAACAATGGAAAAGAAAGTAAAGAAAGTGACAAAGTGACATGCATAGTCAGATGAATGTATAATCCTTGGGATTCTGCCATGTTTTAAAGTTTGTATGAACTATCACAATGATAATGAGGCCAGCGTGGTTTGCTATTAATGTAGTCTGATTGACTGGCTTCTTGTTTCACACAAACACAAATGAGGTCTAACATTCTTGTTCAGTGAAAAAATGTCTTTAATTTAGCCAATTAATTAGTACTTTTATTCTGAAAGTGTTGACTTTGGCCAGGTATTGACTATAAAATAAGCAACTCTGAAAATGAAAACTATTTTGCTATCAAAAAGCAAAGCCTTTTCTGTGCTTGTCTTTTTTAATGTTCACAGTACATTTGTGAAGTTTTTGGTGTTGTTTGCAATTTGTTACTTTACTTTACTATACCTGGCAGATGCTTTTATTCGAAGCGACTTAGAAGAAGACACCGGCAATTTCCATTCAGTTTCTGTAAATTCTGAGTTACTACAGTCTGAGCCCTGATAAGACCCTACTTGTCAAGATAAAGAACATGCCAGGAACTGTTAGGTGTTAGACCATTTTTGTGAATGTGTGTGTGATGTTTTTGAATATTTTTTTAAAGGTGGTGATAGTCTCAGCTAGTCGACTGGAGCAGGGCAAGTTTTTCACCAGCCAGAGACAACAAAGGAGAGAAGACTTTTTTGGATCGGAGACCTGTGATAAAGGAATTTATATCCTGTCCTAGTCTCCTCTCATTTCCAGATCTCAGAGGGCACGCAGGAGTGAAGCTTACTAAAAGTTTGTTGATATAAAAACATTCACTTCTATTTACAGCCCCGTAGGCAAGAGGGGCGAGAAGAGGCGTGACATGGGTGTATTTCGGCTGGCTGTCGCATTTTGGACCAACCTGAGGGGTTTGATGGTGACTGCAGGAGCTCCAGCCAGGAAAGAGTTGCAATAGTTGAGTTAGAAATGACCATTGGCTGGATGAGGAGCTGTGTAGCCTGGTGTGAGAGAAAAGGCCTAATCTTACAAATTATAGAGAGTGGACCTGCAGGATCTGAAGATCGCAGCTACATTATTGTTCAGACTCAGATTGTCATCTGTCCAAACCTGTTCAAAGGCTTATTGCAAACTCCGTAGTTGTTAGCAGTAGCAAGCCAATTTGAATTGAGATGTTTTACTTCGAGTAGTTGTTGCCAGGAAAGATCAGAATTGGAGGTGTCGCTCAGACATCCATGCCGATATGTCCAAGAGACATGCCTGAATTTTTGTTGAAATAGTTATTCTCTGGTGCGAAAGACAGATAGAGCCAAGTGTCGTCAGCATAGGAGTGATGGGAAAACCCCAAAAGAGTCAACAACAGCGCCTTGTGGAACCCCTGTGATGAGTGTAGATGTCTCACCTCCCCATGATACCTGGAAGGACCTGTCTTGAATGTATGGTTCCTGTAATTCCTAAATCTGCCAGTGTGGTGGGAAGAATTTGGTGATTAACTGTGTCAAAGGTTTCCTGCATTTTTGTTGTTTGTATAGACACAAACTTATGTTACTGGAGAGGAAAGAAGGAAAGAAGAGGAAAACCAGTAATATATGTTCAGTTTTATTTAAGGTGTGTATACCAATAGTTTTGAGACAAAGGAACATTAGTTACCCCACATAAAGACTTCCATCAGTAGATACAAATAGGTTTAGAGTGTAGAGAGAATAAGTAAGACGTGAGTGCAAGAGGTCCTTATGGACGGCAGCAGCAATCATATAGACACAACAGTAGAATAGACAATAATATCTGACTATTGTCATAAAACAAAAAAAAGACTGTGGCACGACTAGTGAAGCAAAACAATGTCATCCTCATCAGAGTCTAAATTTGAATGCTTGTTAAAGGATAATCGTTCTCATTATTATTATTTTAGCAGAGCACATCAAATCTTGTTTTCATAGGATGTTTCTTTTCTGCTCTCTACTGCGGAATATGCCTTTAGAGATTTGCTGTCTAATCTGCTTGAACGACGACAGTGGAAAAATGTCAAAATGAAATGCCCCGTTTTCCAGCCAATTTAACCTCTCTGTAATCTTATCAGCCTTTTTACTTGTTTCTCTTCAATAGAAACACAAATAACGGTTTAAATGACACTGTAATCTGATGAAAAATACACTTGTGATATACTTGTGTGTAAGACTATGCCATATGCGAGAATTTATGTCACTTTATGTCACTGGGGTCTGGACCCAGACTCGGTCCTCTCTGGGTCGTTTCAAAAACAGAGTCACATAGTTTACACAGTGGCTAAGCTAATGGCACAACACAGAAGAGCTATCTCATCAGGCCAGGACTCTGCAGTCTATTTACATCTACAGGATAGTGGCCACTCCTTCAGAGATGGAGAAGTGCAGATCCTGGACAGGGATCTTGGGGGAAGATCCCACTTTTTATGCATAAGTTTACATAAGAGGGCACTTATTACACAGAACCATGAATACATCTTGTTTTTTCTGCTTTTGCACTTTAGTTTAGACAATAAAAAACATTAAAACCCTTCGCAACTACTATTAAAGATATACAAACATTAGTACACAGTTAAAATATTGTGAAAGCTCTTTTAGGTGTTGAAAGAAACCTTATTTTATTTAAGTTTACAAAGTTGTCCATGACTTAACTGTTGACCCCGATGATGTAAACATGTCTTAGACTCAGCATGTTAACTTTTATGAATTTAAAATAGCCAAGGTAATTTATAAACAAGTGCATGAAATCCAAAATAAAATGGTAGTTTAAAATATATTTCCATAGCAATACTACCTCAATTAACATATCCTTGTAAATGTAACCATGTTTTGACCAGTACTACAAAAAACGGAATAAAAACTAAAAAAGAGCAACTTGGGTCATTCTTATAAATGTTATCTAACATAATGGCTGCACAGGTTTTTTGAGGACTCACTGTCAGGAATCAGTTTGTATAGCTAAACTTAACACTTGTTTCTGATATTTTAGACAATACAAACGACAAATGAAGAGGTTTCTTTCAGAAATTCATTTCATCTTGTTATGTAGCAACATAATAATGCGCATTGAATTTTGCTGCCTTTGAAATTTTAGATGAAGTAGTTGCTAATTCAGAAATACAGCTGACTTGCCAATTTTGTCTCCTAACTTTTCAAAGTGATATTAATTTCAGCAGAGTTGCACTGAAATGGAATCAACTTCCTAATGACTAATTTTGATGTTGCTAGATACATTTTTACTCTACTTGATATCACTGAGCCGGAGCCTATGTGTTACATTTCTCTTTGCCGTGAGGTTAAGTGGCCTCCTACTCAAACTTCACTTTCTCTCTTGCTGTAATTGGATCTAGCTGTGCTAACATGAAGTGCTAAATGAGTTAGCGGCTATTAGAGAAAAGGAAACAGTCTGAGTTAAGGCAGAGGTTACATCTGCGTGATTGTGTGTTGTAATTTATCATTATACCTAGCAATGATACAGCAAAGCATTATATGTACAGGAATTCATATGTATGTGCATGTATGTGTTTTATTGTGTGTGTGCGCGAGTGCATGTCAGCGAGTAACTCAATTAGAGGCTATTACAGTTCCAGGGGAGTGAAGGCACAAAGACAAGTGGGTGGAAAAATAAAGGGAACAAGGGAATTTGTTAGAATGGCTAAAAATGGAGGGTGGTAGACAGATGATTATCAACATGGAGGGAGGTGATCAAATAGAAAGAAGATAGAGCAGAAGTCTGCTGCAGAAGGGCAGGGCATAATGTAGTAAAGTGTTACCCTTTATTGTTTAGTTTTGCATTTACAGCTTTCTCAGTAAGAAAGAGATTCTCACACCCACTGGGTTTGCTGCTGAAAGTGAATGTGAAAAACTATATGATGCAAACTGAAGAGGAAAATGTTGAGCACAGACCTACGGAATCAATAAAAAAAGAGAGTGGTTGCAATGAAAAGGCAAAACTGAAGGACAATAAAGATGAACAAATAAAGGGAGAAAGGGGGAATAAAGGGAGGAAAGCACAGACTCAAGAAGCTATATGTGACTTGTGAGAATTTTACATGGCCTCCAGTATTTGGGCTTTATGAGTATCCACCATTATTTCAGGGTGAATGGCAGTTAGGGACTAGGAAGGTGGGAGCCTAAGGTTAAAACAGCCAAATAAATTATAAAAAGGAAGCTACAGTAGTTCTTGTACAAATAATGATTGACTGGTATTCAAAATAAGAAAAGATGCTGTGATCAAAACTGAGGCCGTGCGATATATACATTTCCTACACAATCTTCAACATGTTTTCACCCAAAACCAGAGCTTATAGTGTTTGTAACTTTTGATGTTAAAATCATTTTGAATTTCTTTTGCAGCCAACATTTTACATTCAGTTGACAGCACCTGTGTTAAAGCCACCACCTTGCAACAACAGGAACAGTTGATTGGTGGTTCAACGCCACCACTGTGGGAACGAATGTTTATGTTAAGGTCAACAGTGTATGTGAGCTAAACTAACCTAAAAGTGACCACGGTACAGACAGCAAAGAGAAAGAGTTTGAATGCTTCAGCACTCTGGACAGAGACAAGAAGAGCATATGAGACTACTACTACTACTATTGCCCCTGTGAAACCACTGTAAAGAAATACTCGACTGATTGACGGGAAACAGACAGGACAGACAGGGGTGAGAGCCAGTTAGTACTTTATTATTCTTTGTTTGACATCAGACTTAGAACAATGGAAGCAAGAAGAAAAAATGAAGTGGCAATAAGAGAAAGATAAAGAAAGACAAAGAAAATGGTTTAGTACTGAGTGACTCAGAGAGCGATACCAAAGGAGGCAGGGAAATGACAGTGGGAAAGGCACAGTCACAGGGTGAGCAAGGGATTTAAAGAAAGAAAAAGGGAGGAAGAAAGAGCGACAGATAGAGGAGAGAGGACACACTCTATTGGCTCTCAGCACGGCCCAGGGGTAATTTCCTCTCCACATGAGAAATGCATGCTGGGATATGGAATCACCTCCAAGGGAGGGTAATGATGCATTGCCAGAACCTTGGCCCTGAGGCACAGCTGTGTGTGTGTGTGTGTTTGTGTGTGTGTGTGTGCGTGTGTGTGTGTGTGTGTGTGCATGCATCTGTGCCCTGGCCATCATCCCTCCTGTTCTGGGTAAATTGCCCATTGTAGTTATTTTCCTTTTCTGAGGTGGCCTATCTGTTTGTATGTGTGTGTGACCTTGGGATGATAATAACCCAGTGTTTCTGATTCTTCTCTGCTACAGTGAGCTTCAGCCTAAATCTGAGGCCTGGGAGAGGAAAGGGAAGAGTATTCAATCAGAGACAAACGTTATATACACATGGACTTTTAACCAGTTTGATAAATAGAGAAAGTTGGTATATACTGTATAGTATAGAGGAAATCAGAATACAGAACATGGACTATTTTAGCGGGTGAAGGGCTGATATGCTGGGTGTGTATGTGTAACATGGGTGTAAATGTGTGCAGTTTGCCACAGATCTTTCATGCATTTTTGTTCTATATGGCAATTACTGCTAAAAACATTTAATTGATTAACATCCATCATATTTTTTACAGTCATACATAGTAACACACTATTCAGCTCTACAAATCCATCTATAGGGTAAAAAAAAACACCTATTATTATTATCATGTGGTGTTTCCATTGCACACTCTCAACAAAAGTATGGTGATTGATGCTTTTTCTACCGCTCGATCTCTATGTCTTTTCTACTCCCACCACCTCTCCATCTCCTGACACCGGTGGCATTTGGGAGGGATTATGGGAAAATGTCACACCAGCAGAATTACTGTAAATCTTCCCTCTCTCTTCCCCACGCCTCACTTCACCTCGCCTCTCCTCTAGCTCAGACTTGACAGCACAGACTAACCATACTCAATCTACAGAGCTAATGGCTCTGGTAGAAGCAAAACGCAGATGTATTATCAATTTAACGTCTTCTAAATGTGTTAGAAATAATTTTAAATATTACATTTAATTTTTCCCTTACTTGAAAACAAATAAAATCACTATTAGAACATTTTTGTGTATCGGTAAGTGACAGTTCCCGTTATGGTTGAGATAAAGCAGTCATCCGTGAAGCACAGGATCAGTAGTTCAGTGCCTGGTCATGTGTGTCTTTACTAAACCCCAGGTTGTTTAATGGGTGTGAAAATATAATTTGTAAATCACTTTGGATAGAATTGTCTGACAAATGTACATTTTGGCTTCTGACCAAATATATTTTTTCAAGCTCAGAGGTATGTTAAGTACATATTTTACCATGGAGAGAAAGATTCTCTCTATGGATCTGACAGCAGGTGCTGTGCTAGACCCCCAGATACTTTGATTGGCATCGCTCCTGCCAGATTCAGGTGGGGTGGTACTTGCGTTATGGTTATTACCAACTGTTGAACCTTCAGCCCAAGGCAAACATGTCACATTTACATTCACATGCTGAAATAAATCAGTATTGATCTAAATGTTATTCACTAATAATTAGAAATCATTCATTATTCCATGTCAAGGTGTATTTATACTTTTGCACTATAATTTAATTATAAATAATAGTTTATTAATCCCTTTTAGGAGTTTTTGGTGTACAGGCAGCTGTATTTAAGGTGCCAATGGTTCTGGGTTCAGTGACTTTGTCCAGGGGCACCTTGACATGTGACCAGATAATTGGGAAATCTGGGAAGCAAACCAATGTCCAAGTGTCCCCCCACCCTTCCTGCTGCATACTTGCCCCGTCATTCAAACATTATCCCCTGTCTCTAGTTACTATTTAGTGTGTATAAAGACTGCATTGTACTTTACATGTTACATGTATAGCACAGTACTATCAACCTAACCACTTTAATGAGACTGCTACTACGATTTCACTTGCCCCTGGTTGTCAGTGCAGCCTTGCATGAGCTCTGCACTATTGAATTTATGAAGGAGTGTATCTTGTATTTAATCACCGTTTTATATTAACATTCGCCACAGACATTAATGTCAAGTGGCTGTACATTTTCCATGCCACTGCTGTTTCTGCATCAGGCTCAGTCTTCCATGGAGCTGCAGAAGTTAAGGTCACTGAGTTGTATATCTCATGCGCAGAAGAGGGATCTTGACCTTTCAGCTGAGTCGCTTGCATCAAATCAAGTATTTGGTGCTTGTTATTGGACCCAGCGGGACACAGCAACCGCAACAGAACTAAAATAAAGCTGAAGCGAGTAGAACAAAGGTACATGTGGTAAAAACAAGAAAGCACAAGGATGAATGGTAACAGGTAAACAAGTGTGTTAAATAAAAGGAGAATCTCTGCAAATGTAAAGTTACTGTAACCAATTGTGGTGGCTGCTTAAATTCCTTGTCATAGGTGATTACATTCAGCCACGTTGTTGTGTCTGTATCCACCAGCTGCAGCAGTACAAAAGCACCTGCACATTAGAGGCATCTCATAAAACATCCCTGTGGATGTGCGCTTACCAAACTAAATCTCTTGAAATGCCCACACACACACACACATATTCCCAATGAACCACAAAGCAATATTGTCCTTCATCTAATTTTTTTTGGGTATGCTAATAACAGGAGGATAACTCGCAGGTGCATTACCAAACATCACATAAGGACAGAGAAGCAAAGCAGAATTTTGAAGCATCATGTGAAGAAGCTTATGTTTTCTTCAAAAATAAATGTACAGTTTGCTCTCTTTTTATATACAGTAATATAGATCTAACCTTTTTGCCTTCTTGTACTTGTAAATTGCTGCTCTCCTCTCTCCTCTATGGATTTAACTTTTCTTTTTTGCTGAGAAAGAAGACCTCTCAAATAACATTTTGAAACATGTAACATTTAAATTCCCCACTGAGGCCCTTAAAAAAGCTTATGTCACTGTCAATATTGCATCAGGGCAATCAGTGACAAACTCCGTAAGCCGTGTTCATACGGACAAAATCACGAGAGCATTAAACTCAATACATTTCTGCCAACTGGGCCATCTCTGTAGGCCGCACAGAAGCGGGCTTCTGATTGGAAGGTCATTCCTTCAAGCTATCAGAATAGATCCACATGGAGAGGTAAGGCAGCAGCAGCAGAACCTCCCTCCTGATTACCTACGACTGCAGGCTGCAAGGCCCTTAACCGCTCGGTAACCACACAGGGTTCTCGTGCCCACTAAATGAATTGAATGACATGATGCTGATGTAACAATACTTATATTCTGTGTTTTTGTACTGCTCTCAATAATGGATCAACTGGTTCTGCAGAGTCAATCGGATATTTTCACTGAGTCGTTTAGACAGGTCGACAGTGACGATGGGTTGGTAGGTGCAGGCATTCATCCAGCACCTGCGATGTTCCTCAGTCATCCTAAACACACACTTTTCCTACTACGTGTGTGTGTGTGTGTGCATGCATTTGCTAAGAGTTCTTTGATCTGACTGTAATTCAACTGAATGACTTGCTAGAATGAGAGAGAGAGAGAGAAAGGGTGAGTCCAGTAGAGATGCAGGGCAGGCCTTTGTATGAGTCATTTGACAAGGTTGTCGGTGTTGTCTTACCCCTCTAAGTGAAGGGGTGTGTGTGTGTGTGTGTATTGAGTACACATGTACATGCACAGACTGCAATAGGGAGCATGTGCACTCATGCGTGATTGTGTTTGCTTTCCCCTGTGTACATTTTGTACCTTTTGTGTATTCACCCGAGTCCATTCACTGATTATACACTCTTGAAATTTCATTTACCAATGCCAAGGCCACATTATGGGTCTATTCTAAGAATAAAGAAGGTCTAATTAGCTTAGATACTATGTACCCATGGCAAATATCAAACTATTACCTTAGATATTACCTTAGACAACTGTACAATACATATATAAAACCACAATTTGGAGTCTTGAGTGGAAATACATTACTGTGTGCGATTTCAGTTACATGTCTTTGCGTTGTTGTTTATAGTCGTCAACGGGCCGTCTACTGAGCTTTGCCCGAGCTATGTAGTAATTCTTCTTCTATTCCATCCTGGGTTTTACTTTCATGTCAATGAAATCATTTTACAAGGATGGGTGAACATGTGGAAAATAAAAATTCTCTTATCAAATTAAACCCCTTTCGAGAATGCAGTCATGTGTGTCATTGAAATGTTGTGCGGCGAATATCAGGCAGCAAATAAACTCAAACCTCAGATCAAATTGATAAAAAAAAGGTGGGGAAATAAAAGATCATGGCTGTCAGCTAGATTCCCCTAAGAAAGGAGGTGGTCTCTTTGCAGTTGTCTACATACTTCTGAAAAATCCGACATATTACTTTATGTTCAGTGGATCCATTGTGCATAGTAAAAGTGTGTGTGTGTGTGTGTGTGTGTGTCAGCCCAGCTATGGTATAACATCAACGATGTGATGTTTCTCTTGCACAGTTCGGCCCCTTATCCCTGTCATGCCTCCATCCTCATCTTATTTGAGGTGGATGACTGCTTTAAGTCTCACTTAATATGCTTTTGAAGGTTGCTTGTGTGTGTGTGTGTGTGTGCATGTGTGGGTGTGTGGGTGTGTGTGTGTGTAGAGAGAGAGAGAGCGAGAGAGAGCTTAAGCAGTGTGGCTGTATAACACACATCCCCACATGAGAAACGCCCGACTCTTGAATTACAGCTGGACATTTTGCGAGATCGTCCGTCTGTTACGTTTATGCCACCGTGTCATAACCATCAACATTATTAATAGTCTATTCACATAATCCTGACCAACATCGTCGCAGCGTCCCGTTCCATCTTTATGTGCTATATTATACAGTATGACATACATAGTCAAGAAACAGAGCACAAACGCCTTCTATTCATGTTTTATCACTAGCATCTTCTTACACTTTATGTCATCATCTCCATAGTCAGCATTATTATCAGCATGTTCTTTGTATTATCTTGCACAGCTTTTTAGCCAATACTGTTGTGCTGCCACTTCAGTGCTGGATTATTGCCCCTGTGCGAACTAATGGGAATAGCAGGTGCATAAGCTAATCACTGGTTTATTAGTTTTTCTTTCCTCTTGTGTCACCTCACTGATTGCACATCTCTCTCACAAACACACTGCACACGAGACAGTACTGAAATAACAGCATACCGTACCTGAGAAAGTTTAGTCACCTCAAGGTGAATTGGAAGGTACGTTTAAAATGACCCCGTAATGCCTGGACAGAGGCGAAAAATGAATTATGGAACCACTTTGATTTAGATATATAGGAGTTGCATAGCTTTTAGTCTGTAGAGGAATTGTGTGGAATGTAAATGAAGGCTGTTCTGCAACGGCAAACTTTGATCCTTGCACTTTAAAAATGCAACGCACTTACTGTGATTATTTCAAGGTATAAATTGCTGCAGAATGGAATATACAGCTCTTATGATAGTTATATAAATCACATCCAGATTACAGAGTGACACATCCATGTACAGGCAGGAAACCTGCCTAAACCACAGTCACTAGGTGAAATTACTGTGGTTAATTTTTCTTGCCCTGGAGCCAGACTTTTTAGTCAAGGGTTGTTTTCTCTTTTGAAAAACCAAACAATTTTGTCACGATGGAAACGCCGTGGTGAAGAATATAAAACCGGTAAGACAGTGTTTTTACATGCACTGAAGTAAATTAGGGGCTTTCTTCATGTCTTAATGTCATAAGAAACTCTGTTTCTGTTGTAGGGGGTGAAGGGTTGGAGAAGGGTTCGGCTAGTGTGTGTGTAATTGTGTAAAGTATATGCCCATTACACACTCAGCACACAGTGAATGTTAGTGTCGCCTCCTCTGCAGCTCTACAGTGCTTCCACCTAATCTTTTTCCTAGCCATTGCTTTTTTGATAGAGCACAGTGTACTCAGAAAAGGGAAATTGCAAATAAAGAAACACAGAATAACAAAAGATGTGGAGAGGGAAAGAAATGAAAACAAGGTCAGTAAAAATAGTTTTGTGAGGGAGGTAACACACCGAATTTAGGAAATTTTATTTGTGCCGGGGCAGTTGGAGAGATTCCCGAGTGTGTGTGTGTGTTTATTTATGTGCTTCAGTGTGTGCAACTTATCTGGCAAGCCATCTCTCTTGTTTAATGTCAGGTCAGGCCTCAGATCTGTCTAGAAGATCTGCCAAGAAGCCACACACACACACACACACACACACACACACACATACACAGTGAGTGCTAATATCCAGCTTGACCTTATCAGTGTGATTTTAACGTGGCAGAATAATTCGGAATAATTTGTGGATGTGTGATGTACACTGACTAACATTCTGGCACTTTCATTAGGGGCGCGGCATGCAGGTACATTTGTCGGTCATGGACGCACACATGCATGGGCTAGCATCCTCATTAGCATGATCACAGTATAAATAGCTCACCTTAGCTGTTTGTCATTCAGAGGCCAGAGCAGACTCGTTGACATGATTTCATCTCAGCTCACAAATCTAGAGACAATGGGGTGGTAATTTTTCAGCCAGCTTTCCTTCATCCACCCACTTAATCATCTGTGTGCACTTTGATTGGCTGAGTGTAGTGGATGGGGGTTTGATTGGTCAGTTTTGTTCCCTCGTGTTGTATCACAGCTGAAATCTTATCAGCCATTGTTGCAGTGCATTGTGCTGGTGGTAGTTAGGCAGTGTTAGTTCTGTCATCGATCTGTACAAAAACCCACCCGTGTCTGACGTAGGCTGGTGACCCCTACCTTAAGGATTAGTGGACATCACTGTACTACTCACTCACTGTAGTTATACGCTAGTATCATGTCCACATTTATCGTGAAGTGACCATAAACTACCAAACTACAGTTTCCTGTTGATGTCCACTTATCTTCTACTTTTCCCTGGTGCTTGGATTTAGATAGTTGATCTAAACATTAGAGCGATGAAACCATTGTAATTTGCCAACGTCTCTCCTGTGGTAAATTGATCAAAAATGAAAAGATGTCCTTGTGGTGAGACAAACATTAATACTAATTCTTTTTACCCTAAACTAATTTTTGGTACACAAATCATTCCCAATGAGGGTCACAGCTTGAGAAAAGCCCTTTTACTAATTGTGTGTATTACTTGCTACAATAAAAATGTTTTTTTAATTAGATAGATGTTGTGAGGGGATCAGATGTAGAAGAATACACAGCTCAAACTTAATGAGGATGGTTTGTGATATACTGTAATGGTCTAGGTGACCTCAGCTTCCATCGTCTAATGAATGTTTGACTGAGTGCATGTTTTACTGGCCTATTGTTTAGCTGTGTAAACATCCGGTAATTGCATTGTGTAACCGGGGAATAGTGTCACCGGGTTGAAAATTACTGATCAGCAAATGTGGGATAAGAGTTGTGTGAATATGTTTGTGTGTGTGTGTGTGTGAGGGGGGTTGTGTGTGTTTTCTGTGCATATAGATTGTGCACTTGTGTGGATATACTTTACTGAATGTTTACAACGTGTCTACTTGAGCGCCTGTATGTTTTGTCAGAATGATGTGTGTGTGTGCATGGGTGCATGTATAAATGAACACCTGTATGTAAGCTTAATGTCGTATTCGATTAAGGCTCCAATTCTGTGTGTTCAGCTAATTGCAAGGACTAGTGCTGCCGTTTGTGTTTTCCTTACCCTGGCAGTTCGCTCCATAGCCCTGCACACTAATGTTTCTCTTCGCCGGCCACACCCATGACTTAAACAACACAAAGTACTTCTGGAATAAATACAACAGACAAGCATGCACTACTAACATACAGCTCTTTTCCCACCATCGTCTGTCTCTCTGTCCTAGTCAGTGTTAGTCAGTCTCATCCAACACCTCTCATTCTTCTCACTCAGTCCTTTGTTCGCTTCTATTCAACCTGCTGATCCTCCTATTCCCAGCTGGAGGATGCCATAGAGCAAGCATATTGATTTTCCTCTTCATCTGTGTGGTTGCTGCACGAGCACCAGATGGAGAAAAGCCAGACTCATCCAAGAAAAAGGAGAGAGGGGAGAGCGAATGGAAAAACAGAGCTGCTGGTATGTGCAGACAAAAGGAGAAAAATAATGGGGAGAAAGTCACATGCTGGAGTGATGATTAACTCTTCATCCCATTTATCATTTCATTCCTTTGCACCTCATGCACTATTTATTGATCTCATAATGCTTTCTGTGCTACTTTCTTCTGTCTTTCTTTTTTCTAATGCACCTCAATGTGGAATTAATACTTACAGCTCATTTTTCTATTTCTATAGAGAGGGGTGATCCGTGGTTACCACAATTGCCCATCAGTGACAGGGAAGTAGTAAGTGAGGAGGATGAGGTGCTTTCACTGCGCTGACTCACCACTATTTTTTCCCCACTGTTTATTTCTGGATGTTTCATACTTGGGTCCATCCACACATCCATTCATTTTCTCTGTCCAGCTATCGCAGGTGCCACCCCTTCTCTTCCCCACTTTCTATTGATCCCCTTCACTGAACCCACGGTTTGTGTTCACGTCTTTCAACACACTGGGTGTGTGAGCGGAGAGAAACTTAAACTTGGCTTTCAAGCTTTTTTCAGAAGTGGGTAGTTTCCTGGATAGGATCTTAATTAAGTTACACTTTTAATTAAAGAGATTCACACTGCCAAGTCAGGGTTTGTGCATTTACACCCGAATCTTATTCTCTTTCTGTTTATCGAAGGAAGTGTAGAAGTGTCTTCAATGACACTAATGCACCAATGCACAGTTTGCGCATTTTGTTTTTTTCACTTAGATGATTGACATTCATGGGCTATCAGTGAGAATCAGAATGCAAGATATTGTATAAAATCATTTAGTGAACAAAAAGTGAATGAATGTTGTAAGAAACAAGTGAGTGTTGACTGCTACAATGATTTAATAGGCAGTATTTTCAGTCCTACTCTTATTCAGCTCCTCCACAGTAAACGGAGAAATCTGATCACCAATGCAGTGAATTACCTAAATTGCATTTTCTTTCTTTTTGCAATTCCTCTAGTTTTTTTTTCTCTCTATTCCCTCACTCTCTCCGTCTCACACTGCAGTGATGAAGACTGATGTGCGAGTCCTAATTAGCATCTGCTTTGGTATGCACGCTGCTAGTTGGTCCATCCCTGACCCTCCAGTCAGTTAACATGTGTGGTAGAGCAGTGGAACCGACGTGGATATGTCTCAATGACCAACATAAATGTGAATGATCAATAAAATAAGACTATATTTAACTCTCTGAAAGATCTGAATTGAGCAGTGGCTATGTAAACGTGAACATAGCTATAGAGACATGCTCACGCACATCGCAAATGACCTTACTGCGTGTGAAAGGAAGCCCATGCAAGCACAAGGAAGACATGCAAACTCCACGTACAGTACATTTTTGATACTACTGATAATACTTAAACTGACATTGTGTAATATCGGGATAAGTATCCATTTCCTCACTCTCTGTGCCTATTGGACAACATGCCAGGGTCTCTGGGTTGTTAAGGCTGTTGAGACTGTCCATCCAATGTCCTCACTACTTGTCCTCTTAAGGGTCACACAAGGTACTTTGGTATGTGCGTTCTTATTATCAAGTCTCCTAAAAAAAACTCCTAGTACTCTACTTTTGTACACAAGATGTACATAAGTACATCAATTACACAACTTGGGGGTGAATTGTGTCTCTACAGGCAAGTTAAACTATAGCATCAGCAAGAAAATGACTGAATATTGAGTTCACTTGGTGATGAAACCTAAATCTATGTCAAGCACAACCGTATATAATGAGATGGCCACGTCAGCTCCTTTGCTTTTCAAAAGCTGTTGTCAGTGTTTGTACAAATGTAGCTTTGACATTTTGTAACTCTGAATCAATTCTCTTCATAGGTGTGTGTGTGTGTGTGTGCGTTGTGTTTCATCGTGGCTTTAATCTTGTGTGTATCTGAGGACAGGTATAAATGCATACTTCATATTGACTATATCCAAGGTCACTTTCCTCAGCTGCCTTTCTGCGCAGTTCATTTGGCTCTTGATGAACACAAGACACTAAACTTCAGAACCCAGTGGCACCCACAGGCCATCCTCCATTACATCATTCATCTCTCCACACTCGCACGGTGTCTCTTCCATTTTGTTTGAGTTCACGGATACAGGGAACACAAATTATATTGCTGTCACACCCCCACACCTCTGTCAGCTAGGAGCAGGAATTATTCACAGCGACAATCAAGTATGTTTGAAAATTATGGCATCGTTTGTGTGTACAGTAACAGTACCAGACGAGGTTTGTTCTCTCATGTGTGTACATACAGAGAGAGGTGAAGAGATGTTTGGGGATTATAAAGACACCTTTGATGACCTTGGTATATTTATTTGTGTACTCTCTTTCACATTCCACTCATGTGTGTGTGTGTCTTTCCCTCTGTCTCCGTTACATCACTCTCCCTCTGCCTCCGCCCTCGCCACCTTCGCCAACCCCCTAGCCACCTGCCTTTATTCTCAGTTTGTCAGACTACTCTCCTGTCACACCTAGTGTTTTCATTGAACATATTTTTTGCTGCATCATACCTCCCCTTCCCCTTAGAAAATGGCAAAGGGGGTAAGTGTGGCGATAATGCCACATACCTTATTGCCAAGATTGGAGTTCAGGTTTAAAAAAGTCAAGTCAAGTCAGAGTCATTACCACATGAGGCACAGAACGATATGGCACGTAAGATGAAGCATATTGTGTTGCAGATTCCTCAAAAGCAGCGTGGGTATTTAGTGTGAGCCCTGCAGTTTTGTTGGCACTGCCTCTTTGATCAGTTCTCCCTTTTTGCGAGCTATATTCCTGTCTGTTTGCATCCCGCTGTTTCACGTCACTGGCTTGTTGCCTGGCAGTGTGTCTACCAGGGCTGTAGCACTCATTAGCACCTGTGCTGACATGACTGGCATCTCATCTGAGGGTTGTTTTCCTCTTTCTCTGTCCTTCTTGTGTTTTTTTTTTTTTTACCTCTTGCCCGCTGTATCCAGCTTCCTCTGAACGCTCTGACTTTCCCTCAAGTCTCCTTCCACATTCTCCCTCTGTGCTTTACTCTGTCTCCATCTTTCCCTACTCTGTTCCTCTTCCTCTGTCTCTCTCTCTACCAGGGGTTTTTAATTAATGGCGAGCCATGATGCTTATCTTATCAGCAGATCACTGCTTTCTATTAACTACACTGGCAGAGCTGCGAGGCTGCAGGAGATGGATGCCACGCGCGCACACGCTCGCGCACACACACACACAGACACACAGATGAATATACTGAAGTACAGACACAGATGAATATGAATCCACTTGCATGTGCGTGCACACAGACAGAAGCCATTCTGTCCACACACACACACACACACACACACAAATCACCATCCTATCTTAATCTTGCCACACACACACATAAAAAACTAACTACCCTGATGGTATCAGGGTGTGTAATTTAAAGAGCATTGTTTGAGGGTCTCTCCTTCTAAATCCCCTAAATGCCCCAAGAATCCATGCTCTTTCTTCCCTCTCTTCATCTCTCCTCTACCTCCTTCCCTCAGTCCTGCTTTCTGACTGAACGTACCCATGTTTACTGCCCGTGAACCCGCTGCTTTTCACAGACATTTTATAGACCGCTCTCACTTGATGCGACAGTGATGAGCGCGTGGCGTCGAGGCTTCGTTTTCTGCTGGAAAAACTTCAGACACACACAATCTTTCACCCCCATCTATTTTAACTTCTCAGGCAGGTCAATTATCCCATATTTACCACATTTTCATGTTTGGGGGCAGCTAGGAGCTAGGAGGGAAAATAAATTGTTTTTCACAATCGCTTGATGGGGATTACAGTGAGCCGCATTTTGGCACAGAACAGTGAGCATGAAGGCAGAAACAACAAAATCAATCCTCAGACACCACAATCGATGGAAGCCACAGAATTTCAACGTAGGTTTTCCTCAGATCACATTCGGAGTTGACAGTTTTCTGAAAGCTCTGAGAGAAAGAGAGCCGAGAAAAGAGGTTAGAGTGGGGAAAATATTACAGCAGACTGTGGAGACACACACTCACTCACGCATGCATGTACACACACACACACACACACACACACACAGTCGCCCACACTTTCTCACACGCTCATAATTTCCTCATTTAGGGGACTGTAGCAAAACAATTATCAGCAGGAGATAATTCAATAAAAAAGACTATTTCCTGGGTATTACCACAGGACAAAACATTTATTTCACTTTGTCCACTGCTCTCATATGAGTGCAAACTCCTAATGGTAGAAAGTATGGAACATAACTCACACTGCAGAAAGCATGTAGGCAGTGGTTACGCTGTGCAGTTCCTGAAATGTTTATCTCCTTCTCTAAACTATGTCTGCTCTCGTGTCAGTCACAAAAATATAGTCTTTTTTTATGTGCCTGGAGTCTTTATGTTTATCAGGCATGACTGTCTTTGTTAAACTGTTTTTTATAAACTCTATTTGCTCAATAGGTAAAAGACTTTCAAAGAATCACAGCGTTGAGCAGATTAGATTTTGTTTACCATGCTTGTGAATGTTGGAAATAATGCCGTGGTAAAAGCATTTAAATCTCTCTTTAAGTCAACGTATATTGGTAAGAGTGCCTGTCATTTTATTGGACTTCCTTCGGATCAGTCAGATGTTTCGCTAAAGTGCTGAAGGAATCAAAGTGTCTCTGCGTGTCTGTGTCTCTACAGAGAGTTTGGGTGGAGAGATCCGGAGCTGCCAGAGGTAATCCAGATGTTACAGCACCAGTTCCCATCAGTTCAATCCAACGCTGCAGCATACCTACAGCATCTTTGCTTTGGAGACAACAAGATCAAAGCAGAGGTTTGTATGTCTGCGTGTGTGTGTGCACACAGGTTTTTTTTGTCTTGTGCGAGTGTTCAAATTGAATGCATTGTTGTTTAATGATTGTCTCTTGACTGATAAAAGATGCAGATAAGTTAACTAAGAGAATACCTTTTTATGAGTTGCACAAACAGCTCGGGTTGAGCAACCAGTGATGTTCTGCATTTTCGAGCTTGCTGCAATCTCCATCCTTAAACTATGCTTTCAATTGAATTGTATCTATAGTGGCAATAAAGTTCAATTAGTCCCAAAGTTCCAAGTCTGTCTCTACAAAAAGCAATTTTGCAAAGAAACCCCTTTGGGACTCTCTAATAAACCCTTTAATAAGGCTAGCAACACTCTGAGACAATGTCAGTGGCAGATGTAGATGCACACAAACACTCACCTTTTTTTTAAAGGTCTCTCAACACACACACACATTATATCCCCCACCCCTCAACTCCATCCCACCCTATATCACCTTCAGAATCAATTTAATAGCACATGCAGGCAAGGGCATTGACAGGTTCTTTTGTTTATGAAATAAATTTTAGTATAGTCTCTCAATGGCTACTTCTGCAGTCTCAGTAGAAACTAATGCCATGTGGCTAAAACGCTCATTCACACACAAAAGAAACATAATCTCCAGCATGGTGTGTACATACATCAAAGCAACAAAAGAACTAAACTAAATAAACATCAACATCGATATTAATTGGAAAATGTGGGCAATTAAACATGTAGACACGAAGACACAGCTCATTTTCATTCACACAAACCCTCCTGCCTTCCTACACAAACAGAGACGCACACACACACATACAAATGCAATATCTCACTTCACTCCCACTCTCTCGTTCATGCGATTCTGAAAGCGTTCTTGTTTTTTTAAATGGTGGAGTTACTGTCTAACTGTCCAACAATGGAGAAGCATACACCATCACATAGAAGTATTTACCTTTACATTTGCATGAATATCCAAACCATGCATACACATATCACAATAGCTTTTCTTGACAGAAGGTAAGTCAGATATGGGACGATCATTTGGTCAAAGGTCCTTTCATTGGAATGAAACAAGGTGTTTTTGAGCTGTGCTTTCATAGTGAGATGGGAGGATATCATTTATATCATCTCTGTTTGCCTTTGAGATCTGTGAATGAATGACTAATATCAGTTATATAATGCATCAATCAGACACATTAACATTATTGTCAAAGATGTCACATATTTATTTCTCTTTACTTCTGTTACAAAGGCTACAAAACACACAGTGGTCCAATATTAATCACTGTCTTCCTTTCTGCTTTACACTAGATGAGAGAGAGACATTATATTTGATTAAATATGAGAGGCATAGACCAAATCAGGCACATATTCTTCAAATGTAGGTTAACCAATTCAGGGTTGCCATGGATTAGGCTATAAGAATACGTGATTAGCATTCATTTTCATATTTAGCACTGAGAATGTTATCGATGTGTGTTCCTATGCCATCGCTGGTGTCCTGTGTGCTGCGTTTGAGCTCAGCAATTATGACCAGGAAATGTTCTGTGCTACGTATTAAACTATGAGTATTGCCAGATGACTGGTGTAGATGATCTATATGGGATCATTTCCACACATCACATGGTAAGTGATTGTGTGTGGTGACACTGTACTCGTAGCAAGAAGCTGCAGAACTACAGACATGTTGTTACCGGGCTGCGGGGCTTTAATGACCTGAAGGAGGAGCTTTTCGTACACTATAAAACAGCTGTGGACAACACACACTATCAGAATCAATCATATTCATTTAATTACATTTTAAGCTTAATTTAGGTAGCTCAACATCCCGCTTTGCACTGCTCTATCTGAATAAACCTCCCACCTGTTTGTCTCTCTCCTCCCATCTGTGCGTTATACCGTACGTGCAGGGCTTTGCGCAGACAGACAAAGCAGGATTCAAGGTCAGGAATTGGTGGGAGCGCTGTCTATGCTGGTCGTTATAATCAGGCAGCGTAATTAGCGGTTTCTGTCTCCCTGCTGTCTCACTTACGTGCGTACTCGTTTTCACTCTAATAACCTTTGTTGGTTTAGTAGGGTTTTCCAAAGATGCTGTGCTGCTGATTTTGCATCTCCTTCAACAGTAGCTTGTTAGTTTTCTTCTTTATTTGTCAATGCTATCATCTGAATTTAGTTATCTACAACCAAACAATAGAGCTCTATTGGCCTTTAGTAGATAAACCTCTGTCAAACTATACAGGATTCAGTCACTTTCACCTTTTTTGCGATTTCAAAGGAGAAATGTAAAAGTCTGTTAATTGATTCGTTTTCGATCAATATTCTTTTTGGTGTTTACTTAACATAAAATGTGCATCCAATTAATTTTCAAGCTCCCTGGGCGAGTTGACAGTGTGCTTGTCAGTTGACCCTATTGACTTCCACGGTGGTTTAGTCAGCAGGATATGTTTAACTTTGCTTGACACAGGCAATATTCCAATCAGCCATTTGGTCTGTGTGGAAAGTGTGAAGGGCAGGACTTTTTTGCATGAAGGAATTTAAGTATTTAATATAAAGGTGCACAACAGAAAAGTAGTTTAAACCACACAATAATTCCAGGATGTGGTGCATGTAGTCATTCATTGCCACTTCTTGTTGCTGTAACAGTTCACACATGGGCTGTGTTAAATATACATGGGATGTCACACAGCTTTCTAGCAATTTAAATGTTTTCACGTCATTTCATAATTTTCACGTCACACATTAGACGTAGTGCTTAGTGAGTTCTGCAGAGCGTGCGTGTTTGTGCGTACACGTATCTTATCTGTAAGCTTGCCTATTACCTTTATAAATGACCTGTGGCTGCAGTACCTGAATATCCACATCACTGGCAAGTAACATGACAGTTTTATTACCCAGAGATTCATGACAAAGCATGAGAAACACTACACCTTCTTTTTTTTGTTTTTTTTAGCTGTGTCTGAAATTGGACTTAACTTTTTCTGACAGCTTTTTTATTTATACATGATATATTTGTAGTTTCTTTATCACTCCTTCCACCATTTATGACCAATTCATAGTTACTACATCATTCAAATAATTATAATATTTTCAACTGTGTGGCACAGAATGTCAGTTTTTCAATTCTGAAATACGTATTCAGCAAAAACTACCTACATCAAGATTCTTCCAGTGCCAACTTCAGCATCATTCACAGTTATTCTACACACAGAGAGACACAGACTTACATGCACATGACCAGCGAGGTACCTGTATGAGTAACATGCATATACAGTACGTCAATATTGCGATAACAGCTCGTGCATTCTATTTAGGTACACAAAGCACACACAGACAAAAGTTCAGCCACATCAGTAATTCGTACTGTGGAGCGGTTGTGTCGATATCCATTTATCCAACAGACCGGTTGAAAAGAGAGGAACATGCCCCCTGACTCTGTGCCATTCCTCAGTTGCTCCCTTTGCAGTGTGTTTGGGATCAATACTATGTTGGAAAATTGGTCTTCTGCCTGGCTTCTCAAGGCTGAGAGTGTGCAAATGTGCATTCGTTGTGCCATAAATAAATGACAACCCCAAATTCACAGGGGCAATCAGTTTAAATAGCTTTTTGACCCACACGTGTGTTCTCTTGTGTTACATTGAAGATGTACTTTTAATGAATTATTTAACAATTTGTGCAGGTTATTATATACTGCTAGTTCGTGGCCATCAGAACATCTTGTCTCAGTTCAGACAGTGTTTTACTTATTGGACATCATATTATTGGATCATAAATATTGTACTGCAGCATAAGCAGGACACATTTTAGCTGTCTGACAGCCTCTGTGACCATAGAGTCTCTTGAGTTGTGCCTATAATTTGTTTTTTGGGGTAACTGTGCAAATGAATGACATCTGTCATGTGGGACCTGGAACATCTGGAGTTAGATGTCACCAACTACATGATACATAGTGACCTTTAGCATCACAGCTTTTTATAGTTTGTCATATTAGAAATGTGTTGCATGTCTCTTCTGTAGTCTCAATCTGTTCCTGTTTTCCTGAACCATCAGTCAGCTCCTCCAGCTCTCTTTCCCTCTCATTAGTTTTCTAATTTTGTGTTTTTCTCACATTTTATCTAATAGCTTGTTGCCATACTTCCCTGCATGTGCAATGGCAGCAGTAGGGCATATGCAATTTTTATACATTTCTTCTTGGGTGCAAGTAGATTATTGGCATATTTTTTTAATATTTTTACTTTACTTTACTTGGCAGTCACTTTTATCCAAACCTACAAGGAGCTAGCGCTGTGTGTCTGGCTTAGAGACACACCTGGTAGGGGATGGACTAGGAGTCAGACGGGGATTCGAACCTGCAACCTTCTGCATCCCACACTGACGCCTAACCCAATCAGCTGCCATGCCACCATTTTTAGTTTATTAATTCTGTTAGCTTTTTGTAGTTGTGCATAAAATCTCTCAAAAAATGTCTACACTTTGAAATAGTAGAGATAAAGTAGAGTAGATAGAGTTAATGTAAGATGGCACAATTTCAAATAACAAACTACACATGATCTATACCTGAACTATACAAATTCCAAGCAGTGGAGATGTATAGGAGAAAGAGAAAGCAGCACACAAAACATGATCCACAACACCTCAGCAGTACTCCAAGCTTCTTTGCTTCTTTATGCAGTGCACATTGTCAAAGTTTGAAGCCGTGCAGCATAGATTTAATCCCAGTGTGAAGCGCATATGCTGAGTAGTTCTTCCGGGACTCCTTTAATTAAAATACTTTCAATGCCTTTTTATTTTTGATATAAGCAGGGCTATTTTAGGAAAAGAAAAGCCTCTTCCATCAATGATGTGTTTTTGTCCCTTAAGCAAAATGGTAGTTAATCCCTTGCCTCAGGGCTTTCCTACCCTCTAGCTAACCTTTAGCGAATATGCCTGGTTTGTACTTGGCTTCAGTGGTCTTCAGTTTCAGAGCGTTTGTGGGTGGTGCGTAAGTTAGTAATCCATCGCCTTTCTCCTTTGCAAAATCTGAGGTTGTAAGTGGCCTGGCAGCTCAATGGGTTAAGCGGCAGACTGGGAGGCAAAAAGTCGCAGGTTCGAAACCCTATCTCACTCCTAGTCCTTTCCCTACCAGGTGTGTCCCTGAGCCAGACACACAGAGCTAGCTCTGTGTAAGTCACTTTGGATAAAAGCGTCTGCCAAGCAAAGTAAGTGTTTGTCTCTGTTCCTTTACTTTACAACAGATCAAAGCTCTACTGCATGTGTGGTTGCACATTCTCACCAGCACTGACTTTTAACTGTTCACACTCCTTCAGGATTGGTTGTGTTTCTTCCTCAGAACAATATTAGGCAGCTATAGGTGAATGCCGCATTTGGCCCAGTTTAGAATACTCTAGGGGGAAATGTTAGCCTACGGCCAAGAACTCAATTAGCTGAAGGTTGAAAGGCTCTAAAATGCAGTTAGCCCTAAGCTAAGTGTCAGGTCAGAACGAAAGCCCTTTCCTGAGTGTGTGCATGCATGGAAGGTGCGACCCAATTTCACTTTGTCTCCTTACTAACATTCAAAAGCCATAAACCATTTACCGGTTGTTGCTTGATTAATGTTGATGTTCCGTATGTGGCGCGTCATACACACCTATTAAGTTGTACATGCCACCATCCCAGGTATGTGTCACCCATGTGTCCTGCCGCCTGCTTTTACACTAGTAGCACATCTGATTCTCACCATCCCAGGTGTCACTGCTGCTAACTGCTACCACTGCTCTGTTGTCACTATGAGTTACCAGTAGCTGTGGCAAGCGTCGGAACAGCAGGAGACAAAGACGAATCAATCTTTGCTTCTAATCTTCCGTACATGGACCGGAGGAATAGGCGCCAAGGTACTGGCAAGACTCGTAGGTGGCTCAGAGGCAATACGAAGTAAAAGCACCACGGTTATATGGAATAACAGATTAACTGTGACACAGGCATAAAGAGGGAGAGTGGAAAGGAGCACAGATCAGCAGAGGGAAGAAGGGAGGTGGTAAGAACTGAATGGCATAAGAGGGACAAAAAATCTGACTGAGGAAATTGTGTGGTCAATGGAGCAAGGTCAGTTTGCCATTCATTGCATTCCTTCATCCATTTTAATTGAATAGATAAGCAAAGTCATTTTGCTCGATAAACTACTGCTGCATCATCAAACACCTCCATGCTCTCGCTGCCCTCCGTAACTTCCTTATGTTTGCCATTTCTTGCTTTCACTCCTTTCATCCTCGTTCTCTCTCTTCACCTGACCTACATCTGGATGCGTTTTTTTTTCTGTTCAATGAAGAAATAAAGCTTTGTAATGTGTAATAACGTGTAGATGTCTGCTTTATGGCCTACCTATGGCAGGTGTGTGGGGTGTGTAAATGCCACAGATTTATTGCACTTGTCTCCTCCTGTCAACTTGTCTGTATGGCAAACGCCATTCTGCATTAGGAAACAAAGATTAAGCACTCTTTGTCCCCATCTGTCTGGAGGACATCATGCAGAAAAATGACAGTTTCAAGGCTTGTCACACATTAACCTTAAACTTTTCTCTGAGTTAACTGCTCAGCTGGCTGAGTAACACTGCCTGCTGGACTCCTCCAGAGGTTAAATACAAGTGCAATCATGAAAAACTCTCTCTCTCTCTCTCTCAGAAACATGCACACACTAGTTGCTGTAACCATGTTCCCACTAATCTCTTGGTGATCACAGCAGCCTGTTTCTGTGATTAGCACTACACCCCTGCCTATTGGACTAAACACAGGCTGCTTTGAGCTTTTTCGCCCCCTAAGGCCAAGAAGATCCCTGCAGTGGAGAAGCAATGTGGGGTGCCTTTTAAACGCACCAGCATAGGGAGAAGGAAATATGTGTAGCACCATGGGGGAAGGCATTATGTGTAACACCAGTGTGCCTGCATTGTGATACCTACTGGGCTAACAGCCCTGACTGCTTAGCCTTCACACATAATCAGGATACTATAATAAATCTACACAGATTGTTGTGTTTGGGTTTATTTGCAGTACATTACAAACACATCTGTACAATAGCTTAGAAGAAATAAGCTCGAATAGACTTTACAGTGAAGTAAAGTATTTGAATTAAACCAGTTCTATTAATTTCCTGTGTTTGCGTTTTCTTGGCAGACACTCAGGTTTGAAACAGGAAAAGGAGAATCATTATGTAGACACATGCAGGACATGAAGAACTTAAAATATTCAGAGATGCAGCTGAGTCTGCCTTTTAGGGATGTCGACACCTTTCTTAACAACCTTCTCTGCTTTTCTGGGTGGTCATATTAGCCAAGGGGTCTTTTTTCCATTACTTTCTTTTTTTTTAAGTTTTCTGGATCTGCTGTCTTGTTCAAAAACAATAACACAGAGTATACAAACCAGTCTTGTGTTTAAATGTTTACAGCTTGATGGAATCAGCATACAGCATATCCTCAAGACTGATTTATTCATGTAAATTCTCTTCATTTAAAAATGTTGTATCATTATTCATGTATATAAATAGTACAATCAAAAGTAGTAGCTGGCGTCACTGCTCCCTCATCACTGTAATTGTCATTTTGTGAGAGCACAGTCATTATCTGTGTTTAATTAGTACAAAGAAGACCATAAATCTGATTGTCAGCGCTGACAGATACTGTAGACGTGCAATACAGAGAATACACACAAAAAAAATATAACTACACAGTAAAAAACAGAGTCTCAAATTTACACTGAGAGAGTTGATTTTAAAATTTACTCTGCAGCCAGTGTTAACTTTTAATTCTACTTAATTTAGTGTCTTAATTAGCAACGATACGTGAACTCTGAGACCGCGTACACCTGCAGACTGGTCCTGATGAACAGTGTGTGGAGTTAAACCTTCACATTGACTTTTAACTCTGCTGTTAGAGCTGGTTTACTCCCAATAGAGTTGTAAATACTCCATCTAGGTTACTTTGTATTATATAGACAATAGATGCACTGATCACCAACAAGTGGCTGATGATGGATTACTGTGAACCTACAATATGTACATGACTTATTTATTTTGTGGTTTTATATATTTAATTCATTTCTGAAGGAAACCGGTGTATTTTTCATTGATATGGTTTCTTTGATCTTTAGATCCGTAGACAGGGAGGCATTCAGCTACTGGTCGACCTACTGGACCACAGGATGAGTGAGGTTCACCGCAGTGCCTGTGGAGCCCTGAGGAATCTGGTATACGGCAAAGCCAACGATGAGAACAAAGTAGCCCTGAAGAACTGTGGAGGAATTCCTGCGTTGGTTCGCCTGCTGAGAAAGACCGGAGACGTGGAAATTAGAGAACTGGTCACAGGTACATTACAGACACACGCTCATACGCTCGTCCTCTCGACCCTTCAGAACAGCTCTGTTTCAGTGGTCTAAGGAGAGGTTATAGCCATGTCTGTTTTTGGGAATGTATGGAGCTGATGTGGAAATGTGAAGATCATTCATACAACATGTTATATGTTAAAATTCATATGAATGAATCCATTTAAACCTTCTGTAATGTCTCAAAGTGGCTCTTTTAGCTAACTTTTCAGATTCAAAAAAAGTCTTTCTCAAGACTTGATATTTTCAGATTAAGTTGTGAGGCAGTACAAGTGTTTGCATGAGTGAGTGTGTGCATGCGATCACAGAATATGTGATTGTCCAACTAAACCTTTCAGTTCCCTGTAGGACGTGTGGTGTCTTATATTCACTGGTCAGTTTTGTTTTAACCTTCAGCAGTAGTAGCCGTGGCGCAGATAATACAGCAGTGCCCCCCCCCCGCCACGCACACGCACTCCCAGATGTGCAGCAAAGTACTGTTGAGATACAAATATCTTTGTAGGCAAAACATGTATAGATGAGGTTTAATACCCACGTAAACACGAGCAAACACACATGAGCTGGTATAATTTGACCTCTTCTGCTCCTGTAAGATTCTTTTTTTTATTTTGTTTTGCACGATGCCTCCCACTAGAAATTTAATATTCTATTAGAAATCCCTTTAGGGCAGCAGAAAACACTAGCACATCACTGCATCTTTCTCTGTCTCACACAAACACACATATACTCATACACACCTCAAGTGAATACCTTATGTAAATACAAAATGCGTCTACAGAGGGGTAGTAAGCACATTTAATAAAGTACTATATTTAAGTAAAACTTTGAGGCACTTGTACTTTACCTAAGTGTACTTTACCAACTCACTTTCTATTTTTATTTCATTTCTAAAGATAAAACATAATGACTTATACACGATGATGCTTCATTATAGATTATCCACCTTGGTCCCGGTTGTGTGCAATTTTCCATGCTTTTTTTACAGCACATTGTGTTCTGCGTCCTGATTGGCTGCAGACCATTGTCAACCAGTCTCCTCCGTGCCGTGTCTGTGTTTAGTCTTTGTGTAACATGTAAGGTGAGGGGTATCTTTGTATAATATTAAAATTTGTTAGATGGTCTGAGTCATTAAACTGTACGAAATACAGTAAAAAATAAAATCAGGAAGTTCTGATTTTCTATAGAGCTTAGTGTCACCAAACTGAGTGCAGAAACATACACTGTATGTGTACGTTTCCAACAGTTTCTCTCTCTTTGCTCGGGCAAAAGCTCTCTCTGTTATAACGGGTTAGCACGGAGATAAGGGAGACGTGTGCAAGCTTATGCAGGATTGGACATTTCCACAGTTAAAGTACAAGCACACTCATTTACTCACATGGCACACACAGACATCCTCAGACAGACACACAAAACCACACATAACACCCAGACACATGCACACACCCATAACAGTGAGATAAATTCAGTGGGGCCCCCTCATGTCCAATTTGATCCCTGACCCCACTGTTCCTCAGCAGGACAAAGGTTATTTTCATGCACACACACACACACACACGCTAAAACATCCATCCTGAGACACATAGACACACAGACACTCACAGGTCACTTGTTCTCCAAGGAGAAGGGGAGCTGGCAGACCACATCTGTGACAGCAAGAAAGCCAGCAAGGACCTTTGTTTCTGCTTTTGGAGACCCGGCGAATACTGATAACAACCCAGTGGAAAAAGTAGAAAAAAAAAGGATTTGGCAGAGTGAAGGAAAAAGGTGATGTGTTAGAACGGAAGGACATTACATGTAAGTGGATAAAGTAGAAGGAAATTCCTTTCCACAGACAAGCTATTTATATTGTTTAGGGGAAATACTAATGTAGACAAGATAAAAAAATGGAAGGGTTTCAATTCATGTAACAATCTGTGGTGGCTGGCAATCATAAATACAAATAATTAAAGGTTATTATTATTACAGGTTTAGGTCTTAGTCGTGCAAAAAAAGTGTAGTGTAGCAGAGCTGTACCCCCGTTGCAGTTTTTAATCCCTGAGCCTGTCAGTTTTCACAAGATCACCACCACAATGATATCAGCAAAATCAGAGAAATGCTTCTCCACTTAAGAGGATCAAGACCTTCCTGAGGAACACCATGACACAGAACTGCCCTGATGCTATTGGTTCCACAGAGAAGAATCTTATCAAAGATATTTCTGACCTCAGTGTGAGGATCACTGAGAGATGTGCAACTTACAATGATAGAAGGGCAAAGTACCAGAACAAATGGGCTTGTATAAATCACAAACACAGTCTTGTGTACACATGACCCTAGAATATTATTACCTAGCAATATACTATTTAGTGTTAATAGTTTGATAACTCAGTGTTGAGTTTATTTTTATTTCAGCGAATTTACCCAAATGTAAATACGTTTACGTACATGTAAGAATTCATATTTCTCAGAGCATTGTACAAATTACTTTGTGTTGGAATGTATTTCTTTCAATTCAATTCAGCTTTATTTATATAGTGCCAATTCACAACATAAGTCATCTCAAGACACGTTACAGTGAAAGGTTTAAGACCTCACACTATATATCAATATATATAGAAAACTGTAGAAAACCCAACAGTCCCACTTGATCAAGCACTGAGGCGACAGTGGAGAGAAAAAAACTCCCTCTAAGAGGTAGAAACCTCAAGCAGAACCAGGCTCAGGGTGGGCGGTCATCTGCCTCGACCGGTTGGGGTTAGTGGACAGAGGAGAGAGAAAAGAACAGCAGGTAACATAGATCATAACAACAACAAGGAGCAGCAGACGAAACACCGGACAGGTTGGAAGGATCAGCAACTACAGCTCCAAGGTCAGGGATACCTGAGGGGAGATAAAAGGTTGGAGAGAGAGAGAGAGAACAAAGCACATCTAGGGGAGAGAAAAGAAACAAAGTTAATATCCAGTGATGTTATAAAGTGGACAGAGATAGAAAAGGAGGAGAGGAGCTTAGTGTCCCCCAGCAGACTAAACCTATAGCAGCATAACTAAGAGATGGTTCAGAGTCACCTCATCCATCTCTAACTATAAGCTTTATCAAAAAAGGACAGTTTTTAATCTAGTCTTAATGGTAGAGGGGGTGTCTGCCTCCCGAACCTGGATTGGGAAGCTTGATAACTAAAGGCTCTGCCTCCCACTAAATTAATATGGTTTCATTACATTTCACCAGCTTTCACTGGTCACAATCCAAAACAGTCATTTATTAATAAACAATAATGATAATTAGTCTATTTAGACCATTTTTAATTTCAATTTTATAATAAATCAGACATAATCCAGTTACAAAAACATGTTGCTGTTGTACAGAAACCTAGTTTTTAGGACAGGGTTGACCTATTAGTGATGAAAGTAGCCATGTTCCTCCAAGGGACTGTCTAGCTGTATATCATTAAAGTGGAAATTAGAGTGAGACAAATATTAATGCCCTGGAGATGGTGCGAGTGTGTGTGTCTGTGTTTGTATTTTTACGTAGCCTGTAAGAAGATGAACAAATGAGTTAATGTGCAGTCATACGGCATCATATTTACAGCTCATGACTTTTATAAATAGCCATCACACAAGCATACACACAGACGGTGTCAAACCCTCCCTCTCTCTCCTCTCTTCCTGTCTTTGTCCATCTCTGCCGGTGTCTCCCCTGCTGCTGGTAGAGTGAATCAGTGTCACGTGTGACTCTACGCTGTTTACTGAGGTTTTTTTTTTAGCACTAAACTCCACAATCCAACTGCTTTCTTGCTAGTACAGGCATATTTTGAAGGCTCTCTTCGTTTGCCTCGTGGAACACCCCGCTGGTGCTGTAATTCACCACTTAAAACTGTTGCGTAATTACTTTTAATTAATTAACCATGTGTTTTCTGTCACAAACAGAGTGGAGAACGGAATGACTGTAATGACTTTATGTTTTATGCTACATTGTGCATTGAAAAGTGCAGGTTGTAAATAAAAAAGACAGGTGTTTGAATATAGTAGCTGACATGGATCATTGATTGTTTGGAGTTGTTTAAATACCGTCTGTGGACTTGAATGTGATTAGATTAGACTGATTGGAAAGATGCTTCTATGTATTTCTACCACTACAGTATGTTTGGCAGCTTGAAACAAAATGACTTATTGAGCGTGAAAGGTCTAAGGTGGCAATGAAGGACCAGAAGCAGATTATTGGTTCTGAACCTTTATTTGTTTTGACTGGAGTTGTGTTGTGTGTGTGTGTATGTTTTATTCTATGCACCATAGAATGAAACATGTTAGCTTCTGTGCACTCGTGTAGCAAGACAGCATTGCATCTACCGTTCTGCCAACATGCACTGTACTCAAAGCTAGACCTTCGTTACTAATTGGTGGCTGAATGACTAGGAGAGCAAGCAAACGACAGTCGGTGACCCCAGAGGTTCATCAGGGATGTGGGGCATGCTCGGTTGATACAGTCACAAACATGCTTGACTCAGACAGGGGATTGTGCTGGAGTCATGGCAAATCAGCCTTCTCAGCCGAGAATGTAGTTTTTCTATTCTCCAAAATTTAGTCAATCTTCGTGTTACTTCTGAAGTTTAAATTTAGACATGCTTTACTGACTCCTCAGTGAGAGGTAGATAGGACAAAGTCAAGGCTTCCAGGCCTGTCAGTCAAAGTCTAGTGGATGCAGAGGCTTTGGGTGTCAATAGGAGATGCTATCCTTATTCCTGAGCTCAACTCGAGGCAGTGGAGCGTGGCATAGCTCTACCCTTCATGCTGCTGCCTCTGAAATGGCTGTTGCTCTAGGAAGCGGCTGCTGCAGAAAGTCATGTGTGTCAAAATGCATGCGAACAATCTGTATTTTTGATGTTTAGGCCTAGTAACTGTTAAACAAAGATATTTTAAGGTCTTTTGCTTTTTGGAAATGATGTGTAAATGATTTTAAAGAGAGTGGCGTCCCTTTGCTCTTGCAAGCTGATAATATTGGCTACAAGGCACCTCTGGCTAATAATACTGCTGCCCTGCTTTACTGGGAGTACTTCAACTTGTTTGCTGTTACTTCAAGGCATGAATCACTGCTGTGTGTACATGTCCAAACCCCTGCCACTTTAACAGTATTTCCAAAGCCACTTCAATCTAAGTCAAAACTCACCATGTGCTTTTTGAAAGGCTCGAGGTCAGAGTCATTACGATGACTCCTATGGGGGAACAAGATACTTTACCTTCTCCAGGATTACTTTTTTTTTTTAAGCGCTGCTGCTATTGTGCTGTAAAATTGTTAACGTCCTGCAGAAATGACACTCCAGTGCTTTCACTGTGGGAAGCCCCAGTGGGATCCAAACGCCCAGCGCTGGCAGTGACCATTTAGCCACAATGCAGGACTTTCCGTTGTGCTGACAAATATTTTCCACAAAGATAGCGCAGGACGAATGGCTGCATGATCCTGGGGGGATGTCAACAATCGTTCACCTCCTGTCGCCTATATTATAATCAAATATCAGTATTTCCTTTTTGATCTCTCTTTCACACGTTTTTGGAGACACGTTAGCTATGTAATTTGTCGACTCTACTCATCACCAGGTTTTGACCCCACACCTAACTAATTCATATCGAGCTGCACAGATGAAGGCTGTTTAATAAAACATCGCCACTTGAGGCCCAACAGGCCTCACTCTCCCCTTACAAGTCATACGCTCATTTATTCATGAATTCATGCAATCATCTCCCTATTTCACCAAACCACCCGGCTCCTAGGAAACCGCCCGTCAAGCATCTGAGGGGAGCTAGTCAGAGGAGGGAGAGAGAGAGAGAGAGAGAAAAAATAGGAGACAACTCCACCAAAACGCTCCAGTATGATGTCATTGTCCTTTGGCCATCAGATGTTCTCCCCATAGGGACGCTGGACTCAGTGAAGCATCACAGATCAATGTTTTTAGAGTAGGTGTGTGTGTGTTAGCCTTGGGTTTTGGCCTATGGTGGACAGTGGCAGACACCATGTCCTTGCCCCAGAAAACTCTGTCGTCATCTTTATCTCTGTCTGAAATAAAAAGAATTAACATCGTCACATGTGACTACATATCTGTGAAGGTTCAGTCACCCAGGTCGTGATTATCTCAAAAAGGTTTGATCCAAAGCAACTGGACTTGCTTGGTGTCTTAACGACATTTCACCCTTCCATTCCGTTGCTTTGGATCAAACCTTTTTGAGATCACATGTGACCTCACCCTTTCACATTTTTGGTTTTCATTTGTGTTTGTGTGAGTTTATGGGATGAAAATGCTAAAGAAAGCAGCTCAGTGACATTTTTTTTGGGGACGTTGTCAGCTCATCAGAGAAAACATTATTTTAACATGATTGCAATCACACACTGACAACACTCACCACTTGACAAATAAACACAGGAAGAAAGAGAGAAGCTAAGAGCAAGACAGAAAAAGGTTTATAAGTGAAGTGCTTTGCCCTGTACGTGCGTCTTCACCCTTGCCGAGTGTGTGTGTGTGTGTGTGCTTGTGTTTGTGGATGTCTGAGCTTTTACCTTGTTTTGAAAAGAGCCCACAAGAGGAGTGACAGTGAGAGGGAAAAGAGAAAGACTCGAGATGTGTAACAAGGGGCTGATTAGTAAAAGTGAAGGTAAATGTTGCCACACTCCCACGCACACACACTGAGTGTGAGCACTTGATTGCTACCAAACAGCATACAAGGTCATAGCCTTATTATTGCCTTTCTCTTCTGCAGCACACACATAGTGTCATCTTTTTTCACACTCCCTCATTCAGCTTGTTTCTTTCAGTGTCATACTTGGTTAGACATGTTTTTTTTCCTTCAGATAACATTTTCTTCCCCTCTTGTTAATTAATGTTCCTTCACTCTGGCTTTCTCTGTTATTGTTTGTCTCGCTATTAAGTGGAGGTATCGTGGATATTCATACATTTATTTCTGAATAATTGGAATCCCTTTATTGCCGTAGTTAAAGCAGAGACTTTGCTTTGAGATGGTACTTTGGGGCCTATGTTTTCAATTTAGTCTAGCTGCTGTGTTTCCTGTTAAATAGTTCATAAGCTCAGATACCATACACTTAAAAAAAGGACAATTTCAAATTATTTCACATTGTGACGTTGCACAGGAATATACCACTATAAGCTGGACAAAGTTTCTGTGCTTTGTTTGGGACACGTCAGAGGTGCTTTTAGATGACAGTATGTACCATCACTGTTGTGCACCTCTGCCGCTGCTTCTGTGTTTTACGTTCACATCTAACAACAACTGAGCAAAAACAGGATCATGCAAATTGTATTGTGGAACGAACAGATCATATTTTCAGCCTCCAAGCTCATATTTTATTTTGGTGGTAACTGTGCAAATGAATGACATCTGTCATCGGGGACCTGGGACATCTGGAGTCTGACACGAAATACATGAGAGATAGTGACCTTCAACACCCCAGCTTTTTATAGTTTGTCATATTAAAAATGTGTTGCATGTCTCTTCTGTAGTCTCAATCTGTTCCTGTTTTTCTGAACCATCAGTCAGCTCCTCCAGCCCTCTTCCCTTCTCATTAGTTTTCTATTTTTGTGCCTTTCATCTCAGCCATCCTCTGTTTCACACATTTTTGTCTCATTGTTTTTACTATGGCTTTTATTTTCCAACAGGAGCAAGGCAATGCAAGAGAAAATGCACCTATCATACAGTTTGCACAAGTCTGTGTTTTTGCTCCTAGGGAAAAATCGTATTTAGTTTTTTTTTTTCCTCTGCTTGTTTTGGTAGTTTCCTGGCACCCAAAAAAGTTCTTTGGTGCCAGTGTGGGAGGAGAGGCATGGCTGAGACTGAGTGTTGTGCTCATGCTCATTTTGGCAAGAAATTGCATTTGCAGAGTTAGTTCAAAGGGATTCACAAGCAAAAAAGCTTTAAAGAAATAAGAGAATAAACATAAGTGCGGGCATCACTCTTTGGCAGACTGCTATGGCTGAGATGGATTTTTAACCTGGATGATGGTGTTTAAGTAGGAGGTTGGTGTTGAGTTGACCACTGAATTGAGCTGTTAGCTTTGAACCTGTTACAGCCAGCCATTAGAAGCCAGCGGAGTGACATTCATTTCACTGGAAAGGTTAAGTGTGCATGCTGGTGCATGCTGCCCTTGATAAGGCCATTGAAACTCAGACCCACGTAACTTAAGACTTAATTTGGAATTTTCATCTTTATGAATCTGAAAATAACCTTCATTGAATTGTGATAAGATAAGATAAGATAACTCTATATTGACATTGCGCATGTCAAACTTAGTGCAATAGTACAATGAATTTGGAATTCTGTCCCATGTTGGCGCTTAACATAACTAAGTAAATGGTAATACTTTTGTGCAAAAGAAGTTATAAATAATATATAAAGAATGTTCGTTGCACATAATTGCCTGAAACATGTCCAAAGAGGTCGCTAATCAAGTCAGATGTTAGCATTGTTAAGGGCTATTTCCCTGTTTTAGAAGCTGTCTTTGAGTCTGTTAGTCCGTGACCTCAGCATTCAGCCAGAGGGCAGAAGCTTGAACACGCATTGTCTCGTAAGATTCTGCGTGCCCTCTTGAGAAAACGGTTGCTGCACGGGTCCTTCAGGGAGGTGAGAGGGTGACCAATGATTTTCTGAGCCATATTAATGCCCCTCTGTCGTGCCCTCTTGTGTGTCAGGGAGGAGACGGCAGAAAGCGACCAGCAGCTCCCTCTTCAGGTTGATTTTTTCTGAGGATGGTCAGAAAATGGAGACAACGTTGGGCCTTCTTTAGAACCTCCGAGGTGTGTTGAGCTCCAATGGAGGTCTGTGTCTAAGTGCACACCCAGGATCTTAAAACTGGACACCCTTTCCACGCACTCCCCGTTTATGCTGATGGACTGCAGCTCGGATTTAGTGCTTCAGTCTGTAAGGAAGGATGTATTTGAATTTGAGTTTTTGGGATTTCTAAATCTAAGTGCTGCCTGTGCAGCTGTGGTATGAAACACTGTCATTGTTATATTGCCATTTATGTTTTGATCTAAAGGGAGCATGTACAGGTTCAATAACCGTGGCCCAACGATAAAACCCTCAGGCAGGCCTCACGTCATGGTGATCGACTCAGATTTATCACCAGTCCAATGTGACGCTGCAGGTGGCTGCCTTGGTTCATAGCTGTCTTCTATTTTCACTAGAGAAAACCTGTCGATCATGCCTTTGTCCACTCTGAGTCATTCAACGTTTTTTAGCAGTGCTCTCTCACTGCTGTGATGTTATCAGAAGCCAGATTGAAATCAGTCCAAAAATCCATTTGCATTTGTTCTTTATTCAGAAGGAGCTTTACACTTACACAGTTTTGTGCCTGATTGAAAGGGTAATTTAAACATATCAGAACAGAAGGTGGATGAACTAAGAGTTTTGACAGTGATTTTTTTGTTCTGTGTAGCTGCAGCAGTGGCCCTTTTCATTTGTTTACCATAGATACATCTATGTGCAGTGCCATTTATCTGTTTGTTTTGTTGTTGTTTTCACAAAAAAGACAAAAACTTCATACAGAAATTATGTAAATTCACAATAGGAAGTGAGGGGCTAATGATTTTGAAAGATCATTGTTAGTGATTTTCCAGCAGCGGTGAACAATTTCATAGTAGTAAAAATAATTGATATTTTATTCTCCTCTACTTTTGGGGAAGTTTTTTGTGGACAGCCTTCACCTTTGAAGCGCCATGGCTGTCTTGTCCAAGGACACCTTGACAAGCCTGTCAGGACTGGGAATCAAACTGCTTACCCTTTGGTTTGAAAACAATTATTCTACCCACTGATCATGCTGATGATCTTATGATAGGGGAGTTACTATTCCTGTTGATTATGATAGTGAGCATCTCTCAGACTATTAGGCTTACTTCCATAAAATGACAAATAATCTGTCAGTTTATATAATTTATGTTTTTTTGACAGAAAACAGAGACCAACATATGGTACAAAATGTCAGAAAGGCCTGATAACGGTGTGAGATTTAAGAGATACTCATAAATAAATCCAGTGTTGGTCTTCGCTTGAATTGACCTTAGCATGACCTTTAACGAAACAGAGCAGCGCATGTTAATTATAAAAAAATGTGTTAGATTAGAAGACTGTGTTCACCTTCCCTTTTCTATTACTTATACAAATATATTTGCCTCAGTAACATCTTCTAATGAGACTGCTAACAGCATCATCCCCATTCGTATAATCCAGTGATCGTCAGTTCTGCACTCAAACTGCATCGTCAACAAGTCTCCTAAAAAAAAGTGATGTGCTTGTGTTTAGAGATCATTTCTTGTATGTTCTGTATCTTCTGCATTCAGGGAGTTATTACCATATTCTGAATACCAGAATACAGATGAAGCCTGTTTTTGTGTTGGTGCGTGTAGAATATGTGGCTCACATGTGCATATGAGTGTGTCACGGCTGACCAGCAAAGATAGTGCCATCTGTGAGGCGGTATTTGACAAGAAGAAGTGAAATGCATGTGTGTGTGTGTGTGTGTGTGTCTCCATACTGTATGTTGTGTCACAGTGGCACGTCACTGTGTGAATGTACAGCGTATCTGTGAAGTATGTGTGCCCTCATGATAGCACATGTCTCTGTGTGTACATACAAATAACTTTGTCTGCCAACTTGCTTACGTGGGCTCACAGTCGCACACATCGACCGCATGTCTCTACACATGCCTGGAGTGCATTTGTGTGCACTATGTGTGTTTGTTCTCCACCAAACAATGTGTGATAAATGATGCACTGATTGGGCAGTTGGCTTTATGCCTGGATCAACAAACTAATTGATTTTTTTTTTTTTACCAGATACAACAAATATCAGGTAGATTGTAGTGTGGGATTTCAGATTAAAGGAGTGGGTAGATTTCTCCAAAGTAATAAAAATGAGAAATATTTTCCATCCGCTGCCAGCCCTGGATTACCTTCACACATTTTTATTTGTGCCAGTGCAGGACGGTCTGGCTGAGATCAGCATCATTATGTAGAAAGAAAAATAGTTTTGGGTGTTTTTTGAGTTTCTTATAATAATTATAATATACAGTAATATTACATTAAGAAACAAAAGAGCAACAAATCTAAGTCAGGAGATTCTGGATGTTACCATGAAGTTATTTCTTACTGTGTGTATTCCTGTGCGTGTGTGTGTGTGTGTGTGAGTGCAGGTGTGCTCTGGAACCTGTCATCTTGTGATGCCCTGAAGATGCCAATCATCCAGGACGCCCTAGCTGTTCTGACCAATAGCGTCATCATACCACAGTCAAACTGGGACTCCTCCCCCACTCACCACGATGACCGCAAGCTCCACCTCCATACCTCCCAGGTGCTGCGCAATGCTACAGGCTGCCTCAGGTAAATGCAGTCGAGAACGCATACATACGCTTTCTCCTTCAAATCTCACACACATCTCAAATACTGAAGAATACGCCAACACGCCAACTTTGGGATTAAAATAGTTTCAGTTGAAGTCATCACTGCTGCGATAGATGTATATATTTGCAAACTTTAAACAAAAGTCAGTGCACAGTTATTTCTTTCTGCCTTTCACTCATTCACCCTAGCACTCTCTCTTGTGCTGGTAACTATAGCAACAACACCTCCACTTGTGCAAGTCTTTTGTGTGTCAAGACTTTCTTTTTGGTGCATTGTGTTGATAAATCATCTTCTCCAGTTGTTGCTAAGGAAGTAATGAAGGACATTGCACAGCTCTGTAGATCACTGCATTAGATCAGACATCAACTAAATTGGCTTTATCATATCGAAATGTATCTTTGAAAATGAATATAATAGTAACTAATAGTATTACATACAAAGTATGCAGTGGCTTCAGAAAGTATTTACATCCTTTTGCTTTGCACACACATTTAACTGTGGAGATATTATTTTGGAAGGATGAAATTGCCAATTTTGTCTTTCAATCTGCCCTCAACCAGTGGTTTAGAAGCCCCTATAGCAGGATTTACAGATCTCAGTCTCTGGATTTGTGCAGCCCTTTTATTGTTCGTGGCAGATCATCCAAGCTCTGTTAGATTGGACGGGAACTTTTACTAAACTGCCACATTCAGGTATTTCCACAGATGTTCCATTGGGTTTAAATCTAGCTGGGCCTCTAGTGGACAGTCAGTGACTCCTGACACTCTATTGTTAGGTTAACAGTTCATCAACAGTTCAAGCACTTAAGGACTTTGCGGTAATTGACTGCATTCATTTACTCTTCTCCCAGCTCTGGCTGCACTGCTCAGTGTCAGGGTAGCCTCTGGGTTACTGCATGATCATCTCTCTGACTAAAGCCATACTTGCTAATTAATATATTTTTCCGGATGGGCAACTTTGAGTTGGTTGTCACAAGGGCTTCTGAAGCCACTGTATTTATACAAAACTATTTACATAGAGTGTTTGTAATATAAACATTAAAGTTGTGAATAATATCTTCAATGAGAATCTTATTTTATTGTACCAAAAAGTTCAAACGAAAGAAACGGTATTATTTGCTCAAAAGGAAAATTAAGTACACATGATTATTTTTAAATTAAGCAACCTAATGAATCAGTGTGCTAAGCTGACATGCCAAAGATGAAAAAGTCAATTTGAAGAAGGGGATTATTTGCTGACTCAAGCGACTACTAAAACAGAGTTACAAGTCTTTAAGTGTTTTAAAACAAATGTCGACAGGATTCTCATAAATTCCCCTGTGAATTTAACAGTCCATTAAAAATATCTTGAACCAAAATAGTTTTACTATCAATTTCACAGTGCTCCATATATACCTCTGCGTAGGATAACACATGCTGTGTAGTCTGACTTTGAAAAGACTTAAAAATTAGTCAAGATGCTCTCTTTGTACACAGTAAAATCACCTTTACAAACACACAAATATAGCAAAGTTCTGACTGTGTGTAAAGTTTTTGACTTGTATGTTATTAACTTTGAAAGTGGAGCTTTGGTCCTTGATCTCATAAACAACATTTGTTCATCTATGTACACACATTTCAGCCAACTCCACAGAGGGCTGAGAGGGTTTAGAAAAAAGAAAAAACTCCCTGTCCACTTGGCTGTCTCTCTTTGAGCTGTGTACTCAATCAACCACCAGCAGCCTCTGGATTAAACCTCACCCCACTCTCTTTGCAGCGCTCCCCTCAATCTGTTTTGAAAGATTATCTCCAGCTATTCAGTGTCTCTCGAAAGCATTTCAAAGCCTTTCTGTAGATGTAACAAACAGGTTTTACATATTCGCATCATTTAGTGTGTAAGGTGCTAGACTAGGTGCATGCGTGTGTGTGTGTAAGAGTGTGTGTGTGTATGTGTGTGTGTATGTGTCCAATTAACATACCAAAGCACAAGTTCCAGTTACTCTGGTCATTGTTCCATTTGTGATCACTTTAAAATCTGAATGCTAGTTTGAATAATTGTTGACTTTCCAAATATCCAAATATTTTGGTTACAAAAATTGTTTTTTTAGTCTTTACTGTCTGAACTGTAAATGTCCTGCTGTCAGTAGGAAGACATTGACCCAGTGTTACTTCTAAAAGTATTCATTTGTTGCAACTGATATTGACTTAAACTGTAAAATACCTTTAAAAATAAAAAATAAGAGTACTCTAGTGCTCTACTCTTTTGTAACTACCATACTTTCAGTACACCCTATTTGAGTTCTGTTCCAGACTACTGCTGGATTGCTGGATGTATTCCTTGGAAACAATTAAAGGCAGTACAATATAAATAAATATTTTATATATAAATAAATTTGGAAGGTAAAATTCTGTGCAGTTTTTTTCTCTCCGGGTTTTGTTGTCAGCATTCTTAATGGAGCAACACAGGAACTGCCATAGGGGCCTGGGTACAGGGCAACATTACAGATTACACACAGCAACTCAATATCACAAACACCAGTAGAATTATTTATGTCATCGAGTCCACTAATAGTTTTTGATTTGCAATAAATATTCCACTGGGGAATTTTGACTGTTTGTCAACTGTTTGTTGTTGTTGGTTCGCTTTTTTACTTGAGATGAGTCAGACTCAAAGCAGCGCTGATGTAACTCAGGTTTTTCTATATTGCCTTTGCATTTGCACTGCAATGCATTGCTAATCATGAAACATTTATTATGTACCGATGTGTGCAAAGAGTTCGAGCATGGTGAAATCTCAATCTCAGTAGGGTGCGAACAAAAGATGTGACTGTGCATAACAGGTGCCTCGCAAGTGAGAAGAGGTGGAAGCTCTGTGCTTTAGAACATCACAGATAGTGAGTTGTGTGTTTTAATTGGGCTCTGCATCCTGGGAGCTGCAATTTCTAAAAATCGTCAGTAAACACAAGTGAGCTAAAATGATTCTCTGTTATTCTTTGTGCATATTTATTGTTTGATAGCGGCCTGAATGCTAATCGTGTTTAAATTGTAACACTGGGAAAAAGGAGGTGACTAAAGTGGTAGTTCACCCAATTGATGAGAAAACATGTGTTCCTATCTAATCCATGGCATCTGTTGATGTAGATTGGAAAGAGATACAACTGCATTGCACTCACTAGTTTGGTGGTAACAGAAGTCTCAGATATCTAACTCTTAACATATAATCTAGCTCAGTGCATAGTAAGTAACCAGCTGCTGAATATACTGTATATATATGTATATGTATATATATATATATATATATATATATATATATATATATATACATGTATATATATATGAGAAAACTTATCAACTCTTGTCAGTGACATCAGTAAGTTTTGACTGTTATATCAACTTTGCTATTTCTTAACTCAGAGCGTCTGTGTTTGTGTGTGTACCTCAGTAGATGTTACAGATCGATTGGTAAAATCTGCTAAAGGAGAAGGTGTAAATGAAAAAAGAGGAGAAGAAGTTGAACCTGCTAGAAAGAAGTGGATGTGCAAACACCGCTATTAAGAGACTAACAGGGTCACAAAGAGGGGATCTAAGACAAAGAGAGTAATGACGTTGTCTGAAGCTGATCTCCAGGGTTGTTTGCTATCCCACTATCTGCTCTGTGGGTTTAAAATGACACAAGGCCACAGTGTTTGGGTGCTAGCTCAATTTGAGACCTCTCACCTCTCTCATTATCCTGTGTGTTTTTGTACCTGTGTTAGAGTGTGTACAAGCATTTTTGTGTGTCTGTGTCTAGCGTTGCCCACGGGCGTGTGTAAGCATTTAAATGGACATATACAACCATATAAAGATTTTTATCTAACGGTGTAGCAATACAACAAAATAAATACACAAGGATTATTTCCTGAATGAAAGGCTGTGTGCTGCGAGCGCACACGTGTATGTGTTAATGTGTGCAATTTGAAAAGCAAAAACTTCATACAGAAATTATGTAAATTCACAATACTGAATCAGTCTCAGAAATCACAACCAAAAAGGGACGCGCAGTCAGATGCAAATGATAGTGAAAACAACCCAGCGCCAGTATATCATCCTATGCTGTCTAATCTTAATCTTAAAAATCACAAACTGTACACACACACACACACACACACACACAAACACATACAGCACAGTTATCAGTCAGACATAAAGTCTCCTGCAGACTGTTTACTTCTCTGCAGGTTGTTGGTTTACAGCCAGAGAGAAAACGCTACCTTCTGCCTCCACACTCTTTGTGTTTCTGTACTTATCAGGATCACACACACACACACTTACTTTCAACAAGCTTCCTTTCAGAGACCCACAGCTGTGGACCAGCAGTACAGCGAGTTCTCAGATGAATGAAGGAAGTAGTGCGTAGTCACGAAGAAGTTTGTTTCAATATCTCTTTCACAGATAACCGTTCGCATCTAAGCATGTGTGTGCCATCTGGTGATGACCCTCTGCTGACCGTGTCCTCTCACTCGCACACCCCATCAGACACATGTGCGGAGCTGCCACACACCAGCTGTTTGGTGACTTTGATCACTCAGTGGTCATTTGTTTCTTGAGCAACATTAGACAGCCATATGTCCGAGACTCAACGTCTTTCTTGTACATGTTCCACGAATCCTCAGGATACCAAAACTATCAAAAGTGACTCAACTGATTTGCACGACGACAGTTCCCATGGTGCATCAGTGTGGAAAATAGGTAAAAGTGAAAACTGGCTTTCCTCAACAGACAGCTGTCTGTCTGATACAGACAGACAGTATGTTTAACATACTCAGTGCTTTGCGCTACTTGAGTTTGTGTGCTCTGTCAGGGTGCTGCCAGTAAGTCAGTCTTCAAAAGGATATAGTACTTCAGCAATGTTCTTCAGCAACAAACTAAACTGACTGAAAATCATCTGCATACTGCGGACAGGCCCCTAATTTCTATTCCTGAAATTCCATAAATAGATGAAAACGTTGCTCGTAGTCTGAAACTGTATCAACTGAAAGTTTATGTTTTGTCTTCAGCAGAAGCAAATACACTTAACTTTTCCTCACAACCATTAGTCATGAGCATGAGCACAACTGTGGTTGGTAAACTGAGAGAATAGGTGGTACAGTGTATTTAGTGGGTGTAGGAGCCCAAAACGATGGCCGGTTATGCATTTCTGCACCACTTAATGTCGAGCGATACAGCACAAAACAAAGACTGAAAGCTGGGTATTTAACCAGCCAACCAGCAGGAAAGTATGAGTCTATTATAAGCTTTGACCCTTTGATTATATGTAACAGCCATTTATGCCTATGCTATGATTTATTTATGTAAAACAACAAGCTACAAAAAAACACGTTCTAAACTCAAAATTCCCACCACAGACTCTTTTAACCAAGGCTGGTGTTTCAAAGGTGTGACTAGACAAAATCCCATAATTTCAGGGTCCCTTTTCCAGTTTGTTCATTTTCTTATTTACTGATTTCATGTGTTCTAAAATAGGACACACTTGCGTCTTTCTGTACTTTTAATGATCCTGGCCCAGCAACGCTCCAATAAATATTTTAATTTGTTTTTCATTTGTTTTCCCTGAAAACGCTCTTATGCCACAGTACTGCCACACTTTCCATGTTTCCTCACAAAATTTCCCACAAGAATAAGCCAAATTCTGTTTATTGCACTTCAGGATGATGGAAATTACTAAATATTACCATTTAATGACAAACATTACCATTACTGGACTAGTACACAATGTATTTTTCAAAGCATTCTGAGGTAAAGACGGGAAACGGCTTGCACTTCAGCTCCAACGGCACTTTACTGTTACTTAACTGCAGTTGCGGCAACAATTGAATCCCATTCAGAATGAAGGATGCTTAATCAAGTTCTGTGCCGTTTTGGTAATTATTTAATGGTGCAAGCTAATGAGTTAGACTGAATTAATGAGGAGTGACATGAGATAGGTGACAGCGTAGGGTTGTAATGGACTCGTTAAAAAGTTCAGATTACCAGTTAAATGTAAAGGCATTCACTCAGACACACGGGTAAATGAAAACCAGCAGGTAGCTTTCAGCAAAGTGTTGTAGAATTCATGCACAAACACACCTTGCTTAAAAATGTCACCGCACATATTAATTCTCCATCTTCTTATTAAAGGTGCCATCTGATAATAGTCTCTTTCTAAGTGATAACCATATGCACATATAATGTAGTGTTGATGAATTCCTACTGTATGTGAGAAAACACAATCAAACCAACAGGCTAGTATTATCTAAATATTCTGTGATACAACACAGCACGATGTGAAAGTGCCGGGGGACACATTACACCCAGATACGAAAGAACTTAGCAGGTGCATGAGCAATCCTGGCCTCACTGTGTTTGTCTCTGTGTCTAACCAGCACTGTAACCACGAGGCTCAATATTTCATGCTTCATTACAGAACTACTTGAGTAAGAAGACATATGCTCATAAATTCAAATAGCATATCAATACATTTTTATCTATAGTGATTAAAGGAGACCCTCTATAGATTCTAATATCTGGGATATTACTTTCTATTTTACAAACATTGGTGGCTGCCGTTAAACAGATGATGATAAAATCAGTGTCGCCACAAGTATAGTTTAGGTAAAGCATAGATTTTGCAGTTATAGAACGGGTCTACAGCTACTGATCTCATTTAAACTCATTCTTGAGCTGTTCTTGCTTAATGTATTTTTAAAAAACTGAGCTGCCACGATATGTTTCTCTGCAAAACAAGTCTGTGTTCTATGTTTAGCCAGAGAAGGCAGAAAAGTAATGCTCAGTTTAGCAAAGGCTCTGTCTCCATATAACAGTTGCCAAGTTAGAAGATTTACAGTTCAACCTGCCAAGTGTTTGTCCATCAGCACACGTCTATGTATGGAAGTAACCCACTGGTCTTTTCTGCGTCCATCTGTGTTTGAAAATATTTCCTTTTTGTATATTTCATTGACGTCAGATAGAAGGTTTGTGGAAATCTCATTTGACATCAGCATATTCAAGGCTAAGCAATGAAGCGATAAATAATCCACTGGCTCCCTTTCTCACCGACCCACAGGTTTTCCATCATGTGCTTGTTTGCCTATTAGCATTCAACGCCAGTAAAAATGAGTTGACCTTCTCTTGGATGCAGGGAACCATGAACGTAAAGTTTTAATTGAGTTCTTGTGTCTTCCCCGCTCCGTCTTTTTTCTGTCTTCCTCATCAGTACAATAAACGATTGACCTAATCTCACAGACTGGTAAAAGAGCTGTGATATCTTTATTATGGCAGTGTGATGGATGAACTCATTCATTTGTACCATCACACTCTCTCTCCGTTCGCACCTCTACTGTGCGTCTCATCTGTTTTTTGACATTTCACTTTTATAGATACAATAGATGTTTCGACTTTCCTAAATCGTACATAAGTGGTTTGTACATTATTTAGATTCTTTGCTCTCTCTCTCTTTCAAACTGTTAAGACATTTACAGACATTTATTGTTAAGACGAAATAATTATGATGCATTGCGGCATTGTCCTAAAATAAAGGTTCAGGGTAAAACAATCAGCCAATAATTACAGAGATGTAAAAATAACAGAACGATGATAATGATACCGTCACACTGACATATTGCAGCCTTCCTCAAGTGTGTTTTTTTTATTATAAGCAACAGAACTCATTCTGCTGAATGTGACTGCGTTGTGGAAAAGTTCTGTGACAGTCTGTGTGTCTGTGACAATAAGTTTGAAAGTACAATCGTGTGCATTCATCAATATTGTTGTTTTTACGCATACACAGCTTCACATATAATATATTTCACATATTACACTATTTCTGTTTTTTTTCCTGCACCCATTTCCCTAAAGGACGTGAACACACTCTTGACTCAGTTAGAGACATTTCTGTCTTTCATATTTTAGTGAAGGCTGCTGCCGATCCTTCTGAGCAGCAGGTTGAATGGGAGAAAGTTTAAAGCTGTTTTTGGAAAACTAACTTCGATGAAGAAAAGCTGTGTGTGAAGTACAAACCTGCCTGTTATTTTATCTCAGGGTGTAGCTCCACAAAAAGGTACAGCATTATGTATAATGTATGTCAAAATGACACACAGTACCGTATATACTGCATATAAGAAATCCGTAAACATAATATGCACTGAGCTGCAACAAGGGTGTAGGAGACAAATGCAATATTCTGTCAAGCTCCTGCTACAAACCTTAGTTCCATATCTGTTTTATTGATGTGGTATCTTTATCACAAACAGATCCAACCCAACACCACCCACCTGTATCACCGCTTAAATTATTCTATTCATAATTTCTTTGCATCCCATTGGCAATACTGCTATTTTTAAATAGAATAATATTGTCAAATTATCAAAGCATTGTTGGTGTGAGTGAAGTTCAGGCACTAACTGTTTGACTAAAGTATTTTTCTTTTTTCTTTTCTTTTCTTTTTTTTATTTTCTTTGGACTGAAGTCAAGTGCTTTAAATTGAAGCGAGCCTTCAGGGCATGGATTGAGATGTATCCAGAATTTTAATGCTCTCTTTTCAATTGTTTAGTTGAGGGAAAGCTGCCAGGTTCCCCAGTATCTCTCTCTCTTTCTGTCTCTCTCTCTCTCTCTTCCACTTCTTGTTACCAGCTTTCTTTTCTCTTTCATCTGTCTTCCCATCTTATCTTTTCTCCTCACCAACTCTATTCCATTCTCAACATGTTTTTTTAGCAAACACGCAGACACATACTTTACCAGACCCACTAAGAAGCACACTCCAACCAGTATTGTTTGTTTGCAGGAATGTGAGCTCCGCAGGTGAGGAGGCGAGGCGAAGAATGAGGGAGTGTGATGGCCTGACAGACGCTCTCCTCTATGTCATCCAGACTTCTCTGGGCAGCAGTGAGATCGACAGCAAGGTGTGTATGTGTAAAACTTTTTTGTAAAGCTTTTTTAGCTGGTGTTGGTGAAACATGCATGACTGTGCCTCAATGGATTTCTGTATCTAGTACCATTTGTATGAAAAATGCACTCTGCACCACACTGTCTACACCATGAATGTTTATTATCAAACATCATTTAGTGCAGGCTGCCAGAATAAAAAAATCCAATGGCTGAAGCTCTTTCTGCTTCACCTGGAAGGAACAAAAACGTTAGTTGTCAAGTAGCATTCAGTTCATCAGCATGTTTTGTTTAAGGCAAATTGAAGCTCTCAGATTCCAGAAGTGTTGTAGCACTTCCTGCTGCCAACTTGGCTCTGCCAGTAATCAAAGTGGAATGGGTTTATGTTCACGTGGACTTTTCCTGTGTGAGGTCGATAGTGTATATGTGTGTGTTCATGACACAGTATTTGTGCACCAGTCAATACAACATAAACAGTTTTGTGGATGGCTGCGTTCTCAAGGTCTCCCTGTCTCTGAGCTTTTGTAAATGGCCATCCTTAATCACTGTTTAACCACCCAGCCCTCTCCAAAGTCGGACTTCACCGGAGGAGTGCTGCTGTCGCCACAGTAACAAAGAGTCATTGGCAAGTGGTGTTGCACATTAGCTGTGTGCTTTTTCTTTTTTTCCTTCCTTCACACACGCTCCTGATCTGGTTCAAAATTATTATCTTTAAATGTAGCATAAAACCGATGTGGAGTGAGTAAAAACTAATTCTGTTGCTCCTCTTTACTAATACTCTGTGGAGATCATTAAAAAGAACAAGTGCACTTAGAAACAAGAACAAGAAGCCAGAAAGAAACACGAGCTCAGATTGTTCCAGTAACATTAGAACTGATTATCTAAAACTTCATGTGCCCCACACACTTGCGCAATCAGTTCTGTCTCCGTCCGTGCTCTCACAGAACTCCCCTTGCCATCTCACTCAGTATACTTCAAGACGTGTGTTTGATCATCAAGACGGTTTTAGCTCTCTCCTCTCTGCCTGACAGAAACGCGTTGGATCAGAGGAAGGATCTCTAAATATAATGTGACGATTGTTTTATAGCCAAATGTCCCATTAAACTCAATCTACAGATTACTGCTATTGTGCTGTAGGAGCTACTGTGTGAGCTGCGGTATCACACAGGTAACTCAGGCAATTAACTCAAAAGATACAGTCATTTAGCCTAATAGGAGAAACACAAACTATTTTAAATACACAGTCAATATAATGCTGACATTTCATAGATGTACAATGATGCAGACACTTACTGAAGATACAGACAGCAACAAAAACGACTGTGGTCTCTTCTTGTTTGTTTGCTCTGTGGATACTTACACGGTTTACAGGGTGGATTTTTTTTTTGGTTCTCTCAGAAAGCCCCCGAATGCCTTCCCACTCCCGTTCTGGGAACTGTGACCTACCAGTGGAGACAAGAATTACCACGTAATCTATTTTAAAACAAAAATCAATTTTTATTACCCGGACCTTGCTGCCGGAAAGAATGGTGTACCAAATAAAGGTGCAATAATAGATGGGAACACAAAATGTCACAGTAAATTGTAAATAAAATGTAACTTCTCCTACATGATTCTATAATAGCGTGTGAATAGAATTTCAGACATGACTGCAGCTCGCTGGAGTGAGACTTTGTTTTGTTTGTTGCATCTCTTGAGGCTGTTCAATTACTCTCGTTGGTTGTTTTTGTGTAAACTAACAGTCAGAGGGAGAAGATTGATGATTCGTCTTTGTTAATTTCCACTCTGATGACTCCCCGTTCCAGTTTAAAGACACACATTCACACCCGCACGCACGCGCAACACACGGAGAAACGCGCTTAAGAACGAGTTTGTTCTCATTCAGACACACTCAGAAGATTCCTGGCTGGTGGGTTTGCCTCTAAGCTCGGTGTTTAATGGGGTGTGATACAATATATTAGGCTTGTCATTTTTCCTCATTTATCTCGGTATTTTCTAATCTCATTTCAAAGTCAAAGTTAGCAAAACACAGACGTGTGTGCTACCTAAGAGATTGTCTTTCTGTGTTTTCCTTTCCTGTCTCTCACTCTCTCCTTCTGTCTGGCTCGTGGGTGGGGGTGGAAGGCCAATAATGTGAAAGCATGAGAGTGGGAGTTTTTTATTAGCTTGCTCTGACTTTGAGTTTGGGCTGTGTTTTGAAGTGAGATGTTTCATTAAATGGCATCAAACACAAATCTCCAACCTCAGCCTTCTTGCTTTATTCATTTGCATCCCTCCTTTTTTAACCTCTCCCGCATCCTCCCCATCTCTCCGCCTCACTTGATCTCTCATCTTTCGCATCTCGTTTTATCTCCAGACCGTTGAGAACTGTGTCTGCATCCTGAGGAACCTGTCGTACCGCTTGGCTGCTGAGACATCCCACGGCCAGCAGGGGGGAATGGAGGAGCTGGATGGCCTGCTTTGTGATGCCAATGGGCGCGATGGAGAGAGCTCTGGCTGCTGGGGCAAGAAGAAGAAGAAAAAGAAGGGAGCTGATCAGGTGAGAAAGAGATTTTGTGGTTTGATGTGTTGTAGAGAGTGCTGTCAAATACTATTAGCTTGAATGAGGTGACATTAGGTAAACCATCTTTTCAGTCATAATCTGCATACATATACAGGAGCAAACGTTTTTAGCAGATTTTCTATATTTGGAAATGTACACCCTACCTTTTGTTGCCTTTCGCAGGCTGCTAATGTAGTGGTGGACTTACCTCCATGGCTCCAAGACTTGTTTCTTTAAGTTAGAAACACATCTGAACAACGTTCTTAGAATAGGATGTGAGACCAGAATAGTCCATCAGCCCAAGACATAGACACAGCCTGTACCCATGTTCATAGGCACAGGATATCAAAAATACCTCTCTATATAATGCATTATGGTTCAAAGCAGAAAATGATCATACAGCTGAATCAACATTCATCTGAAACAGTTTCAACCAAACCAGAATATTATCACCTTCATGAAGGGCTGGACTGGACTTTGAGTACTGTTGTAGCACGCACCATTTTTGGTTCATCGAACTCACACAGTGTTTTGGCTGAACTCTCTACTTCCCACCAGGGCATGTGTATGTACTTGCAAGTCGTAATACACATGGAGGCAGACGGTTGGCACACTCAGAGAGAGAAAAGAAGAAATAGATAAATAACATTTGGAAATCACCAAACCTCAGCTGAACCAGAGGTTTTATGTAACAAAATGACTCAAACCTGACTGGAACCCAGTACTTTGTCGGGACCCATTATGCCCAGGTCGGGCAGCAGATGTGTGTTTTTAAGTCAGGGGGGAATGATAGAGTCAGACAAGGATACAGACCGATAGCAGCAAGACAGAACCTAAAGCTGTTTATCTTCCTACAAATGTGAGAGAAGTGACAGACTGGTGCCGAGAGTGAAAGTGAGGAACATGTGCCAAAAGCCTGGGTCAAACAGAGACAAGGAAATTATGTGAGAAAAAATCCGAAGAGAGGCACAGTCACTCAATAAAATAGTCTCCCTAGTCATTGATTTAAGGTTCAGACACCAAGGCCAAGGGGGCTGAATATGAGCCTGAACTGGACCTAAATACTTCTAATGGACCCCTGGAACATACACACCCTCCTACACACTGTAATAAAGCCTAAGAAATGACACAAACAGTTCTTACACTGTCTTTAAAAGAGACTAGGCAATAATGTCGCAGGCGTATCCTACCAAATAAATGGAACGTTTGGTAATGTTTTAGGGACAGCGTCACTCAGGAGACGTGAACGTAGATAAAAGATATAAAACTATATACTGTTTGTTCCCAATATACAATTATCAACAAGTAGTTAGACGTTCCAATTTCAAGATCGCCTTATTTCTAAAGAAGCTAATTCAGTTCACGATGTTTAGAGAATTTTAGAGAAAATGAGCATTATGCATAAGTATTTAGTATGCAGGATGTCTCCAGGCAACAGAAAGTTATCTACCGTGAAAGCGTTGATGCCTCTTGTTGTACTGCCTCAACACACTTCAAACTATAAAAAGGCTTTGATTTTATGATCAGAGATTCTATGTATAGATAAAAAACATGCACACATGCGCACACTGAACCACACCTCTCTCAAGACACAGACTAGCCTAGTTTACCTTGAGACAAGACAAGGAGGAGGGGAAGCAGTGGAGCGAAACCAAGAAGGTCGATTGGGAAGACGAAAACCTGAGAACTGGAGAGTGAAGGATGGAAACAGAATAAGAAAACAGGGAGAGAGAGGCAGGCGCGAAAGAAAGAGAATGCTAAATCAAGAAAGAGGTAGAGAGAGAGAGAGAGAGAGAGAGAGAGAATCAACAGGAGAGAAAAGCGGGACAAGACATACGTGACAAGCAGCAGTGAAAAGAGAAGAAAGAAATATTAATAAAAGAGGAATGAAAAATAGTTGTGGGTACAAGCTCTTGTGAAGAAGGTGTGGGGATGTCACTCTACAAAGAGCTTTCAAACATCAAGGGATTCCGCTGTAGTGGAGGAGAGGAGGAAGATGGAGATAAAGTGGGGATAGGGGTTTTGGAGCTTCAGGTTTATTGCTCAGGCAAAGTAAGAGTGAAACTTACTCACTTAGTCTCTGTCATAGTCTCTTTTTTCACATGCATCTCTTCCTGGGCTTTGCTCTTAATCATCCCCCTTCTCCGTCATCATTCTCACCTACATAACAGGTTGACAGGAAGTGATTCACTAAGTGTCTCTTCGGCTTTTTAATAGGTCAGAGTGTACAGGGTGGACACTCAAAGGTAGCAGTTTGCTTTCAGGCAGCATGCAGCCTTAGTAGAAATATATGATGTACTCATCCATTGTGCAGATCTTTCTTACATGAATATCACAGGTATGGGTCAGTTATGAATAAATTAAAATGTCAGAATTAAACAAGAGGAGTAGAAGAACTGCATGGACAGTGTTATCTGCTTCTTCACAAGTCACTGCTCATATATGTAACTTAACACATGGTCTCTCTCTCCCCTGCTTATATTACTTACACATACACGTAGACACATATTCAGTGGTATAATAACTAAACACTAATGTCCCTGGACAAGGCATTAAAGGGAAAACCCTTGGCTACTTAGAGGTTCCACAAGATTTCCCCATGCCATTATTCTATATTATAAAATACACTGCATATGGAAGGTTAGTCCTGGTTGTATTTATAGCTTTAGAAATCCTGTGTGCATGTGACCATTCATACTTTTTCTCACAAAAAAATTAAGAGACCTTTTACTAGGGCACATGCCAATTTTTCCACTATACAGGTTTTCTAAATATATTTAGAAACATAACATAATAACATATGTGCTGTGTTTGATATTAATGTCTGTAGTTGAGTTTGAGAATTTCATACACAGCCCCACCCCAAAAATTAGACTCACAACCAGTAAATGTCTTACTGAAATATAAATATAACACAAATAATAGTTATTGCTTAGGCAAAGAACAAACTGTTTATATATGGAGAAATCAGTACCCAATGTGTCTCCTCTTTCACACAGTGGGATGGTGTGGGCCCCTTTCCGGACACAGCGGAGCCTCCTAAAGGGGTTCAGATGTTGTGGCATCCCACCATCGTCAAGCCCTACCTCACCCTCCTGTCTGAATGCTCAAATCCCGACACTCTGGAAGGAGCAGCAGGAGCTCTGCAAAACCTGGCTGCAGGCAGCTGGAAGGTAACAGCTCGGATTAAAACGTTTCTCTGTTCACCTTCTTATTCCTTTTTATTACATTAAAAAATGTCTGTTATAGATAAATATAAAAGTTCCTGAGTACAATGCTATACATAGAAGATTAATATGTGTTTAGACACATTCTGTTGTCCATTATCATGCAAGGAAAGGACTTATCAGAAGCTTGTACACGCAGAGACACACAGTAAGTAAATGTTTGTGCAGACGAACAACAGAGAAAATATTTGAAATGAGCCAAACTACTTGTGTTTATATGTTCCTAAATGAAGTGTAAAAATAAAAGTGTTGTAGATATGTGTGTAGATTGCCTTTTTTAGAAACTATCAAAGCCTGGAGCCAAGAACTACTCTGCGCCTCATAGAGTTAAATGTAACGGTACTTGAAAAGACTTCTGTCCTCTTTCTTTTAAATTTCATCCAGCTGTGGATTTAGCACAGAACATAGAGTTGGTTTGGCTTATGTTTATAGAAAAAATTATTTTTAATGGACTCAAATATCAGTTGAATACCAACAATACTACTAAGGTAATTTGGGTGTTTGGAAACCAAATAGCTTTAACTGTAATTAGACCAACTGTTCTTGGAGAATAAACGTTTCTAGAAATACTTGTCATAGACATTATAATTGACATAATAAGAACATTTTGTTTTAATGATGGGGAGCTTCTGAAACACAAATCGATCTAAGCGCTGTACGCTCTTTTAATTCCTTAATGCCTCCACACCACATGTGGAAATGCTGTTTACACTGCTCCTTCTGTTACTTTCTTATGCAAAGTCTTCTTATTTTACAGGCTTCCAACTCACTTGTGTCAGTTAAAGTTACAGTAACACATTAACTAGCTGGGTACTTACATGTTAAATCAGTTATGTGCTGATTCTCTCTAAAGCCCCCTACTTTGTTGGTGTGTGTGCATTCTCAGACACATAGAGACAGGAAGGGAAGACATAGCAGTGCTCAGCAGTGCTCTGCTGGGATCTAGTAAGTAATAAGCAATAAGGTTCTATAAGATCTAAAAGATAAGATGGGGCCTGATCATCTAGTGCTTTATATGTAAGGAGGAGGATTTTAAACCCTATTCTAGATTTTACAGGAAGCCAATGTAGAAGAGATATGATCTATCTTGCTAAATCCAGTCAGAACTCTAGCTGCAGCATTTTGGATTACCTGGAGGCTTCTTGGTGCATTAATGGGACATCCTTTCCAGTATAGAATTACAGTGGTCCAGTCTAGAAGTAACAAATGCACAGCATCACTTTGAGACAGGATGTTTCTAGTCTTAGAAATATTCTTCAGGTGGAAGAGGGAAGATTGTGTAGTCTTTTATGTGAAAGATAATTGATTTATTTTGGTCGAAGATGAATCCAAGATTTCTCTCATTCTGACCAATGCAAAGTCTTCTAGTGTGGCAATCTGTACAGACACAAATTGAGCCCAATTATGAAAATCTCTGTTTTGTCTGAATTAAGAAGTAGAAGTTTACAAGCGATCCGAGCTAGTTTAATGTGTTATAAACATGCTTGAAGTTTGACTAATTGATTGATAGATAAATACAGCTTTGTATAAATCAAGTGTTTCCTGAGGGAGTCATGTGCAATGAGAAGAGAATTGGTCCAAGCACAGAATCCTCTTGGACTCCATATCTAACTTGTGTGTGTGTGTATGGAAGATTCATCGTTAACATATAACGATATAACGCACTATGTCTGAAAAATAAGATTTTAACCAGTTCCCTGTTTACTGCTGTTCTTTTAATCCCTCAGACATGTTCAAGTCTTTGCAATAAAATGTTGTGATCTATAGTGTTGAAAGCCACACTGAGATCTAAAACAAGTATAGAGAGTACTATATAGTACTATGTACTATATAGTTCTATAACGTTAAGGTAGTTTAATGTGACTCCAACATCGAGGGAATAGAGCCAGGGTTTCCAAAAATTACTGAAGTAAAGTTAAAAAAAGACAGTGGTGTCTGCTAGGTGAAGAATAATGGCGCTTTACACAGTCATGGCTAAAATTATCTGCACCCCTGGAATTCTTCCTGAAAATGCATAATTTCTCCCAGAAAATTGTTACAATTACACGTTCATTCCCTTTGTGTACAATGGATCAACACAACAAAATCTAAGAAAAAAGACAAATCAAATACTGGGCCAGACAAAATTGCCATTGTTGTCACCTCTTGTGGGTAAATTGTTTTATTTTAGCCTTACAGTGTGATGTTTCTACAAGTTCTGGCAATATAGCAATCACACCTGAAGCCAGTTAAAATGGAGAAAAGTTGACTTAACCTTTCTGTTGTGTGTCAGTGTGTGCCACACAGAAAGAAAAGCACAGAATTATCTGAGGACAGATATCTTCTTGTTCCTTTGTGCCCAACATTCTCAAGAAATGTACAGCACATGGCACTGTAGCTAATCTCTCTGGACGATAGATAAACAGCCCCACTCAACTTCCAACTTATTCAAGCTGTTCTGCAGGCTCCGGGTGCAACAGTGACATGTCAAACTGTCCATCGATGTCTGAAGACACCACTGCTGAGCCAGAAACAATAGACTGGAGTTTTCCAAATTGTACCTCAGGAATCCTTCTGGGAGAATGTCTTGTGGACAGAGTGTCATGTCTTTTTGGTGAAGCAGAGAAAAGAAATTGGTACCTACAGTCACACATGGTGCAGGTTCAAAGATGTTGTGGGGCTTGACTATGTTCAAGAGATTGTTTTGGGCAATGTTTCACCCAGTCTCAGAAGGCTGGGTCATGGAGATTTGTAGGAGATTTCTGAAGTGGCCAATAATAAGTTTGTATCTAAATCCAATTGAACACTTCAGAGATCTCAAAAGTGCTGTTGGGAGAAGGCACCCTTCAAATCAGAGAGACCTTGACCAGCCTGCAAAAGAAAAGTGGTCAACAATTCCAGTTGAGAGGTGTAAAAAGCTGCTTGATGGTTATAGGACGTGTTTGGTTTCACTTATTTTGTTATTAAGAGACCTTTTGTGTGTGTGTGTGTGTGTGTGTGTGTGTGTGTGTGTTGTGGAAAGGTTTGATTGAAGTTTTTAGCTTCACACTTTCTGATTCCATGTTCTATTGAGTCTTCTACAGTCGATCCATGAAGCAGTACCACATCAACTGTTCCATGTGAGAACAGCTTAATAGTTTCTGATGAAGGGTGATGTCTCCAAGATCAGAACTCTTCTTCCTGCTCAGATACTGTAATTCTCCCCGTCACAGTATATCACTTGTCGGTCAGTGTAATGACTCAGCCATTCTCACGTTGCCCCTAAATTAAGCATCTCCCATTCAAGCGGAACTATTTTGTGTTGGCTGTCTCTTGTTCTTTCCACAGCCATCATATGCATGGTTGGTCTGGTTAAGAAGAAAGAAAGGGAATAGTAGCATAGTGACAATAGGACAGCGGAGGAAAATCAGGTTTGATCACATTGCTTTCAAAGCAAAATGAAATAAACAGGCAGAGTGTTGCTTGCAAGTAATAAGTATGATTTTGTTGTTATAATGTTTCATCCTTTGTTTGCCAGGCTCAGTGGACAGAAATGTAATTGCTGTCTCAAGTGGATGCCTCACATTCATGTTATCTTATTGAAGAAGCATAATGTTATCATGGCTATTAGAAATGATGAGAAAAACCTACTGTAGGTACTAAAAAGACTATTTTGTTCCTGTTAAATCATAACCAATCGCTGCAAATTGTCACAAAACTAACAACCATCCTATTCTATTGTTTCCTTTCTCTCCCTCTGTCAGTGGTCGGTGTACATCCGGGCTGCTGTTCGTAAGGAGAAAGGCCTTCCCATCTTGGTGGAGTTACTGAGGATAGATAATGACAAGGTGGTGTGCGCTGTGGCCACTGCTCTTAGAAATATGGCCCTGGACATCAGGAACAAGGAGCTCATCGGTGAGTACAAAGACTTTTCCAAGAGGTGATATAAGGGGGTGAAACACTTTCTTCTACTAAGCTAAACCCTTCTACCAAGCTATTTATTCCTTTATTTTTATTAAGATGCTGTAGCATCACCTTAAACAGGTCATTCACATTTGAAAACCTTCCAACTTGACTTAATTAAAGCAATTCTGCACAGAAGACTTGACCACAGGGATGTGAAAGACTCATTGTCAGTTCTCCAGGCATGTTTAGGGGCCAATTACTGAGGCAAGGCAGGTTTTTACTGATTTCTTTCCCTTAATAATAATTTAAAAAGGGCATTTAGTATGTACTTAGAATATATTTGTGTAATATTAAAATTACTTTGATGAGCTGAATAATTTAGGTGTGACAAAAAAGTAAAAAAAATCAGGAAGGGGCCAAATCCTTTTTTACAACACTGTAAGTGCCTCATGTAATAAACCTAATATGCTAATTTCCCAAGGGGTTAAGCTGCGTTTTAGTCTCTATCAATCCATCTGAATTTGACATGTATTGTTGTCTGTTTGTTTGTGAAGAGTTTTCATCTGTTATTGCTTTCTCTCATATTCGCTCAACTGTGATTTGTTCCCGACATGTTGCTCTCACTTAGACTCCGCAAGTCACGAGCTTCTGTTAAAGTGATGTAACACAAGGATGAACACCAGTTGCACCAATTAAAAGAAAAGAGAGGATGAAAGAAAGAAGGGAGAAAGTAGGAACTGAACCCAAAAACCAACTTACATAGAAAAGGAGCGTAGTGTCTGGCATCATGAAGAGTTGAGTATGAACTGACAAAGAAAATGAGGAAGTGCAGAGGCTTAAATAGAGAGAGTGATTGATAATGAGGCACACCTGGAAATAATGAGGGAGTGAAAGTGGAGAGAGAGGGGAGAGGTCAAGGTGAGGGAGGAACAATGGACACATGAGGGCTGGAGGAGACATGACACTGACACATGTCAGCGATGTGGAAAGATTTTTGACCAATTACATTATGTTACGATGGAGATCGCTAATTAAAAAAATCACAAACAAGAAGGCTTCACGTGTGCTCATATGATGGGAAATTGTAGCTCGTGCATTACTCCATCGTGATGGTGGATGTATATGTTGGTGTGTGAAAGAATAAGGCTATTACTAAGACAGGGAAATAAACTGGTAGTTAATATGTATGTGAGAGAGAACGACTGAGATAAGAGAGAGGGAGAGCGATGATACAGCAGAAGAGATGATCAGATCAAAAGCTTGTATTTAGCTTTGAAAACCACACTGCAGTTATGAGTGAGCCTCAGGCTCACAGACTGGTAGCAATACTACATCTAGAGGCTAGGAGTCATTAGTTGACCCGACACATGGAGATTCTTTCAGAGTGGCTGTCAGTGTTTCATTTTGTATCTAGAAATGTTTCCATGTGGTGACGTATCCTCTACGTATGTTACTCTGTGTGCTGTATGTGTGCACGTGACTTCACTTTTTCCTGTTCCTGGTATGTCTCTCTGGTGGGGATCACTGGTTTTCATAGCAACCCTGCTTCTGCATTTTACTAGAGTATTGTAAGAAAATCACGGGCAGACAAAGTTCAACATGCTCATGCTATAGCAGCGGCAGGATTTTCTTGTTGGTGGTTTTCAGCTGTGAAGCAGCATGTTACTGTGTTTCTGCAGTATGTAAAAGTAGTGGTTTTAATAGAAGAATGTTGCTTTCCTCGGTTAAAATGTATCAGCTGCAACTGATTAATGAGCTCTCACAGAGTCAAAATAAATGTTGCATTTAAATAAAAATGGGAAAGAACTGTCCATATGCTGGCACAAATCCTTCCATTTGACCTTTTAAAATGAGAATGGTGCACGTTTTTCAGGAAATCAGTAAAATGTTCTGTAATTGATTAAAATGCTAGCGGTAATTGGCTCATTTTTGCTTTTAGTTGTTTATAGCCATTAGCTTCCAGTGGGGAGGAAGATAAAGAGGAGCATTTTGGGAAGGGAAGTTGACACTGTAGTGCATGTGTGCTTCTCGGAGAGAAAAGCAAAACACATAGACTGATTGAATAATGTAATTACTTGCAAATTCACAAGGAAAATTAATTCAAATTTGTTTGGCATTTTCATTTGAATACAAGCTTGACTTTTATCACATGCTTAGAGTCCTGCATGTGATTATTTCCTACAGACAAAAATAAGACAGACACAAATATAGAATATAGATGAAAAATATTGCAAGTTTTTTTTTTCAGATTAAGTTGAAACTCAATGAACCCGATAAACCAAAAAAAGAGTTAGTTGTCTTTACCAGCAACCTTCTCATTTGTTGAATGTTAAAGCACCCATTGCTCTCTGAAGCTAGAAAAGTTCTGCTTAACTAACTACAACAGAGAATATATAAGTAGTCACATACTTGTAGATCAGAGGATCAATACCTGTGGAATAAATGACCATTTCTGTGCAAACTTAGCTTAATCGATTAGATGAGATGGCCAAATGGCAGAGGAGAGACGGGGAAAGGCAAGAAGTCACAGAGATGCAGGAAGAAAACGAGGAGAGCAGGGGAAAAGTGAGCGGCATCAGTCAGGATTGAACCCTTGCTCTTGGCAAGGTGTGAGATGATTCATGTCAACAGAAAGAGGCAGAGGCCAGGCACTCCTAAGAGACAAGCCCCATTTGGCCCATGTTCACAAGCTATATTCACCACAATGACTCTAACCTCCAAGTCAAACACATTTTTCTTTCACCATACACTTCTTCAAATCAACAGTTTAACCCGAAGCGACAAAGCGATTTCACAGAGCATTTTCTAGGTCTTTGTAAGATCAAAGTTCCACCTAATTAGAATATCATTTTGCACTGCTAATCTTCAGAAAATCACCTCTTTCTGAAAAGCAAAATCCAAATCTTCCTCTGTTAAAACTCATGCGATAGTGTGTCATAAGCTGTTAGTGCCGGTACGTTTGGCAGCGTCACCGTGGGGGAATGGTAGTTTGCATGAGAGCTCGGCAGAGAGAGCGGAGATGAGGATCATCTTTTTGCACACAATAACTTCAGAGTGTCAAATCCTCTGGAAAGCAGTGTAAGATTAAACGGCTGTGAGACAAGCAAGAGGAAGGGAGCAGGACTGGCGCAAGGCTAGAGAAGGATAGAAGGCTAAGTCACACTGGAGACACTCAACATGGAGGAGGGGAAGAAGAAACAGCACCACACGTGTATGCTTATATTCCAGTCCTTCTATAATGTGATTTGGTGACATATTGATGGAGCTGAGAATCATTCTTCTCATCTGTCAGCATTTTTTTCTCTCATGATTTCACCTCCTTCATAGTTTTTGATTTGCATAATGTACTGTACGCCTGTGTAGCAATAAATGAGTCTCATTCACCGCTACACCGTCTGTCAGTGCAATTCTTCCCCATTTACTTACAGATGGTAATTTGATACACATGAATTGGGAACGGCACTTGAATGCCAAAAAGACACTGATTTTTTTTATTTCCCCTTTTTCTAAAATGCAGCAGTCATTTGACTAAAGGTTCTTATAAACACATGCTGTGCTTGCCACCGATTTTAAACCAAAGTTAGTGTTTAATGAAAATGTGAAAATTTCTATTAGTTTAAGTCATTTAATGAATTAATTCAGTGGGGGGGGGGGGGGTTGCAGTCCCTTGCTACAAATGCTAAATCAAATTGAGTTTCCCGATTCTGCAGGAAGCGTTTAATTTAAATTCACAACATCAATTCTAATATGAAGCCTGGTGATTACATAAATATGTGATGTATAGTAATGACAAAGTTGGTTGTGAAACTGTTCATGTGCAGTAAAACTCTCTTCCCCAACAAATGAGACATACTTTAAAGTAAGGAGTTTGTGTATTTTTAATAGTAATATTCATATTCAAGAAACTGTGTAAGCGTGATGCAGAGACATCAGGTAAATCTAACTAGTCATCATCTAAATAGCAGATTTGTTGGCTACCGTCTTGTACTTGGACTCCGATAAATGACCTGCAACATCAAACAAAGTTCTCTGTGGTGAACTTGAAAGGCCACCTCTTTCATGTGAACCAGGGGCGCTTGTTTTGGTGCACGCCCAAGTTTTATCAGGTTGTTCTCATGTGGGGTAGAAGCTGCTCGGTTTAGTTTGAATCGCATCAAATGAAAACACCTTCAGACTATTGATGACAACCCTTTTTTTTTAACTGGAAAAAACACCTTTGAATGTTACAGTCAACCAGTAAAAATGTGTTTCTTTCCGTTATTTCTCACTTCATCTTCTTCTTTCTCTTTCTTCATATGTCTCACTGCACCTCGCTGGCTTAAGCTTCCACTCGCACAGACACTTTAACCCCTTTTTCATTCTGCTAATTTTTTCTTCTCATCCATTGATCCCACACCCACACCTCCCTCTCTGTCTCCTTCCTGTTTCGTTTCAGACATGAGCTCATAACGCCTCACCTTCAGTCTTTCTCTTTCTCTCTTTCTTTGTGTCTCGCAGTGATGACATCAGTGCTGGGGGAGTGTTACTGTGGAAACCGAAGTAGTGCGCCACAGGAATGTCACTAATCTATGATTGCAGATGTGTGTGTGTGTGTGTGTATGCTTGTGTGCTCATTAGAGGTCAGGGACTTTTATATACGCAGATGCAAATTAGGTGCAGAAAAACCACTGATTTAAAACCTTTGATCTAAGAGTTTGAGTCTCACACACTCATAAATGCGGTTATGTTCCTGTACTATGTTTTCCTCATCTACACCATCTCTGCCTGTCATTTAATATTTCTTGACTTTATTGATGGTACAAGTGAAGAGGCAGGCGAGAAACTGGGAGAATAGAGGGGGGTATGACATGCAGCAAAGGTCACCAGCTGGGTGACATTGCGCTTATGTGGCATGCACTGTAACCATACATACAGTATTTTGTTGTCCCTGATGTTTGCTCTGTGGTAAGAATATAGAACTTGCTGAAAGACCCGAGAGCATAGCCGTGTCCACCGAGTCATGCTGACACGCTGCCCTGTCCCTGTTGCAGTGGTAGCCGATGTCATTTTTGTGCTGCCTTCAGAATGAATCTCTCGTGGCTGAGGGTCTGGCATATCTTTTATCAGCACACTTTGTTCTCTCTGGCAGTCTTCGTCCTCTGCTCCACTGTGGCACACTGGGAGCATGTCAGATAGAGAAATATAATCAGACAATAATAAAAAGAAGAGAGAGTGAAAGGAAGTGCTGTCATAGAGAGAAATATTCTAGGCTTCCTACTGTCCCTGTAGGATTGGACTCATATTCAGGTAATCTTGGGAGGTGCAACAATATATGTCATTTTCTTCAGTATTTTTTTCTTCAAATCGAGTAACAACTAGTATTTAAATCAATTCAAAGTTGTTCCTTTGTTATTTTATTCAACAAAAAGTGTCCATTTGTTAGAACCCTACTGATCATTGCTGAAAATCTTCATCTAACCCTGGGACTTCTCTATTTTCTGTCACTGGGAGCGTGTACGTAGTTACAACCTGTCTGCGCTTGTGGATCTACATGCAGGCATCTTCTTCATTTCAGCAGAATGTCTTTAATGAAGCCACAGGCCTCCTCGCAAGGGAAAAGAAACTCCCCAACTTTCCTCCCGCTCTCTCTCTCTCGTTCACCCCGTGCGTCTCTCTCTCTCCCTCGTTTGCAGTTTACGCCGTTACCAGCAGACATCAAAGAGAGACACTGATGCTGAGATATAACTGGTGTGAAAAGCACCAAACAGGGGAAGGCAGAATATTTTAGAACAGAAAAGCAGTGGCGTGCCACTTTCCAATTTACCTCTGTTTTTGATCTCTTTAAACCCTCTTTGTTTCATCTGTCTCTGCATTTCATTTTTATTTCTTTATTTCTTCCTAAGGTGAAAAAAATACACCTCAGGCTGTCGTTGGAGGTCATTCATATCTATTACGCCTTGATAAGGTAGCAAGGATGTTTGTAACTGGTAACTGAATGTGTGTGTGCACCGTACAGTATGTGATTTATACCTCACATCTTTATTGTGCCTGCTTTCCAAATGGGCCCATAATCCAGGATAGTTTACTATGCTGTGATTTCTTTCTTTTTCATGATTTGGATTATGATATAGGCAGAGTATGTATAATGTATTGGCAGTGAAACACCCACACCTCCTTCCAGCTTGACAACTATGATTTTTGAGTATATCTCCAGGCTTTGTGTGTTCATATAACTTCGGTGTATAGTGTTATATTCACTTTAGATCTGAGAGGTTTTCATCCGAGGGCCATAAAAATGTCATTTTAATGTTCTCAATGCACAAATATTCTCACACAACACAGAAACCCTGCTGCTTTGGCGCCCCCTTATGATGATTGGATACGCTGCAGATTAAATCACCCCTGGGAGTCAGAATATATAAAATGAACTGACAATAATTTGGTCGCTAAATGTTTTAAACGTGGCTATAGCATAAAGCTCCATAATCATACGAGTCATACCAATAATTAAACGAATTTGGCTAAAAAGCATTAAATGCTTACTCTGCGTCTGTAAATCAAATAAACAAATGAATACCCCTTCACCTGCCTAGAAAAACGAGTTTCTCATGCTTGTCTGAGATCAAGGATATCTCCTGTTTCTCATCGCAGAACATACTCAAATAGCCCAGAAAGGTTTTGAAAACATGTTATCTCCTCAAGCCTTTTATACCGGTAGCTGTACAGCAGTCCACCTTAGGGACCGCAGCCCAGTCACTGATAACAGTGTATTACCCATCCTTTATTCTCAGACAGTTGGACGCCACAACCAATCAAGCCTTTTCATCTTTCCCCACATCTCCCTGAGACAATTACCTCCAATTTTACTTCAGTAACACTCTCCTTTCTCCATCAGTAAACAATCAAATCACTCCATTGTTGAGGGTAATTGGATCTCTTTAAATCGAATCAGCCATTATGGCCCTGATGAAGCACGCCCTGCTCAGCGGGAGTCTAGCGACACATGAGGGAATGCAGCACAGGAATACATTACCATCTCTGCCTCCCAGGTGAAGATAACTATATTGGAGGAGTTGTGTAATACAGGTTTATTAGACTGTGCAGTGATCAGCACAGGGCTTGTTTTTCTCCTCAAGGACATGTTCCAGGTGCAGCTCACATTCCCGTGACAGGGAAAGTAGATGTAAGAGGAGAAGGGGGATTGCACTCGCGCTGTGAGGCGCTGTCACAGTAGGACTTTAAAAGTAGGAGTCACCACCCACTTATAACCAAGCGATTTACATTTGCTCCTCAGCTCTTTTATTTCTACTTACATACTGCTACCTATGATGCTGATGAGGTTACAGCTGTTCTCATTGTGTCAGTCTAAACACATGATATCATATTTTATAGAAAGTTACAGCATACTCTTTTTACATGGATTTTACACAGTATCTGTGCATTTCTGGAATAGAGGGTGTAGATATTTCAAACATCTGAGAGACATGATATATATTCAGTTTTAATTAAACAAATAAAATCCTCATTAGCATAATGACCACATTCAAAGTTTTGGCTTTTAAAACATATTTAATTATGTGCTGATATCAGGAATATGCAACCACTCTCTCTCATTTATATAAATCCATAATTAATCAGTATGCAACTTGTGTGCCGTTGGTGTCATAGTATCTGCCTATAGAAAAGATTTTGTTTAGCTAATTAATTTGGTTGCATTTTTGCTATTTGTTTCTGTATACAGTGTGAGCATTTGTTCTATGATAAAAAAAAAATACAATATATACAGATCCCATAGAGACAAAGATGACATTGGGAAGTCTGGGACAAAAAGAAAAACCTCAAGTGTCTTATAAAAACATCTCGCATCAAAACAAATACTGTAACTTTAGAGAGAACCCATAGAACAAAACAAACAAATGGAAAAAGTGAGGAAAACAAACAGAATGCTGGATAATGAGCAATATGTACTGCATTTTCATCTGAGGTGTGTGTTGCTGCACATGCACACATGGCTGCATAATGTGTGTGTGTGTGTGTGTTGTCAAGGTGATATGTTGACAGTTCTTCCCTCATCTTTCAGCCTCTCTCCCCCTCCTTCCATATCATCTTCTCCTTTCTGCATTCGGCTCCTTCGGGATGAATGTGCTGGTGCTGCAGCACTGATAGGGATATGCATTCACACACCTGTGTACACATACACGCACAAGCATATTTTATTATCTGTCCGTAAGCTGAAAATATATAGACAACCAGATGCATGAGTATGTATGTATGTACACATAGTTTTTGTAAACCCTAAAATGCTTTTGCAATGATAAAATCACAGTCATTTTGTAAATTGTTACTCGTTGAATCAGTCGATCAGTCAATAAAATTAATATTCATTCACTCAAGCAGTAAATTATCTGGTAGTCCGACAGTAAATAAGTCAGTCAGTCACCCACAAGTTAGATTATTAATGAAGCAAGATGTAAATAAATGACTCAACCTGTCATCAGCTCGTAAATTAGAGAGGAACTGAATCAGTCTGATTAAAGTCAGTCAGTCTTTTTAGGTTGCTGTGGAACTTTGTCCTCACAGCCCAAAGACGACGAGCACTTAACCTCGGCCAGCTTGAGGAAGCAAGTGGCCGATTCACTAACAACCCCTTAGACTTAGCATGTATTTGATTGTGCATTCAGATGTGATGTGATTGAAGTCTTTCTTCAGGATGTCTACCCACAGAGAGGTTGAAGTAAAATAAAAAGGAAAACCCACCATACAGTGACTTAGTAAGGCACTGGACCATCACGTGCTGCCAGAACTGATTCAGTGTTGCCTTGACATTGATTCTACTTGTGGGGGGTTAGAAAGATTGAACACCACCCTTCTAAAACATATTCTCTCTCTTCTGGAGTTTTAAAAATGGTGTTGGACAGGGCTGGGTAACCCGTTGGTCCAGAATCTCCCATAGGTGTTCAGTCAGGTTCAGATGTGGTAACTGTGAAGCGCACAGCATATGATTCACATCGTTTTCATACTCATCAAACCACTCACTTTCCAATGGACAAGGGCATTGTCATTCTGGAACAAAAATCACTCCCATCAGGGTAGAAATGTCATCACAGGATAAAGGTGAACAACGTCAACAGATTCCCAGACTGTGTGGATCAGGTATTGTGGGTTTTCCTTGTATTTGTCACCCATCTCTATATAGGTATGTAAATTCTGCGGTGTTCTTGGTGCGTACACCCTTATTTTATGGAGATTGATGGTGTCGTTGGATTTTATTGCTCTGCGTATACCTTTGCTTTTCTGAGACTAGCTCACTCATACCTATTGAAGGTAATTTTACCAGGGATTTGCCACCAGACAGTAAAGGTTTCTTGCATATCACTGTGATAGACTGGTGTGGGAAAACATTCAGCCTTATCTAGAGCTGTGGATTTTTTGTGTGTGAATGAAAAAGGGAAGATTTTAGGGTCATGTGACCGCATTCGACAAGTGCTGGAGAAAATCTGTATCCCACCAGGATGTTTTGTTCTTATTTTTATTTCCCACTAAGGCTTAATAAATTCAAAGTAGCACCATGGGCTGCAGAAGATTATACCTCTGATGCAAAGCGGCAGTTAGATAAGTATTTGGCAGGTTTGTACTGTTGCTGCAAAAAAGAGATGCTTATAAACATTATTCCACAACCAGGGGAAAATACTGTCAGTGAGATCCAAAAGCATTTTGCGTTTATTGCAAATTGAGTATTTTGGCCTCAGTTTTCTCCGTTGCTAGAGAGGACGTAATGGTCCACTTGAAGACGATACGACGATAACACTTAGAGGAGCACCTCCTGTTTTGTCTAATCAAGCACTTCTGTGGAGGACTTAAATTTTTAAAATGTAAAAGGACACGGTTACTCCCACACTGCAGCTCTTCAGTTTTGTATACACACATACACTAACTGGCATGCGCAGTTTAAAATGGAACGCTTTGTCATTCCAAGCAACAGATGTCACAGAGGGTCAACTGAGTCATTCTTTTGGAGATGCTCAGTTGATTGAAGTATGCCTTTTAGCGTGCATAGGACTTAGAGGGCCCTTCCCAGTGGTTCTATTGAGTGAATTTTGTTAAAATTAAACATATTTCAAGCATGGTTCATTATTCAACAATCATCAAAACTGACAGTTTTTTACCTGAAACACAGCCTGCGCTTTTTATCCCAGGAGCTCAAGTGTAACCGACAAGTTTCATAATGTTCAAGGAGTTTCTCACCCGTTTGACCACTCAGCTCATGTTTGATGCAAAGGCGCAGTCCGCCTCACTCAGCACAACCGCCGCCTTCTCATCTCATCGACTATCACCTGTCCTCTGTTCTTCCACTCTTCACCTATTTGCTCCAGTCTCTTCTCGACTAACCTCTCTCCTCTATCATCTTCATATCGAGTGTTCTCACTTTCTCAAGAGGAGTTGACTCAGAGACACTGTCACTCATTTTCACTCATTATGCCCTAATTGTTACACAATATTTTGTGTCAACAATACACAAAAATGTACATGTAACATAATATTAATGTGATAATAGTCACTTATATTTCATTTAACCCTAATTTGATCAAACCAAGACCAGCATGCCTCACACAGTAAGATTCTGCTGACCTTATAGCAAGAATCCACACAGTAGGTGGTTTTGGTCTCAACTAAATTCTAAATATGGAATTCATACTGACACTACTTTGCTTTAAACTCCCTTTCACTCCAGATGTTATTGCTCCATCCTCCAGTTAAGTTTGTGTGTTTCTTATCTGACAGCATATCCTGCGCTTCTTTATTATTCTCTCTCTATATTTCTTTGATCTTTATAACAACCCATTTTTTGAATGTTTTGTTTTTATTCGTTTTTTCAGCGTGTCTGCATTAGGGTGTATGTATGTTAATATTTGCATTTCTCCCTGTCAAACTGAAGCTTTATGGAGTTTTGCTAACTACTCTAAGGGTAATATTAGTTTGATCACTTTGACGTTTTTGTAATACGTATATTACTGAAGTAGGTATCTTCCTTTTATACTATACCAGTACCTGTGTGTGCAAAGTCTTGTCTGACTACAAACTTTATCCATCCACACATGGTTTCTCAGACTGTAAATCAAAAGTCACTTGTTTATGTTGTTTCCTCTACTGTTAGAAAAATAAATCTAATGTTTTCTAGGGCTTAATGCTTTTTCACTCTTTTGTAATTTCATTCATCTCTACACATTCTAGGTAAATATGCCATGAGAGATCTGATCCATCGATTACCAGGCAGCAGCAGCAGCAGCAACAATAACGCCACCAGCAGTGGGACCTCTGGATCCACTGGTCCTCCCAGCAAGGCCATGTCAGATGATACGGTAACTGCCATTTGCTGTGCACTGCATGAAGTCATCACCAAGAATATGGAGAATGCCAAAGCTCTGCGCGATGCTGGAGGAATCGAAAAACTCATTGGCATCGTCCGCAGCAAAGGAGACAAGTGAGTGTCCCAGTAAATAGACTTATTTGTATCTTTACCAGTAAAATGTATGTATATAGTATATATCTGTATCATTACATCAAATTGAAAAATATTACCAAAGTTGTGCATCATTCTTTCAAAGGCAGCAGGACATATGTGGTATTTTTGGTAACACTTCAGACCAATTGCACAATCTTGCAGGGTTGAAAAGCTGTGTTCAAGCACTACTCGATTAGACACTTGGCTGTTGAAGGAATTGCTCAAGTGACCTTGCAATTATCGGCTTATGTCACAGCTGCCCCCAAAACCCATGTGAAAGAGATTCTAAAAAAATGGTTGCTTCTTTGTGCATATTTTTAGGTTGTTTTTCACAGGCATTATGCATATAAACAAAACCCATTTTCCCTAAAATACAAGACAGAGTATAACAATAACAAGTCAAACTTGGTTTTGAATATTTAAAGTTATATATTGTTTCGCTCTTGGACATGTATTCTAACATTAATACTACAAGATTTGCTGGATTCCTTTGTCTTTTGCCCACAATGCCTTACAACACTATGAGCATTTAAATTGTTTATGAATGTAGGTTTTTCCAAAGAGAAAGAACGCCTGTAACACCTAAAGTCGTGCTAGTAAGCTACATTAACACTGCAGACTAATGTGGCAGAGAGGTGTTTCTGTGATTTAGCCTACACTCAGAGAAGAGAAAGAGAACACCTGTTAGTATAACACCCTACAGTTAAACAGCACTATACAATACATCCTCCAAGATTACATAACGTTGAATCTCTCTGAAACAAATTTAGCGTCACTATCTTCACAAAATAATACTTATTAGTTTATATTTTATTAGCCGGTATTAGCAGGCAGCTAAATAGCCAATAAGCTAATAACGGCTATCTGCATGTGTAGGCCCCAGAGATAAAGATGTCTTTTTGCCAAAATAATATTTGAATAAACAAGAGGACACGATGACCAGCAGTGAATTATCATTGTAATTTAATTCTAAATGTAATACGAAGGCCATAGAAAAACACATCTTCATAGTATCATGCAGCACACACTGTATGGTCACTAGTGACCAGTGCATTTATAATGTCCATCATTCATAGCTTCTTTCCATGTGACCATTCATCCCCAAAATATGGCTGGAGAACAATACAGAAGACCTAGCCATCGCCATGGGAGACCGCGCAGGGTGTTCTGCCTAGCTGCTATGGCAACCAGCAGGTCATGGGTTGCTATGGTGCCAGCGTGTTATCAGACGGAGGTCAAACGTTGATTTATTGTTATGGAGAGAGACTTGGTCTATTTAGGGAACTGTGCTCAAGGGCACCATCAGCCAGAGAGAGACGAGGTGCTGGAAGAAACCTCCATCAGAACGAATTCCGCAGTAAGTGTAGTTAGCTGCTAATAGCCCACTCATCTTCATTTTCTCAGGATAGGTGTACGGAGGATAAATGCTTCTTATTGCCGCATTCATGCAATTACACTGCTTCACATTGGGAAAAGGCTCTCTAAGCCGTAGTACTGCATAGTTTTTTAGATTAGTTGAAACAGTGGAGCAATAAAATGAAAACAGAAAATAATAGAAATGTTGGTTTATGATCTATACTATTCAAACTGTAAATACCAGTGAATCCTCATCTTAGAAACTTCATATTTCAAATAGGTTGTCAGCGGATGCAACAACCTTCTGGTGATACAATTACTGTGAATTTTAATTCTCCAGAAACTTTTCGTGGAGCAAGAATTAAATTCATACTGAGGCCTGCTTTTTGCAAGAATCTTTGCTAATTTTAGTAGACAAATGGAATGTGGGCGTCCGTTCTGTCTCACTCTGTAGCTATTAGCAGGAAAGGGCTTATGAACTGACTCCTACTAGAGTCATTTTTCAGCTAAGTGGCGGGAACAGGACCATTAACATGGCGGAGAGGGTCATTTTAAACTCATCTGGAAACTCAGTTTTTGCAAAAGGAAATCATTCTCTGCTATAAAGAGCAATGGCCCTCTTACACTTAGAGCTATCACAAGTGCCACTGGCCTTCACACGTCTAATGCAGCCGGTAAAGCCAGGGAAAAGAACAACATAGAAACTATCGCCAAAGAAATGGAGCCCTGGTTATATAACTTTCTTTTTCTCTATCTCCCTCCAGACATTCAGCAAAGGTGGTGAAGGCAGCCTCTCAGGTCCTCAGCAGTATGTGGCAGTACAGAGACTTGCGCTCCCTGTACAAGAAGGTAGGATGTTGTACTCATACTTTAGTAGGTATCAAATTATCATCATCATCCATCCATCCATTATCAACTGCTTAACCAAGGTCAGGTCGCGGGGGGTGCTGGAGCCTATCCCAGCTGTCTTTGACAAACAACCATGCGCACTCACATTCACAGTAATCACGCGACCTAACATGCATGTCTTTGGATGATGGAAGGAAACCGGAGTACTCGGAGAAACCCACACAGACACGGGGAGAACATGCAAACAGAAAGGCACCCGGCCGACATCACCATCATCATTGGTGTCCATTTCCTGAAACTTGCCTTCCAGATCCACCTTCTCAGTTTCTTAGAGGATATTTACATTTATACATACATTTACACAGGTTGTTTAATTTGACACACTCCCTAAAATATTAAATAATTAAATGTATCATAATGTTAACATGAACCTAAAAAAGTTTATTCTAACTTGGAGTAGCTGACAGCTCGTCCCATTAGCGTCTTGCTAGAAGCATGTGAAGTGAATCTTGCTGTTATAACAATTGACAGGGCCTCTGATATTGGCATACACCTAAAGTTACTTTATTTATGTACTTTTCTGTGTGTGTGTGTGTGTGTGTGTGTGTGTTTGCCTCCGTTCAGTGTGAGCTAGACATTCTAGCCTATTGTTTTTTTGTTTGTGTATACACATTCACACACAGACACGCGCACACACACAAAATAACCTAATGGTTATTTAATTTATCATTAAGACTGAATAGTATTACCAGGAAACCGTAACTCTGTAATATAATGTGAACTAAGAAAGTTACGAACAACCAAAAAAGTGAGACAAGCATATATACTTTTTAGAGAAATGAAGTTTCTCTTTCGTACTGTTGAAACCCACTATCTCCTCCTCAAGGTCTTATATTTCTTTGCAAATGACAAACACCCGCACACACTCGGAGCTTGATTAAAAGCAATGACAGATGTTCTGTTCCTTTCACTTGTTAGCGATGAGTGCTGTTGAGCGAATATCTGCCACCAAGGTTATCTGCCATTCAGCGCACTGAAACTTTAGAGGCGTAATCAACGAGTTTCAGTGAGATATTCAGAAATATTAGCTAACACATTCCAAGACGGCGTCCTTGGCTTTAAATGTGTTTTTTTTTTTTCATCACTGTGTGAAGAGAGAAATTATTAATGAAGCTGATGATATGTGTGTTTGAGTGAATAATTGCATGTTTAATCTAATGCTTTACTTTTGTAGTGCGTATAACAGGGTGGGGTGGGGGGGGGGGTTGATATGTATATTTATCTCATATTCAGCCTTTGATGTGAAGGTTTGAGATAATCGAGCCAATATAATAATAAAGCTAGATATATTGTATACATATATTATTGCTATATGTTTCTAGTTAATATCTCAAGAGCACCACAAAATATGATTCATGTAAACAAACTATTTAATGTTGTGGTATTTTTCTCACATAAGGTATTCATGCATGAATTTCTAGTACCTGCACTTGAATTTTCCAATATGTTGTCTAACCTGAAAGAAATAATTTCAAGAGCCGTTGTTGATGAATCTGCTGAAATGCGTGCAAATAAATAGTGTTTAAGTTAATGCATTAGACAAGAGTGAAAGAAAACCCATTTAGAGAGGCACACAAAAAGTGTTTGACTCTAACCTTGCATGATGATTTTGTCACGGATTCTCTGTCCAAGACTCTGTTGAGACTTCTGACTGTTGCTGCAGTCATTTTAGGACACGCCACCCCATGGCATCAATATGTCCTCACCTCTTCCTGATGACTGTGTCGCTCTCTTCATTCGTCATCCTCTCATCTGCCAGTATTACACAGAACACTATCCCCATGTGGATCCTTGGAGCATCATCCGCTTCACACTCCTCTAATCATTGCCACTGGATAGCATTACACTCCACTGGCAGTCCAGTGATCAGACATGAAGGATACTGGCTTTACAGCAGTCAGGCCTGAAAAAGTGAGCTTCTCAGTCTCAGATACAACGATTTAATAAAGACATTAAAGGGAAGAACTAACGTTCTTAAGATTGATGGCTGCACATTTTGAATCTACAGAATTAGTTTTGCATGTGTCTCTCTTTTTTCGAATGAAAAGGAGAAAATGAATAGTGGAAAACAACAACCAAAAAGCTCATTTATCATCCTTAAACTGAAACAAGACATTATCTGCAGTCTGTCTTCTTGTAGCAGCTCCAGTTTCATCCTAAGATTTCATTATAAGCTTTAAATGATCACCATCTTTTAACTGATTGAATGCAGTTTTTCTTATTAACTTTTAGACATATACTTTAATTTTAAAAGTAGACATACCTAAATCTTTACTTCTAAACCACATGAAGATGGCTTGGTTAGTGACAAAGAAGCTTAATTTTATAACTGTAAACTTTGCATTAGAGCGTCCACACTCTGACTTTATCACCTGAGTCCAGAGCTGGAAATAAGTGACTTTACTGCTGGTATCCCTGCGTGACATATTAGGTCATGGGTGTTAGTTGCAGCAAAAATCCTGTTAGCCTCCAATCCAAACATAGATTAGCATACAATTTAGACGGGAGTGGAATCGGGTGTCTCTGCAAAATGTTTGGGAGCAAACACGAAAGGGAAGAAAGACACAGTGGCTAAAGAGGAGGAGGAGGAGAGTAAAGTGAGGTGAATCTTTGATGTTTATTGCAGTAAAATAAGTATGCTTGAGTTATATGTGTGCGTTTGGAAAGCAAAGAGGAGTGCTGGGTCAATAATGACTCAGTTTGAGTTAAATTAAAGTGTGGATTTTGGAAAACAGAGAAGTTATGAGCATGGGTGCACATCTATGTTTGTTTCTCTGCTGAGTGTGTGTGTGTGTGTGTGTGTGCGTGTGTGTCTTTAAAATGACTGCAGTATGAGGAGTTAATCACTTCCTACAGCAGTGCTATGGGAGTAGACTAGGCTGAGCGAGAGGAGGAGAGAAAAGAGAGTTGCAACAGAATAAGGGACTGGGATGCCCCACAGTTTTTGAACATGCTAAAAGAAAAGTTGAGGGGCTGTAAATAAACAGTAACTCTGGGAGAAAATAATGTCTGCGATGACTTGAAAGATCAGTGGTGCAGTAGTCATTAATAAACCAACGCCAAATCTGTTTGTAGCAACTCTAGCACTGAGTTTAGGATAAATCATGTATAATAGTCTCCAGGGTGCAGTAAAATTCTACTCATACCCGGTTTTCTCTGGATTATGTGACAGGATGTGTCCTCATACGGTGTTTGTGTTTATGTGTCGTGTATCATCTACAGTTCCTAGGAGGGAAGCCCCAGGTCATTTCTTTAAGTAAACAACAAATGTGCAGTACTGTTCGACAGGGGATTCTACAGAAAACAAGGAGGAAAACTTGGTCACTTAGTAAATAAGCCAATTTTAATAGCACCAGAAGGACTGAATAATGACTCTCACCCACACAACTGTATTCTCTCTTGTTCACAAACACACTAAACTCAAAATTTCATGCTGCATTTTCGCATCATTTGGTCATAGCCACAGTCAGTGGGTAATTTCTGTTGGGCTGTTGTGCCTTATTTCTTGATAAATGATCTTGCTTTGGAGGTTAGTCAGACACACACACACACACACACACACACACTCACATGACAGGTGGGGTTCAGGGTCAGAGAAATGCTTTTGTTTGTCATGTCTGTCACTGTGACAGATTTACAATATGTTCCAGGGATGTGCAATTCAGTATGTGGGTGTTAGAGTGATATGAATGAGTGAGAAATGTATCTGTGAGGTGCATGTGTGAGGTCACTGATTGCACAGCTGAGTCCTTGACAGGATCAAGGTGTTCTTGATTGCAAGCAAGTTCTACTTTGAATGAATACAAACATTATACTGTTTAACATCCAGCTCCATGTAGTGCCGTTCATGTGCTTTTTCGTTTCTGCATGTAGAAAAAATATGACATGCTCTGCTTGGAGAAAAGGAACATTAAGTGGTGCAGCACAACAGACAGGGATGGACTTCAGTAGACATCAAACCAACCTCAGGCATCAGAAGCTGCTTCTGTGTTTCGCCTGGTTTCTCTCTGATGTTCACCAGTATTAGACGAAGAGAGAGAGAGAGAGGAGATGGGGATGGAGGTGTGTATAGCCTGTGTCAGCATAGAGCTCGACGACAGTGTTTTAGTGAGACAGAGAGGTAAAGCTGCAGCACACTGTCACAGTATTGTGGGTTATTTGCAATAAATGTAGACAATAGAATAAAGGTCAGTTCCTAAATAACCAGAACCATAAGCGATCAAAATAGAGAATGCAAAGGTCAGAGGAACATTATTTCTATTAGGATAGATGGATTATGTGTGAGTGAGGTGCTCGCAACTGTAAATCTGAAAATCTAAGTGTAAAATGAGTGAGACAGAGAAAAGGCTTGACAGACAAAAAAAATGACAATGTTCAGCGGCTTGCCTGGGCCCAGAGGGGACCCACCACTCATCATGGGTAACCTTTTTGCTATAATTACTGTCTGGCGAGAGCACCACCACACACACGCGGCCCACATTTGTTGTGGTGGTAATCACTTTCTACCTCACAGGCCCGTGACCTTCAACTAACCACATAGTGATGGTGGGAGCAACAGGTAGAATGGTTGCCTAGCGACCTGGTGCCTCTTCTTTTTCATCTAGTTTTACAGTTGGGGCTGAAAGTAGTGCTAGAGAGAGAGAAGGTGGGTGGAAAGAGAAGGAACAACTGCTAATGCAAGGAGAGTCGCTGAGATTCAGAGAGACCAGGTACTAGATGGAACTGATTTGGTTCATGTCTGGAGATGCGGGGACATATTATTCGCTTACAAAGTAAAGTTTCACAGTGCACACTCACTCTTGGATGTGCTGCAGAATGGTGCCAAAAACTAATAGAAAGTCTTAAGACCTTGAATTGCTGCCTGATTTGGTCCCATATGAAATTTGGATGTTGGATTTAATATTTATTTAATCAATTACGCCTCACTGACTGGCTGGTGGGCCAGACATGAAAAACTAATACTGAGCAAGCAATCATTGTTCAAACCCACAGAACAGGAATTATTTTGAATTTCTGTGGATATCCCAAAGATTTCATGTTAGTCAGGGTTAGTTAGTCTACTGGGAACTGTAGATTTGAAGGTTTCACACTGTACACGTCTTACAATCAGTATGAAGCACGAACAAGCAGATATACTGTCTAACAGTGGGGAATGTAACGATTGTTCAGAAATAACATGGAAGAAACTGTACATTGAGGCATGAAGTCTATTACTTTGTGTGAAGAGATAATAAGTGTGAAATGTATGGCTATTTAGTTTCAATTATAGTTTAGTTTTACTTTAACTGCCCTTCCGTTTGCTCAGAGGGGCCTTAAGTTACTAATGGATCATTCCTGGGCCTATTTGAGATCCATGTTTAGAAACAGCAGACTCTGTGGAATACATTTATCATCCACTTTTCAGTGACTATATGTTCATTTGGGAAGCGTGACAGTTTTGTCAGTGTCCTACTGCACAGTAGCCCAGTGCACCATAAGGAGGTTATATGGTTTATAATGAGATGGGGTAGGGTGGGGTATGGAGCAGGAGAATGGGAAACAAGGTGAGTGAAAGGACTGTAGGAGTGGCGGATAAAGAGATGAGGTGGAAAAAGTGAGCTACCTTTGAACTACTCTGTGTCAGAGGATCTGGTTTTCTATTAGTCCTCGATGCTGTGCTAGCAAATAGGAGTCAGAGGGGGACATAGGACTGTGCTCACTCCAGCCTAGTGCTCTCTCGCTCTCTGGCTGTCTGTCTACCCCTATCTGTACTTCTCCCTCTCATTACCTCTTTCCTCCTCCTGCTATCTTTACTCTCCTGTCATAACTCTCTCCATCTCCCACCTCCTCCTTGCTCTCATTACTTTCTGTCATATTTTGTCTTTCTCATCTTCTCCCATATCTGTCCCTTCTCCCTCACTTTCTGCCTCATCTCCTCCATCTCGAATGGGTCTCACCCCCACCCCTCTGTCTCTTCCTCTCCAGCCTAACCGTACTGGAGTGATTCATCTCTCCTGTGTATAGTCACAGTCCCAACAGTCCAACCAGTCTCCCACTCCTGAGCCGCGGCCCCCAGACAGTAAAGCTATGATGGGACTGTTTTTTTTTATATGTATATTTCTCATCTGCTTATGTTTCACTTTCAGAGATACCTAATTATTGTAATGCTAAATTGAATTTGGTTCCAGCTCTGTGATTGTTGTTGACTCTTATGAAAATGGCTTTGCTCCAATTACTGCTAAACTAATACAGATACAAAGTCACTGGTTTGGCAGTAATTATTATTGTAAAGCTGTTAGTTGTATTGATATTCTGTTGACAAGGACATTGGGGTACGCACTAAGCTTAGACTTGATATAAATGTGTTAATTTGTGTTATGTGCATGTGTGGGTGTTGTGCATTTGTAAGTGTCCTTCAGTGTCTAGAATACATTTTTGACTCATATGCCACAGGTGTGTAAACGTAGGGAAAAAATGTACTGAAATACAATCTCTCAAAAAATGTCATCTCATGAACTGTATTAAAAAAGACTTCACGCATTTTAAATTTAGCTGTTTTTGAGAGACAGCAAGGACAAATGTTTTCACCCTGAATATTTCACATCAAGTGTGACACTTTCTGATATATTGAAAATTCTAACTATTTCATTTATCATTACACAGTATGTGTGTGTCTTTATTCGGTGAATCGGCCTAAAATGCCTGAAATGATTGACCTTGAACAGATAAAAAAGTAATTTCACAACATGGGTTCTTACCAAAGTCAAATACTGATGAATGATCAGTCAAGTCAGCAAATCATATTAAGTCAACTATGTCAACTATGTCATGCTGTTCACAGTCTGCGTTACCTATCACCAATTTCTTTGTCTGCGTTTGTTCTGCAGGATGGTTATTCCCAGTATCACTTTGTGGGATCCGCCTCAACGATAGAGCGAGACAGACAGAGGCCCTACTCCTCCTCAAGAACCCCCTCTGTCTCCCCTGTCAGGACATCCCCAAATAACCGCTCTGGTGAGTACACTTAACATATGGCACAATAGAGTTTATACATGTTTTCATAGATATAATTTGGAACTAAATTTGGGCTTGTCTAATGCCACGTGGATAGAAATCTGAGGTCTTGAGAAGTTCAAATGCAAAACCTGCATCAAAAAGGGGGCAGAAACTTCTAATGGCAAAGCTGGGAAAAAGGCAAACCAGAGCTACTCACATGTCTCCATGCTCAAACAGAAATTTGGGCAAAAGCGGTTTCTCAAGGGTCGAGGCATCCAATCATCTGCCCTGATAGATTTTTGTTTTAGGATTCAAATGATTACTCTGTGGATTTGACTCCTAATTGTTCAGCTGTGATGTAGCTTTAATTTCAGTTAGTTGCATAAATAATTTTATTATTCACAGTTGCTGTTTTTGGATTACCCATGGCATACTTACTAAAAGCTTTGAAAAAGTACTGTGACAATGTCCAAAGGTTTAAATCAATCGACTTACCAATACTTTAATAGTTCATATTTTAGTTTGTTAATTTTTTTTTCACAACCTGCAATAGAAAAATGAAATGTTGTTCTTTTTAAATCAGCTATGTGCAATCAGCAAAGGATGCGGGACCTGTTTTTACACACAGGAATTTGTGCAAATGTATGTGCGATATGAGTGCAACTAGCAGCTACAAAAGACACATGGATTCTAATGAGCGATAATTCAAACATTAGCCAGTAGCATCAACATTTACCAGTCGATCCGTCTTTACACTGGAGCTGATAGCTGTTAGCATTAGCACTCACCAGCCACAGGCTAATGCTGTAAAGCATAATTATTGTTAGTCTGTAGTCTGAGCCCACTGGCCTTCATGCTTTGCAAAGGGCACATTAGCATTAGCTGTTAGCATCAGTAGTAGAGGAGCCTTCAGCTGTGCTTCCTCCACACCGGGCTTAGAAAGCTGATGAGGCAGAAAAATACTTTTTCTTCCTCTCGGCTTAGAGAGGTCTTCAAGGACCCTGCTTAGAGAGAGAGACACATACAGACACACACCACGGAGTGAGAGGGGGAAATAGGGAGAGAAACTATGTATATGTGTGTGGGTGAGGGGAAAGAGGGAGGATTTAGATAAACAGAGTGAGATAAAGAAAACAGAGGGAGGCAATTGAGGAATGATTACTGCAGGAAGAAGGTTGTGAGGATGTCTGAGGAATTTGACTTTCGCCAGTGACATTGAGAATGAGGAGTTTTGACATCGCAATGCATACGGACATTTGTGGATGACTGTAGTACAGTGGAGGAGGTCAGGGTAAAATGGAAATAGGCTAGAAATCAATAGAAACTATCTTTAGATACGAAAGGAGAGAGACCTATTCACCCATTATAGGCTTCACTGGTAGCAAGAGCCAAAAGCTCATATCTAGGTCCCCAGGGTAACTGTATTAGAATGTAAGTAGTAGTTACGGCTCTGTCTGTGACAGGTTTGAACATCACCTAAGGGAAGTGCTGCAGAGATGTCAACAGATAAAACAAGTTAAATATAAGAAGTATGACAACATTGTCAACTTGCTTTTTTGGAATGTCAAGACCACATGGTCACCGATGAGGTGTCCGGCCTATTTATAGGCATTTGTTTGTGTGTGTATGTGCATAAAACAATGTCTTGCTAAAAGCCAGAAAAGGCTTGGAGACAGACAAAAGGTTAGATTTATCCTCTGCTTTTAACACCAAACGCTGGATTGGATAAAAATACAGTCCTTTTCAAGGCACTCCAAAATATCACTTTAAAAGCCTTTATTCTATTTGGCTTATTATATTTCTAAGTGTTTTGCCCCACTGCTATTATCACGGTGCAGGAGACCAGCCAAAGAGAACAAAGGCCTTTTACTAATTTTTGTGTGTGTTATACCTCTTTTATGCAACCGAGAGTGGTGCTTTCTTTTAACTGTGTGTGCTGGTTACTGACACACACACACACATATTGTGTATTTATAATACTGTGATTTTATTTTTCCTGCAACTAAGGTCCCACAGTAATCCGCAGTTCTCAAAGATTTGAACAGATTGAACAGGTTGAAAGAGCTTATTTTTACGAATGTCCTCCACTTCTGAGGGTGTACTGTGAAGAAATAGTGCATGTATGGTGGGCAGTTACAGGAAAGTTTAGCTAAGCAGACTGAAGAGGCTGATACAGGTAGGCCTAATTCTGGCAATCCGGAGTAAAGATAAGAGGGACTGAAAAAGCACTGTGAGTATGCTATAAGGGGATTACACCGCAACATGCTGAGTGTGTGTGTTGAACGGGGGGTGGATTTGGACTTTGCATGCACAGAATATATGCTGGGTCTGTGCGTGCGTGCTTATGTACGGACGCAGACTGGCATGTGTGCAGACTTGTAATAATCCATGATGTGTGAATAGATCTCATAGCTTGAGAAAGTCACAGAATCCAAAAACTGTGAGGTTGGAAGAAGTAAATATACACCTGTCAGCTACAATGCCTGTTTACCACCAGCTGCTGATCCGTGTGTTGAAAGCAGAGATAAAATAAGCCATTAGGAGACAGTGCAGTGCTTAGAAAAAGTATCCACACATATAACTCACCTAAAGCATCACTGTTGTAGCCTCTTGGTTTTAATCACAGCAAATAACAGTGACTGTGTTTCAAGACTCTAGTATAAATACAGCTGTGTCTAGTAGATCCTTTTACTCGTGAACCAGTCCCCTCAGCTCCACACTTCAGCGGAAAGATTACCTGCTTGCATGTCCTCAGCAAGCTCCTTAAAGTCAACGACATTCCCAGTTAGAAGATGGGTGAGAACAGACTCACTCGAGGTCGTTGATGCATGAGGCCTCAGTCATTCGCAGGATTTTAGGTTACATCATCATGGCACTAGAGGAATCTTTGTCGTCTTTGTTTATGTCATGGTCTGGTAATGGTACAGTAAAAATGAATACATTGTCTGAGTAGACGTGTGAATCATTATATTCAAATAAATCGGCATACATGTACGAACGTATGCAGGGAGCTAGAGGTGACCCTTTATGCTGACAACCTAAATGTAGAATAATGACTGTGCACCTTTAAAGATCAAGAAACACACACACAAATATGGCGCAGGCTGCTTTGGGTTTATTGCTCATTATTTTGTGGTGGTGCGTTTGTGCGTGTCTGCGCGCGTGTGCGTGCATGTCTGCATCCGCATGTGCTTGTGTAGCGAGCGCTCCAGCCTCCCCCAGAGAGATGATGAGCCTGAAGGAACGCAAGATGGACTATGATTCCACGGCAACCAACGCTGGTTTCCATAGCAACAAAGGAGAGCACACATCCCGGAAGGACGGCATGGCAGGTGTGTCTGTGGATGTGATGGAGAGACAGAGAAGAATGAAATTATTCTGTTGTATCCCGCGCTTTCATTTACTCAGATACTTTGATTTTCCTTTTTTCTTTTAATGTATTAAAAGTCTGTTTCCTTTCATTCTCTCTATGCTTTGTATTTTTCTTTAGAAATGTTAGACTGATAACCAAATTAAGATCTGGACTTCCAGCTGATTTTTGACAGTTGTTGAGTTGACAATGTTTCTGTTGTAGCGGTTCCAGTTATCTTGAAACTTCATTCACGTTATCTTCTTCTTTTCCTTGTCTTTCACCCGTCAAGTTCAAGTGTCCTGTGGGACATCTACGTTGTTCCGGAATTCTTACCTGACCACCAGAGATGATATCAAGCAAAACCAGGTTAGTTAATAGTATGGATGGATTATCCTGCAGCCCTTCCTGGCAAATCCCTTTGAGGGGACAGGGCCCGAGTTTCTGTATGATATTGATATTCCTTGTTTGAGCTAAAAGGTGCAAAATTACCACAAAGCAAATCTGACCGTAAATAAAAAGCTACCACACCAAAATTACCACCATGCATGCAGTCAGGGCTCTTGTAAATTAGCAACATATGCTGTAATGCCAAGGTGGTTATGAGGAGAGATCACGGCACGATGAAAGAGGTGCGTGCACACCAAGGAGGGAGAAAAGCAACGTCTTCAATTCAGTCAGTGTAAAAATAGTCACACCTGAAACCACACCGGTCTGGCAATCAACATTATTTTACTGATAGCAGTTTACCTTCACTGAAAACCTAAAGAAACTTGGTAGCAGAGTGTTTTTACACATTCTCCACACTATGCGCACATCTCCAAGCTCACACACACAGCTAGCCGATGAAAGTTACAAAGAGTAAACCCCCCCATCAGTACCTGCATGTAATAGAGAATTCACAGCATGATGCCCTTCCCAGTTGATTCGTATCTCAGCCTTTTTACCCACACCACCCGCCTTTCAAACTCTCCACCTGCCGCTTTCCTCTCATTTCACCTACCACCCTCATTTTACTTTACCCGTCTCCCCATCTCTCTTCCTCACCTCCTAATTTCCTGACTGTGCCACAGCTCCCCCACCAGGCTCCAGCCCAGCCCTGTGTTGTGCCCCCCCAGCCACAGCAGGAGAGCCCGTCAGCAGCTGTGCTAAAAGACTACGACCTCTACCCTCCCCCTCCTTCCTTCCCCCAGCCTCAGCCGTCACAGCCTCCGCCTCACAGTCAGAGCCAGAGCTTCGATGAGAGTTACTACGATGGACAGGGACCCCCACCTCCCCCATCTCAGCCGCAGGCACAGAACCAGGCACAGGCGCAACCCCAGCAGCCTCCAAGCTCCATTGGACCACCCCGAGACCCACGGGAAGACCTCCGCATGCATCTGGGCCTCAAATCTACCGGAAACTACGTAGACTTCTACTCGGCCTCTCGGCCATACAGCGAACTGAACTATGAGACCAGCCACTACCCGGCCTCGCCTGACTCCTGGGTCTAGTTAGACTATGAGGATAGAGGATGGGGGGTGGGGGAGGGGGCAAGAGAGAGTCTGTGTGTGCGTGTGTGTGAAGGGGATTATTTTTGTAAGCTATCAACAGCAGATTAACACAAGGTGATAGGAAGTGGCATGTTGAAAAGTCTTGTAGCCAATGGCAGGAAATGAGTGTTCTCCAAATGAAGGGGGAAGACAGGGCGAGGTGGGGTTAAGAAGTCAAGTCAAGTGATGAAAAGAGACTGTGCATGTGCATGCCGACATTTTGCTTTTTTTTTCTTTCCTTTTTTTCCAAAACGCTTTATTTTTTAGTCAGCTCCATTGCACTTTAGAGTGGATAAGAAGCAAGTGGGAGTAGGGATGAGAGAGGAGTGGGCAGAGGGCCGTAGGAAGAGAGAAAATAACCAGGTGGAGGGAGTCCATGAAGAGGAAGTGAGCAATGCAATCAAATAAATAATAATAGGAAACACATGAAGGAGAGCATCTATAAGTAGGAAGGGTCTTCGCCTTTGTCAAAGACAGAGATAAGAATAGAGAAGGGACAAAGGCGGCATGAGGGTTTTTGAGGTCAGGAAAAATAAAAGCACAGAGAAAGATGAAAGCACATCAGGCACAATGCAAGTAGTGGATGTTTACCACTTGAGCCAAGTGACAAACATAGCACTGCTTTTGACCCCCTGTCTTGATGCAGTGCCCTTGCTGCCTACAGAGGCTTATGAATTTGTTTAAGGAATGTCATCTTCAAGAGACTTTTTTTGTCATCCTTCTTTTACACTTTTTTTAATTTGTACTTTTCTACATTTTTACTTTCAAAATAGCATTTTTATTTTCTGTGTACAGTTCAAAGGTGAAATAGTGTGTATATTACACATGGTTTTTGGAGGGGCCAAATGTGTTTTTTTTCCCAAGTCTACTGACTGAAACCTAAAAAAAGTAACAAATATTGATGCAGACACAAGAAGCAGAAAAAACAGACATCGTCAAGACAGATGTTAGTGGACATTGTTTTTTTGCCCTTTTCCAAGCTGGAGAGGAGGTCCTGCAGTAATTGTGTTATTCTCTCTTCATCAATTGAATTTTGTTGTGGACCTGCTCAAACGTCAAGAGTAGTTCAAGGCTGCCAGAGCATCAGGTTGGCAGAGCTGCATCGCTCCCAAGTCTCCGTCAACAAAAGTGCTTTTTCACTGCCTACGGAATATATGTGTATGTTTAAAGCACATTCTCTGTCTTTGGAAAGGGTTGTTTTTTCCTTTTGGTGAGCAAATATTTCAGTGGTTTCTCATCATCACATAATATCGAATTGAAGCTGGTCTGTCCAGCAAGAGCCACCATGAATATTGTACATCTCAGTGTACAGTAGAGACAGAGAGACAGAGAGAGACTTGACATCGTGCCAAACTTTGACACCTCATGGACTGGTCGAGAGGACGTTAACGAGACGTTGACAGACAATGACCGGATTCCCTCTGCTGTTTGTAACTTTGATTCTCCTGTGTTTTGATCAGATGAAGATGTACTTATTGTTGGGGATTATGGGTAACATCTCCCTCTCGTAGATGTACAGACCTGCCTCTCTGTGTTGGCTGAGCATGTGAATATGTGGGCGTGTGTGTGTGTGGGAGTGCGTGTGTACATGTGCATGTATGTGACAGAGTGCGTGGCCCGCGTGTATACACGTAAAACCTGAGCGAGCGTATCTATGCATGCGTGTAGTAGTGTGTGTATGCCACTTTCGTGTGTATGTGCGTGTGTGTTCCTGTACAAATCAATGTCCAAACAAGGCATTCCTACCGACAGTTTGTCCAGTTTTACAACATGAAAAACCAAGGTAAAAATCACTAGAATGGATTGTTGATATAGAATGATTAATCTATAAATATATTAATATAAATATATACATATCTATTATATATATATAGAATTTTTATGTGCAGATGTCAGTGTCACTAAATGCAACAAATGTTCACAGAGAAAAAATGATTATGTGGTGTACAACAGGACTCTTGTTCACTTGATCTAAATGTGGAGACTGCTGATCGGGAACCCCCACCCCCACCCCCACCCCTTTGCAACTGAGACAAAAGAGAAATCCCACCTGAAGATGCTCAGGCTCTGGAGCGAGTTGTGTGTTATTGTGTGTCCATGCTTCTTAGATGACCCTGCTAAGAGAGGACCGTACTTGAACACAAGGAAAAATAAAAAAATACTCTTTGCAATCAAATTTCATGGTTTTTGTCATTTTATTATTTATTCAGATGATGCTTTAGTCAGGGATGTTTGTTTTTCTGTAAAGCAACCATAAGATGTTCTCCTTCGTAATGCCCAGATCTACTAAGATCCCAGATAGTAAAAATTACATATTTCATTGGTCGGCCAAAAAAAATATCTCTTATCAACAATATGTGGGGGGGTACCTATCAGCAAGCAGTCCTTCCTGGGGCCCTCTATAGACATCGGTGATCCAGTACAATGCAGAGAGTGTCAGATAGCTATTATACAGACAATTTACCACTGTTGTCCCCCCTGGCTGACAAGTAACACTGTTAACATATTGATACCATCGTCTGTTCACACAAAACATATTCGCTGGGGGCTTGACTGAAAGGCGCGTGTGAACATGTTGTATGATAATGCTTTGGATATCAGCCCTACTCACACTTTCGCTGATAACCACCCCTTTCGGATGCCATAGCGTTAATGCTCTTACACACACGTAGATAGATAGATATAAACATGACATTTTTCCATGTGATGTTGCCCCAGGGTGACAGCGGTGGGAGTGGCGTTTGTAAAACCACTGAAGGGTCTCCTACGCCCACCAGCTTCTATTGTCACATTAATGGCTGTGTACAGACATCAAGGATGTGATAACAGAAATTACCATCTTTTATATTTCCCATCATTTTGTGCCCTTTTTTACATTTCTCCCACACCTTTGATCCAGTTCATCCACATATCTAGCGAACTGAACTTGAGGCGCACTAAATGAATGAGACTGCAATAGCTATTTGTTACAATCCATTGGAATTTATGTCTCCCTCTCCACCCTCCATTTTTTCCCATTCCCCTTCTTTGATGCTGTCTAGGTTAGGCCTGTGAAATGTAGTGTTAGGTAATAACTCCATTGTGTTGATTATTAGCCTTCACTCGCTCTCCCTCCTAACTTTCTTCTACTCTTACCCTCATCGAGTCCCTGCCCATTCAGCCAACAAACACCTCAGGCTGGACTTGAAGGCGCGTGTGCACATGTGTGTGAACAGATGTACCCTATGCATGGATGTATGTCAGCAGAGAACGGGGAAGGATGTTAAGGTGGGAAAGGTGAACACAAAATGAGATGTAATGGAAAAAGAAGGTGACAGAAGCATAGTGGGGAGCAGGTGGAGGGTATGTGATTTATAGATTTGAGCATGAAATCAATTTATGTTTAAGGAGAAGTGAGGCTCCAGGAAGCTACTGTGTGACACAGAAAGACCTTGAGAAATTAATGCTCTTATCTGAACGGAAACGAAGAAGAAGGATGGGCCTTCACTGAGACAGACAATGGGTACAGAAAGATGGAGAGGAAAAAGAAAGGAAGACAAAGAGATTTTAGAAGTAATGTTGAAATTATAGGTATAAGACCAAGGGAAGCAATGATACGAGTAGCAGCAGCAGCTGAAGTCCAAGGTTTTGGAAACAAAATTTTGGATTACTTTTAGATTAGTTTCTTGACTTAAGATACAGTAAAAACAAACA
>JAUMHF010000012.1:20140136-20158958 GCA_032359275.1 Microctenopoma steveboyesi | reverse complement strand
CAGGTGAGGGGTGTGGGGGGGCTCTGCCTGTCAAACCTGCAGTAAAAGTCATTGAGGGTGTCTGCCAGCTCTTTGTTGACCTCAGCAGGTGGGGGGGTCTCCTGTAATTTGTGATGTCCTGCAGGCCTCTCCAGACTGACGCAGGGTCGTTTGTTTTTTTTAACTTCTCAGAGTTTTGTCCTTAGCCTTTTTGATCTCCTTTGTCAGCTGGTTTCTGGCCTGCTTATACACTTTTATGGGCCTCCTCCTTGGCCTGACGGAGCTGTCTCAGGTCAGCTGTGAACCAGGGTTTATTGTTAAATGACCGATATGTCTGGGTGGGCTCCCGCATGTCTTCACAACGTTTATGCATTAATGCAGATTTCACTTCTCTGCTGTGCTCCCTTTTGTCTTTTCTCTAACTCCGCTCCGCTCCTCTCCACACTGCTACGACTCCTCTCCGAAGATTGCTGACAGCTCTCTACTGCGTCCTGCAGGCCGCCCCTGTCTCTGCACATCACACTTAAATCACTTTAGATTTTTCTTTGCGCGTCATTCCCTGGGTGTCTCTTTTAGGTATCTGAAGTATGTGTTTTCTATTGTGCAGTTTTGCTAGCCCCTGATTAAAACTCGTAAAATAAGTGTGTTCACTTGTCACCTGTAGCTAAAACCTGTCATTTGTGTCAGTCTCTTCGAGATCTGTGTAGTTAACTGTCAGTCAGGTGAAAAGCCTCCAGTTTCTTCTTTTTTTCTGTCCTATTTAAGACACTTTTGAAGGAGTAGGATACTTGTTAGCTGTCTGTCTGTCTGACAGACTAACACACCTCATTCCTGTCTCTCTTTCTTCTCCGGCCGCCCTGGCCTTAATGCCAAACCTTCTAAACAACAGGTTTGAGGCAGCACACTTCAAATGCAGCTCTGACTCTTTGCTTGGTTTTTGCCCTTGGTTTTAGGTCATGCTTTACCTCCTCTGGGAGTCTTGTTTTGAATACTTGAGAATTTGAATCTCCAGATTGCATTGAACAAGATAGAGAGATGTGACAGCCCAGTGTGAGGTGGGTACCAGCCCACGCTGCCTCAGCATGTGAATGCATTTCCAACTGAGCGTGCCTGTTCACCCCACACTTCACTAAACTGAGGCAGCTACTGTACATACAGTATGCACGTCTCTGCAGCGTGGCGTAGAACACGGGGATGTTGTCATTTGATGCCAGATATAAGCAGGTGAATGCTAACTAGCTAGTTTATAGTTAGACATGCCTGTTATAATAAATGAGTAAATCTTTTAAAAGCAGCATTTTGTTCTGTTGAATATCATATTTATAGCACAAACAGATGTTTAGGCTATACAGCATGCCATTCCCCGAGATGTTTCTAAGAAGTCTACAGATTACCTAATAAATTCATATGCTGATACAGTCTAACGTTTTTTTTTAGAAAACCTTAAAATGTTTAGAACTTTACTCTTCAAGCCAGAATGTATGCCATTAGCCAGCAGGAGCAACTCAGACCTGCAGTAGCGTATCATAAATTTAAAGTGCTAATATGCTATATTTAATGTAATTGCTAATAGCCTAGAGATCCTCTCAACCCCATATTTTTAGAAGTGGCTAGTGAGGAATAATCAGTGGAATTCAACATATCCAAGCAATAATTGACTAGCAAGGTTGCAAATATTCTCATTAAGATAAGTACCAGAGGGCTGTGGAGCGCTGAGATGTTGATTATAGAGGTGGGGGTTGGCCAGATGTTTTGAGAATCCATAACTGTTAACTGACCAAGTTGTGCAGGGCTCATAAAATAGTGAGAGGTGAGTAGCAGATGTTTCAAATGTTATGTCATCCTAAGCGCTGAGTTTCAGGCAGCTTAGGTTGTAGTCTGCATGAGAAGCCTCTGCTCTAAATATTCAGCCTGTAAGTTTCTGTTTGACTGTCTTTGACTGGAGTTTTGAAGGTGGCCACCGCAACTGTACTCTTTAGTCGGTGGGGATGGCGTAAAATTAGTAAAATTAGACGCAGCTCGTTTGTCATGTCAAGGTCGATAGTTACCTGAGGTTCCATATTCCTCCTCCTCCTCTGTCTCTTTCTGTGCCTCCACCCCTTCCAGTTCTATTCTAACAGTTTATTATCATCAAACATTTATTTTACTCCTCTGTCCTCCCTGCCCTATCGCCTCACCTCCCCTTCCTGTATCCTCCCTGACCTGCCTTTAGCCCTCGTCTCCCTACTTTCATCCACTTCCCTGTTCCTTCCTCCATTCTTTATCATCATCCTCCTCTGTTTCTCACTTTTCCTCTCATACACCCAGCTTTCTCCCACTGCCGTCTCCTCCCCTCTTCTCTCTTCTCATGTTTTCCATCCAGTAGCTGTAAGCCCCAGTGTTTGGCCAGGATGAATGGGAGCTATTTAAGCTGCTGGCAGGTCCATAGAGTGCGTGCATGCATGCTGCCAGAAAGTTTGTGGGTGTGGATGTGTTTGTAGGTGTGTGTGTGTGTGTTATTTTTTTAGGTTTTTGTATTTGAAGCCGAACTCTTGCAAATATGAGAAGCTAAGACTTTATTGATCCCACAACGAGGAAATTTGTGCATTGAAAAAGTATTTCAACTAAATGTATACAAACACCTTTGTGTAAATACAAAGTGCAGTTTTCAGATGATTATTTTACTTTACTTTACTTTGCTTGGTAGACGCTTTTATCCAAAGCGACTTACAAGGAGCTAGAGCTGAGTGTCTGGCTCAGGGACACACCTGGTGGGGGATGGACTAGGATTCAGAGGGGTTTCGAACGTGCAACCTTCTGCATCTCAGTCTGACTCTTAACCCATTAAGCTACCAGGCCGCTGGTATCTATTGGTAATGAATTACATTCAATAAACTACGCTGTCTAAACCTGCATGGCCCTATGTGAAAAAGTAACTGGGCAAACATAGAATCCCTGGCCATGGAGTTCCTCGTCTCACATTTGCCAAAAAGCCTCTTCCCTGAGGTTTTTGGGCAAATCTGTGGTCTCATGAGACAAAACCTTTTGGATCTAAAAATCCTGTGAGGAACAGCTGGCATAGTCTTCAGCACACCAGGGAACCTTTAGAGGACAAGCAGTTGGGTTGATGAATGAATGGATCTATATCATTTAAGTGCGTTGAAGATGGTAAGAAATAAAACACCAGGTAGGGGACAATTACTTTTTCAACTTTTAACAACTTTAGATCATTAAATTGCACCTGCTATTAAAACTAATATAAAGCACAATGCACGCACACTCCACATTGTTATGAAATTAAATAATTTGTATTTTCTGTTCTCTATTTCTCCACTTTAGTCCACCAAAGGCTCCCGTGATTGTGTCTGGAGTGGTCACAAAGGTAAAGCACACACAGACCACATGCAGTAATGAAATAAGCATTAAACAAAGGTTCATATCTGGGATATGAGCTCTACAGGAAGAAGTAGAGGCTTAGTGCACCAAAAATCTTTTTTTTTAATTTGTCACTATTGTTGCCTCGCATCAGTACCTGGGATTAAATCTACCAGCCACCCTGGTTTTATCTACTCTGGCCGCAGTATAAAAAGATGTTAGGTTAACTGGCGACTCTAGGTTGCCTATAGGTGTTAATATGAACCAAAACCAAACCAAAATTATTTTATTCAGTATTTGAGGTGCCTTAGAAATGTGCAGGTTACTCGTGCTGTGATCACTAGTTCAGTATTATACCATCGTGGATAACAAACAACACGGACCAATGATTCCCAAAAGGAATTTGGGGAACTTTGATTCCTTCACTTCTTACATGTTGCATTATTTGCATTTACACTACTTACATTCACAACTGTTCGAGTCCAGTCTCCATGATGCAGCTTTTTTGATTTCTTTGTCTTTTCTTTTCATGATGTATGTTCTTATGGTTTAGGGTGATGTGTCTGAGTTTAGGGTAGAGGTTGAGTTTAGAAACATGGTGAGTTAGGTGACCGTGAATTAAATGTAAATCACTGTAATGCCCTCTGAAGTATAGACGCACGAATGGGTGTGAAATGTGTTTGCGATGAAAAATGTCCTTGAATCCATGGATGGCTCAGTTCCCTGCCTTTTGTGTCTGTCTGTGTGTGTCAGACTGGGCAGATTGTTTGTGGGAGATTTGCAGTGATATCAGGAAGATGGCAGGTATTCCATTTATCCCCCTATCCTCCTCTAGCCGTCCAATCGGCCCCTATCACGACCATCAAACCTGGAGGCTAGAACTGCACAAAGCTTTAGAAAAGCCTTTTAGGAGCTAAGTGAAATGCTTCAGTGTGTGTAAGTCTGCTTGTGGAGCTTTTGCCCTCCTGGGATTTTTTTTTGTCAAACTTAAAAAGTAAGATATTTCCTGGTTGGAGTCTTTGGCGCTTTTCCTTTCTCTTTGAAAAGGAGAACGTTTCTGAGCTAAGCTAATGTAGGTAAACTGGAAACTGAAATGGAAAAGTATTACAAGTGTTTTTTGTGCATATAAGATCAGACAGTTCTTAGACATATCTTTATTGAAAATCTAAGTTCACTTCATGTTAATGTACATTAGTTAACAAATGAAGCATTATACGCTGAATCTACACAACAATAAAACCACTGAGAGGTTGATTATTTTATACCAACGGCATCTCTCATCAGCTGGTATCAGTGCAAAATCTAATGTCGGGATGACTTATAATTTCTCAGTTTTATTAGTTGAAACTGTTAGAATTAAAGGTGATACATAATTCTGGTTTAATGTTTATTGTTGAGTGGTGTTTGTAATATTTAATATCCCTATACAAAATGGATGAGGAGCTGGAGTGTACTGTGTGATTCCATTAAGTTGTTGGCATACCCCCGCTTCAGTGGGACAGAGATGGAAGAGAGAGATGCTTTGAGCTTCAGAAGAGAGAGGAAGGCAAACTGAAGGTCAGCTCCATCTACATCCCATGCAGTTAACTATGGAACTGGCTGTAAATGAAAGAAACGCACACAAATGTTTTGGGCCCACCTACACAGACGGACACACATGCCAGAAAACCGGTGCACACCATACCGTATAAAACCAGCACACACACGTAGAAAAAAAGATTAAGGTCGAGGAAGCATGGGATGGGTGAGTAGTTCAGTGAATGGCTTAAAGTGACACAGAAAGTTTCTATGTCTACATGTCTGTGCTAGTAGTGCATTGATTAAATGGGTTATATAACTTTATCCACGTGGATGAAATAAGAAATCGGCATATAAAGGAACCATGTTTTTGATAAATAGATTGTTTTGCTCCAAATATGGCATGTAGCAAGACAATCAGCTGAACACTAACTTAACTAAATATTATTATTAGATCAGACAGTATTTGAAAATTGAAAAAAGTAATCACTGACAGTACATCAAATCCTGTGTTGTTTTTTTTTATATTCACAAAACTGTCTTTAAGCATCTGGTTTTCCAGCTTTAGCCCCCACCCCCTCAATCCTGTACATATGTAAAACACTTTTCACACTCAAAGATATGTAGGTGTGCACTGCTGCAGCTATAAATCATATTCATCCACTCGCACTAATGTTTCTTTCATACATGGGATGTGTAGAGAAAAGGAAAGAGAACAAATATGTATCAGAAAAATATTAAATTATGGTGAGGATGGGAAAAAAACAAAGGAGAAAAGAACAGGTATAAAAAAAATCTTTCATTTAATAGCTCATTCCTTTTACAAATCATCAAATTCCTCTTTTGATCCAATTCAGATGAGAGGTTGTTTAGGGAATAAGAGCGGACAGATGAGTGCTACATACTGTGTGCTTCATGCACTTTTAGATGAGATTTCCACCAGAGGGAAATGCAGGACAGGTAAAGTAGTTAGATTACTTGCTTAGTTAGTTAGTGCTGCCCCTCGTGCCTAACTCTGATGATGATCCTTGTTTTGTATCTGACAAGTATAAGCTGAAAGAAATCTTTCCTCAGTTTGACCATGAAGAGGATACAACTCCACAAGAACTGAACAGCTGGTTCAGTCCCTTATAGTTTTATTTATTTTAACAGAAACGCTATGAATGGACTCATTTTAAAACCTGAGCTGTAAGTCTCAGTGAAGTCAGTTCAGTCTTGTGACTCACTTTTGTTCTGTGTATAGGGTGATAAGGACTTCACCCCAGCAGCCGCCCAGGTGGCTCACCAGAAGCCCCAACCTTGTGTGCCCAAACTGCCCCATGTCCAGCACCTCAACCAGCACATCCACCAGCCCCGCAAGTGAGTCCGAAAGCGGGCTACGTTGGCTAGGCTAACTCCACCGGCCGGCCTTCCCAACGGAACACACAGAATGAAGATGTTTCCCCACCAGGCACAGATCTCCTCTGAATAATCGGAGTCATTTTTGTTAGCCTGTTGTGTTACATGTAACAAGTAATTGAAAAAGCAACAGACACCTAATGCCAATACAGCCTTTGTAGAAGTCCTACTCTTTACACCCTTGCTGCATTGGTGCTGCACTATTGGTTCTGCACTTTTGGGTCTTCTCCTAAAGAAGGATTGCTTTGATGGTTGTATAGTCTTAAGATGGTCTAAATGGGTGGAGGGTCTTCTAAAATGTCAACCTTTCTAGTATTAAACGGCAGAGTAATTGATCGTAGATCTGAGTTTGTGGGGCAACTCTGACTCTAATTACAGGAATTACCAAAATAAGTGTGAGGTGAGTTTATCGCTGAGACCGATGCCAAACTGCACAAGTACATCATGGACCAGAAACGGTGTAATTAGACAAGAACGTGTTGTTAGCCCAAACTCTTGAGTTACCAGCAGGTTTAATAAACATTCCACATCTTCACAAGACATGTCCATTAGAATTTGAGATTTAGTGATTGATTGACCCTCAACTGAACAATTTACATAAATATACTCCAGGCAATAAATTAGATATTTTTTATTCTGGGGAGCCAGTAAGATGCAAAAGTCATTTGTCTGTAATGATGGCTGCCATTACCCAAGCAGCTACTTCAGGCTGATGCCATACTTCGAGTTAGGAGAAAATAAGATTGCTTTGGTCTATAAAACCCTATTTTCTTTTTGCTACAGTCATTTCCTATGAGCAGTGAGTATTTTTACTGTTGTCTTATCTGCTCTCCTGGCTATGTTTGCTAATTTTAATACAAACTTACAATGCACCCAACAGTGCCTCATTGCTTAGATTCCCAGTTTTATTTTTTGTCTCATTTGACTCACGAGGATCTACATTTAACAGTAGACACCAGGATCAACTTGAATAAAAACGCAGCCAAAAAATTTAACTAAAGATAAAGAAAGCCATTTTCTGTGAAGCCTCTGCAGGATAACTTGTTTTTGCATTAACATGTATTACAATTTGACCTGAGCATGGCAGAGAAACGGCTTCGGAGATAGTGCAGCTCTTAACTGTAAAATGAAGGTAAAACATCAACATATCAGAAGAGTAACTTTTTTTTTTTCCCACTTCAGAAACAAATATGTCACTGTCAGCGTGACAGTTTATCAGTTTCCATGGAAAATGCAGTGCATTTAATGGTTCACTGCATCAGCCCCCTCAAGATTGAGGTAAACACATGGAAACACACATGCACCCTTTTCCTTAATCACCCATCCCCTTACACGCAAGTGTCATTTTTTGCAACACTAATGTTCAGGTGTATCTTGCCAAGAAGGAATGTTAATTTTGTTAAGTTTTTTTTTCTTGAGTAAATTGTTCAAATTGTACAAATCTTTAGTCATTGGGTGGACTTGGGTATTAGGTGTTGTTGTCATATTAAATAAAGATATAGACTATCTTGACAAGTTTGTTTTTATTGAATGAAACGTGGTACTGGACAAGGGAGGTGATATAGCTCTAATATTTTGCACAAGTAAGAAGTAAAGTGATGCTATACTGAATGAATTTTGCTCTGTGACTCGCTATATTTTGCCATCTCATAATGAATAAACACCCTGCGTTGAGGGATTAGTGCTCAGGTGGTGTGTTGAAATGAAACGGAAGCATTTCCCCAAGAGCTATCCACTGCTGTTTTTTTTCCCCCCTTTCAACACACTCCCAAACACACACATCCATAAAGTGTGCACCAGGTGTTAATGCATGTAATCCATCTTTACACAAGCATCTGCAACCAGGTGTTCTGTCAGCTTATGTTAGCCTAATAAACCAGCCAGCGCAGGCGTGGTGGGTAGGAGTCTGTCAGTAAGCAGAAACACTCCATTTCAGCAGACACAATCTCCCCGACTCTCTACCGTTCTGTATGTAGTTCTCTCAATGTGGCTGAGCTCTCATCCTCTGCCGCGTCGTATTACCATGATTTGAAGTGAAGAATAAGAGACACTCTTATTCTAAAAATGTGTCAACCCCCACTGCTCTCTAGATGTGCAAAATATCACAAGGAAGAAGATGAAAATGCTAGGATTAAGTTTTATACCCAGTTTGTCTAGTTTAAATAAGTATGTGTCCTTTGAAAAACCTGACGTTCAATGAATGCATCTATGTAAATGTACTAATTTAGTACCTTTCCCATAGAAGCCTACTTGCCGGTAGACCAATACACTGACTAGGTGACTGACTGGTTACTGGTACATAATAACATTACACATCTCTCTCCCTCCACCAAGTACATTTAGGAGGATAACCTTCCAATAACCTAAATATTCCCAGCATCACACAATCATCAAACAGTACATTTAGAGCATTTCATTTCAAACTAACTTCTCTGTAATGTTAGCGTTAGAAAACATCTAAGGGAAAAATGTAGTGCAGGGCTTCTTTTTACGTTTTGTGTTAGTGAAACTCCTGGGACAAGATATTTTTGTGTAAGCCTCTCTGCCAAGTTTGCCTTCCTTTTTTCAGAGAGGGCAACCACCACGCGAAGTTCATTTTTAGTTCACACGTTGTAGATAATTCTGATGCCAATTCAAATGTGAGACGTGATCACTTATTCATATTTTTGAGCTTTACAGAAATGGAATTCATTATGAAAGACCTACTTTATCCTTGATTGCATCAGAATATCACTTCAAAGAATACTAAAAACTAAAAGGAAATTATAATTAGATAACCCGCATACCTAGTGAAATGGGACACGTTACATCTAGAGCTTGCCAAATAAAAAAATGCAGTAAGGATAATATTTGTGATCAAATATTATTTACAAGGCACAAATCATAGATACATATTGCTCGTCATAGCTTAAATAATGCAATATATATATATTACATTAGTAGTCATTACTAGGAAGTGTCAACAGTACAACCCTGAATTATCAAGGTTCAGTATTTCAGCTGTTTACACTGTATATATGTATGTATACAGTGTATATTTAGCTGAAATACTGTAAAAGTTTGGACACATACAGAAATGACGCTGTTTTTGAAATAGAAGCTGATTTTCACAGTCTACAGTGTAGACACTGTTCATAATAAAAATCTGATGTTCTGCTAATGGAAGTTTATTAAAAGAAGACTGGTGGTTTATATTCAGCTATATATTGCATGATCTTCATACATTAAATCTTTTTTGTAGAAAAGATTACAATCAAATAACACCGTTAACAAGTCAACGTGGATTTTTGTACATAGAGAAGCAACTGCAGGTTCATCGTGATAGAGATCAGTTCATAATGATCCTGTTTCTCACATGTAAAGAAATCAACTCCTACGTTAAACTGTGTTTAGCCCCAGCTCCTTACCTGACTCATGAAGAAGTAGCATCCAGAAATACTTAAACCCACCAGCAGAGGCCCCTGCTAAGTGTTCCCTCAGAGTTCATCCGTTTCTGACACCAGCATTAGGAACTAATCTAGAATCGGGTCATCCTGTATAAAACCCACCCTGTAGCACCACAGTATGACATAATGGACTAATGTGGGTCTAATAATAGACCTGTCATGCTGAACATTGACACAAGCATTCCGCATGATTTACATCTGAATTTGTGTGAGGGATTTGGGTCGGGGCGGGGTTGGGGGGGGGCGAGAGAGGACTCGCTGACCAAGCTGTAGTGGCTCATAATCTCCGTTTACAATCTGAACCAACAGCTGTTGGAGCTATGACAATGACCTAAATATTATGTGATGCCCCACCCCTCTGCCCCACCACACAACACAGTCATGCAGTTCACAGTTCACTTCCTGTGTGACTAGAGCAGGGAAAAAGCATGCAGGGAAAAGTATTTCAGCTGAACATGGAAAATATTAATCTATCTGTAAATCTGCATGAAATCAACACTGGAATATTATAAACCTAGTATTTATTTGTGATAAGGAAACATAGGCTTCATAACAATGTGGAGCAAATGGCGCTGTTCGCTGTGATGCTGCACTGGCAGCATTCTCTTACATTAAATATGATAATCCTGCAACAACGTATGGTTTGTTATGTGTAGAGTTTCCTCATCTTCTGGCGCGTTCAAGCAGCCTCCCCTAGACAGTATCTAAGCACGCTGCCACTGAAGTCAGTGAAGTTTATTTGAAGAAACAATTTGGCTGCGGAGTGCCCTTGTAACCCTTTAGCAACTCATCACCATATATATTAGACACACACTCTAGGATAGCACTTAAGCTGCAATCGCCACAAGGAGTTAGGACCGTGAAATTGTGCTTTCCAAAATCCCGACAATGTTATATTACTGCTCTTACCGTGACTCTGTGTGATTAAAGTCACAGCTATTACTCACCTCATTATTGTCATTGTTTTAATGTTAAAACTGAGGATGGACTTCCTGCTCTATGAAGGGTTGGCTCTTTTTATAGAGGGGCCAAACTCACCCTACTGTTTCCCAAAATGTTCACTTCATTTTTATGCATTATTGTTCACGGGTGAAACACATGCCCCCTAGAGCTAAGACGTTGTCATGAAAACCATGAAACACAAATAATCGGAGCTTTCCGTAATAAAAACAGAGCGTCATTTATTGGCTTGATCTAAAGTTCCCATCAGCAGAAGTGTTTATTTGGTTCACATCATGCATGCGCTGCAAACACACATCTCAGAGTCTCATTTGTTGCACGTTACTTTAACAATAATATAAACAGTGTTAATGGGGTTTTGCCGTGTAAACATATGGGAAAGAACTTTCTTAGATTCAGATGTTGAGTTACCACAGTGCTCTACATTTTAGTCTTTGTATTGACAGAACTATAAAATATATATTATATGCACATCGTGTGTGTGTGTGTGTGTGTGTGTGAAAAAGTCAATATTAAATAAAAATAAAACCTTTGACTTTAAAAAGCATCAAAATCTCTATTATAAAATACATAGAAGCAAAATACATTCAGATGTTTTTCATTAAGCACATCAAAAATATTTCTGTGAAATGCATTTAGATTCTATACAAGGTTTACTGTATGTTTAGCTTTCACAGCCTGTAGGTCATATCCATTAGTATTATTCCATAAAAAGTTTAAGAAATTGCTTTATTTTCTTCCGTAGAACAAATCATTTTTGCTGTTGGTACTGTATGAAAGAGTGGGTTTTAAAAAACAGTGTCACTGCATGTGTGTGACAAAATACACACCTGGCAATCTATTAAAAAGCAATAAATATGAAAAATAAGTTACCTAAAAACATTTCAAGTATCAGATCAGCTGGGTGTTTACTGTTTGACAGCAAAATCGAGTGTGAACATTAGCTTCAGTCCTCTGCCCTCCGTCAGGTACGTTGCTGGTGATTCTCGACTCGACCTGAGCTCATAGGATTGTAGAAAAACAACGGAGCCAAATCTGTACAACTCATCTGTTTAGCTGTCAGTGCACATCCTATCCATTGAGCAATGGTATTATTTCCTTTTTGCAGCTGCAAGGTGTCTCTTGGTTACCACCTCCAGCCTCCTCCGTTCAGCCTCCTCGGCTTTTCTCCTTTCTTCTTTGAGCTCCTTGTATCGCCACTTGGGGATCTGCAGCAGGTGCCCCCCACCATCTTTGGCGCTGCTCCTCCTTCGAATCTTTTCTGGTTCAAAGGTAGGCATGGGTGCCTTGGACACCCTCACTTTAGGGATGGTGAAACCCGGCCTGACGCTGCTCCTTCTCAGCATCATGTGCACGGGAAGGAGGCTGGTTCTGCGCAGCTCCAGGGCTCCGTTATATGCTTCCACGCCTAAGCTGGAGCTCCTGTGTTGAGGCACCATGCTCTGGGGCTGAAGGCTGGCCCTGCGGTCAGCTGAGGTCTTGGCCACTAGTTTGACCCGGGAGTTCTGAAAGAGTTTGGTATAGCTCTCCACCCTGGCGGGGTTGAAGGACCGAAGCTCTTTAGTGCGTTGTGTGCAAATGATCTCAGGAACTGCGTAGCGCCGTTTACCCACAGCTGGGGGACTGTCAGGGCACACCTGAAACAAAATCAACACTCTCTGATTGGTTTTAATTATTATGAGCCGTGGTAAATTAGCACTCCTGTAGAAAAGGAGGCAATAATAACAGGGTATTACTAAAGAGGCACTACAGGTTTCTTACACATGGACAAGATGGGGGGGTGGTAGGGACTGGTAGGAGACTACTGTTGGAATTTAACACAGTGATCTGGAATTAGTCACTAGTGGCATTATTAAATAAAGAAAATCTGCTGTTGCCCTGACAATGTATGGAAAAACATACATTTGACAAAAGATTTGGTAGAATTTTAGATTTGGAAAGATCACACAACACTGTTGGAATATGGAGATCTTATGATAAACATTAAATCACGTAACCTGCACTCAAAAGCAAAAATCTATTGATGAGTTTAGTTTAAAATTCTAGGTTGATTCGCACACTGTACAAGAACGTTTGGCTCTATTGAAAGATAGGAAAGTGGGCTCTGATATCTCCAGCTGTGCTGCGTATATACAAACACCACTGCAGATGATGCAGAGGCAGGCACCTTCAAAGAGCCGCTGCACCTTATCACAAACAGTTGTTGTACTTATTGCTTCGCCGTGTCGTGGTTTATTTTTGAAACGTCGTCATTTTAAGGGAATAAGTGAAACCCGTGTTCCAGAAAGGTTTGGTTCTGCTTAGTGAGTAAATGTATATTAAACAGTGAACGTGATCGATGTCTTCATTACTCACCGTTTGACACGTCAGAGCAATGAAAGGGCTCCTCAAGCCTGTCGTCACAGAAACCATGTGGTCGATAACGCCTTCATCCTCGGGGTTGGTGACGTTAGCGATGTTGAAAATGTTCCTTACAGTGTTGGACAGCCGCTTCAGACAGCCACGGGGCTCTTGGGCTTTGGCCACCAGTGATGCCAGTGGGGCCCACTCTAGACTGCAAGAACAGATTTCAAGGCACGTAGTAAGTACTGAGAGAAATATGAGATGACAAAAAGACATCCTGAGTTTTACCTGTATGTATCACAGTACTGGCGTGGACAGGGGCGCTCCATCAGACGTGCCATCAACCAGGCAGTTTCGTAGCGACCAGTAAATAAGGCCCACTCCCTGGCAGTCATGTTGCGCCCGAAGTCCCTGGCATTCAAGGCAGCACCTGGTTGTCAACCCAAAAAATATAGCACACCACTCTTACCGCCCCTGTCTCCTGTACATTTTTATATAACTGAATTGCAAAACACAACTTATTTTTTTGTAATATATAGGTCTTAAAAAAAGTAGAACATTTGAATCAGTAATAGTAACAATCAGAAAAAATCACAATATCGTGAACTGGAATCACCCTGGAGAATCTTTGTGATTTGAGTTGGGGACATTATGCACAGTCACACACATTTGCCCACCTGCCATCATTAGTGAGCGCACGCATTCGACCCTGCCCTGCATGGCAGCTTTCATCAGGGCGGTGAAGCCGTGGCAGTTTCTCCTCTCTATGTCCAACCCAGAATAGTAGTTCAGCAAATAGTTGGTGATTGTTGTATGGCCTAGAGGATCAAAGCGAAGGGTAGTAGTTACTGTACAGGTTACATAATGTTACTAAACAGCGATTCACACTTATCCACCGTATTTAGGACAGAGTCACAGGAATGTGGCTCCTCCTTATTCACTTTCATACAACACACTCATCACTTCTGTTTCACAAAGCTTGAGCGGAGCTGCGCAGACTTGTGTTTTTCTATGCTCGTCAGCAGTTGCGCCAAACTGCCTGCATGAGTATATTTGTATGCGCGTTCAACAATACTGTGAGCCAGTCGGTCATCTGCTGTGTGTGTCTGATATACTGTATTACTGTGGTCAAGTGTGTGTGTGTGTGTGCAGAGGTACATGTTGTGGAACTTACCTGCCTGCGCGGCAGTTATGAGAGCTGTGTTTCCCTCGCTGTCCTGCCAGTTGACCTCCAGATACAGACACTGAGACAGCGCTATGACAACATCCACGTAACCTTGGTAACATGCAACCAACAGTCCTGTCTGAGATCAAAAAGGACAGAGCGGGAGGCAGAGTTTAAGAGCAAGAGACAGAGGCATTAAAGATTAAAAAACAAGCTGCAATAAAGTACCTTTTCAAACGAACTATTAAAAATGATGTGTGCATGTGGATAAAAAGTGTTAATGTCAGCCTGTGGATGTTAGGTTACTTGAGTTTGGGAGTGTGTGTGTGTCCTGGGAAACCTGTGTAAAAGCAAGGTACTTTTCAGAAAGTGCAGACTTCATCAGCCAAAACAAACACGTTCACTGCCAGAGACAGCGAGGAGTGCCGGTGCGAAGCCGCGAGTAGCGTTTCTGCACACAGAGTTCTCAATTGATATATATGCAGTGTTCTTTAAAGTAAGCCCGTTGTTCCATCCCGAGCTGGAACAATTTGCCACGTCTGAACGGGCTGATTCAAACTTAGTGGAGACTTCTTTTGGAAGCAATAGAACCATGAACACTTTTAGTTTATGGTATTTTCCATTTAAAGGGGGTGGCGTGTATGTGTGTGTGTGTGTGTGTGCATGCTTGCATCAAAGATGTACATGCATGTATTATTTAAGTAAATAACCTTTTGTGTTCCTCCTTCATATTCTAATCCTTCAGATACCAATTGCTGTAAAAATCCAACGAGCTTCACCGCAGCACATGTCAATATATGAAGACACTGTGATATTAAACTTTGTTGTGTATATTTAGCAGAATGTGAACCTGGGATCTGTGAGATTCATAAAGGCTAAAAACCAGACTGCAGTGCTGAATGTACACGGGGTAGGCTGTTACCATTTGTTCCACATTCAATATTCCTTGATTGCTGACTTGATGAAGCTGCTTCTGTGACATGATGTTCTCTTTATAAAAGCACATCAAATCTCCCTGGTGATTTGCAAGTGTTGGCGCGATGGCGTTTTTTGGTCTCGGTTCCTGAGGACACCGTGTGACTTCAGTAAATTACCCTTTCATTAAGTGGTAGGGATGTACCGAAAGTTCTAACTGACACAAATAAACACAGCGTAGATTACGGCGGGTACAGGGAAGGACTGAACCTTAGCAGGAAACTTAGAAAGTCTGTGACAACCCCACACATATTTACTCAGAACCCACACACATGCAAACAGAATACAGTATGTTTGTGTTACCATGTGTGTACCGCTACATAGTCAATGTTCACACCCTGCGAAGTCCAAACACAAGACCCACATGCCAAATGCTTAAAGTTGAATAAGTATGTCTCAACACATATTTCACCACTTGCACAATGTTCCCATAATTCTTGATCTAACCAGCATCTTAGATACTTCAGTAACAACACGTTCTTAGTTCAGTTTGGTTAAGGACAGAGGGTGTTTCTAAAGCCCAAGTTCTCTTCACATTTTATTGTGATTATTTTTCAATTTGCTCTCACTCAGCTTTGAAGCACATAATAATTATAAAAAGTGCGAGATGAATAAAACTGACTTGACTGAAACTATCTAACTAAAATGGAATAAATACACTTCTGGTAAAGCTTATAGTTAGAGGTGGATCAGGTAACTGAACCATCTCTTAGTTATGCTGCTATAGGTTTAGTCTGCTGGGGGACTCCATATCACACCGAGCTCCTCTCCTCCTTTTCTTTCTCTGTCCACTTCACTGACATCATTGTTGTGAAGTGGCACTATATAAATAAAATTGAATTGAATTGAATTGAATTGGTTTACTCCACATCAAAGTTTAAATCGTGTCTTTACGTGACAGCCACTGTACAATAGAGATTCTCCACCTGTGACACACGCTGAACGTTTGGCTACACTGAGACAGGCTGTCAGGCAGCTGGAGGTGTTGGGACATTTTAAAGGGAGAAGGTGGAGAGAGTTCCTGTGGAGTAGCAAATGGATTAACGAGAAGACATTCACTTACGCTGGCTCTGGTCCAGATCTGTTTGGACACATATGCAGACGCTGTCTATGTCACTCTCTTACTCACACACACACACACATTTTTGGCAACCGTCCAGCCTTGCTGTGATGTACTTCAGCAGCATGCCCTGCAGCATGTCTGGAGAAATCTCAGTCATCAAAAACTGTCCATAAACACATCTTACACACACAAACATTAAACCTTCACCTTCCTCTCCCAGACTCATTTCTTCTACTCAGCACATTGCTGTCATACACCCAGGAATAATTGTTACATGCAGTGTAGTGTAGTCTGAGTTCGATGCACTTAACTAGTGGCTGCTTGCAGTATCGGTGACTCAATAATCTTACAGCACCAGCAAAATGCACAATTGCGGATATACACATGAATTAAATTACTTTCTCAATGATTTTGTCTTGGGCTCAAAGGATGTAAGAAAACCATAAGAACAGCATTGTACAGCTCAATAACCACAAAACAATCAAGGCAGTTTTCTGTATACGTGCAGAGCATGTTGTGTAAAAAGATATATACAGTAATATGTAAACAGAGACTAGGAGTAAAATCCTCGGAAATCCTTTTCAGGGGATTATTTATCTTGTTTGTAGGCCAAATGAAGATACAGCAATTTTAAAGCTTTCATTACTTTGTGCTGATAGATGTAGACTTATGTCCTTCCTGGCTATAATCCCTCCTGTCCCATTACATTAGATTGTAGCCACCCTCACAAAATAAGGTTTTTCCTCACAAACTTCATGCAGATCCAAATAGAAGTTCAGTTTTTTTCTCTTAGAGAAACTGAAGGCACAATCTAATGTGCACTGCGCGCATTAAATTTGAACTCCAGCACGAATGTCTTGTGGCATGACGTGCTACTTTTCTGTGCGTATGACTTGCGGCATCAACACTGTGCTTTTGCAACACTCAGCACTTTGGAGCACCCATCATCCTGCTAAGTTTATACTCTAGCTTTTGATATGCCATTTTGAGTCCAGTTGTGGTGATGCCACATGCACAGACTGTTAACAGTCATAGTAAAAGTACAGTAACACCATCAGCCACAAATCAGTTAATACCTCCTGAGTGGTATTATGAGTTTAGCACGATGCACCTAGTTGATAGTCAGTGTTGTCTGCATCAAGTGAATACCAGCAGCTGACTTAGCCGAAAAGAATAAAAAGGATGGAAATATGTCCCTTTTTTCCATTTTCTTTCATTTTTGTTGTTTAATCGTATTATCATTATAAGATATTGATTGAATTAAGGTATACGCATTCCCAACAACCACCATCACCAGCCAACTACCACCACAAACACAAGGGGGAACACATTTGTTAAAATAAAAAACACAATATGTGTTTGTGGTCATCAGGACCCCACGTTGCCAAATATAACATACCCTAATAATAATAATAATAATAATAACAATACCAGCTACATATTTTTTTTCAATAATTAAATTAAGATGTCAACATCATCAGCTGCTAACAGACACATACATCCACAGGAGAATCACAATATAGGAGGTATTATTGCTGCATTAAAAATACTGCCTTTTTATTAGCCAGACAGACAAAGATGCAAACACACACACACACACACACACACACACACACACAAAGTAATCTTGGGAATATCCAAAGCTAGGAATAGAAAGGCTTAGCCTTATCAGTAAGAAAGACACAGACAGAGGGGGGAGGGAGAGATGTAACTGTACAGTTGATGTGGGAATGCTGTAATAATTGGCTCTTACAATAATAACACAATAACCACACACACAATAAATACAGGTTTTCCAGCCAGTGGTCAACTGTACCAGCAATAAAATATTATTCAAATTAGGCCAACGTACATGTTTGCTCTAGTACACAGCACCTAGAAATAAGCACAAATGAATTGATTGAAAGGAATATGGATTCAGTTATAACCCGTAATCCACTGGCAGTTTCTGGTTACGATTGATTTTAAAATGCACGCACCAAAACAGAGGTTGCGTCCATCCTCTTTCAGTTCAGTGAACTACCTGCTTAGGTGTGCTGATGCTTTGCTCGTTCTGCTAGTGCTAAATGAAAAAGCAGAATTATCGTATACACAAAGCAGGAGAGTGTGCAAACCTAACTTCCCCTCTTGTTTCCAAAATAGGAACATGTGCACACTTCAGTTTTTATTTGCAAATTAGTACTAAATCCTGCAAATGATCAGAGCAGGAAGCTGCATCTCAGCAGCCTGCATATGCCAAATATTAAACTTTCCATCCATTTTGCATTTTACAGTACGTCTTTGTGTTCAAGGACATTCGCGCGCATGCAGGCAAACACACTCTAGCCCACCCTCATTCTCATACACCAAGAGCACCATTGACACAGACGCACTAGACCAAGGTCCTGTCAATAGCTTCACTGTCTTTCTATCTGCAGCTCAGTGTTCACACGGCTCTATCAAATCAGATGAGTATGAATGTCGCTTTGATTTTTCCACTCATCTGTATTTGCTAGCAGAATCATGCTCTCGACCATCTGCGGTGCCAAGTTTCTACGCGCCACATTCAAGATTCAAGATTCAAGATTCAAGATTCAAGATTCAAAACACTTTATTAATCCCAGAGGGAAATTGTTTGCCAT
>JAUMHF010000012.1:20098164-20139661 GCA_032359275.1 Microctenopoma steveboyesi | reverse complement strand
GATTAATTTGTCCAGTTTGTTTGTGTCTGCTACCTTCAAGCTGCTGCCCCAGCAAACCACAGCAAAGAAAATCACGCCACATTCGATTCACAGATGGTGGAGGTACGTGTTGGTCAGTTGTGTTCTTCAGATTCTCGGTGGTTGACTTTGTCATCTGTTGTCTCAGCAGGCGTGGCTGAGACATACTGTGTGTTCTGGTTTGTCATCTGATCTCAGCCTGTTTGGAAACTTTCACTGTGTTCTAAAGTTAAAGTTAAAGTTCTAAAGGCTCATCCAGTTCCTTAAAGGAGGAGCGCACAGTGTCAACAACACGGATTTTAATTTCACCTCATAGATGCTGTAATTTAGTAGAGATAAGTCAAGAGTATGGCAAATCGATAAATGTAGTATGTTTTCCTGGCTTGTTATAGTGTGATTGTGATTCCAGTTAATCCTGTTTCAGCATGTGTGCCACTTGGCACTTTTCTGAATGGCTGGGTGAGAAAAAAAAAGTTTGCAACAACACTTAAAGAAGGAAAAATAATATCAAACACTGATACTTTATGACACTAATCTCACCGCTAAATAATGTCTCATAAGATTTAGGCAAATTTCTTTTGGATTCATGCAGGTTCATTCTGTAAAGTGCGTGTCCAGTGTGTCAAATGAGTTAGTTTATTTAATGAGATTATAATATTCTAATAATGATAATATAATCAGGTGTTGATTATAAACTATACATCACATCACACAGCCTTCAAAACCCTATTTAGCTTGTTTCTGCACATTAAAACACCACTAATACACTAATACTCTGATTGAGCACTTATAAGCACTGAAGAGCGAGTAACAATAGACAGTAAATGATTGGCTTGAATAGCTTCCATTGTTTAAAGCCAGGCTAAAACTGTCAGTGATAGAACAATAAAATATCAATACGATAAACAACAACAACTATTAAGTTCTGAATCTCTGCCGTCATGTCTTATCATTCAGCTTTTCAGCCTTTCCCATGCCCATGTCACAGCACGTATGAAAACACATCATTGTGCAGATACCGTATAAAGTGAGCAGGAATTATCAAGACATAATACAGATGATATCTGTTTTCTCCATAACAAGTCGGAGTGGTCGCCCATCGACTTTAGGGTCAGTGGTTCACAACCTGACTCCTTTGGGCCATGTATCCAAGTTCCCCTGGAAACACTGGAAGCCTTAGTTTGCACGGTGCCAGCCTGGTGCCACTCTGAGTGGCTTCCCCAAGCCTGGTGAAACTTAGAGAGGGTCACATCTCTAATTTCATTACTCTTCGTATATTAGCAGTATTTTGAAGGGTACCTGGCATAAAACCGGCGCCAAATAAACGTGCGGGCCATGATCTGTTGAGGCAACGAAGACACACGCTCATCTCGGAGATGAGAGAAATAATCGATGAATCCAAACCTGGACAAACACTTTGTAAAGTTGCTCAATCAGGATGTTGACGTGTGTGTCAGGGTGTACAACACACTCACACACAAGCTAATGAGCTTTCCAGATCCATATGTGTTTCCAGTGCATCTGGTGTATTATATATATGAGGATACACATCCTACTTATATATGTGGGAACACAGCGGTGGTGGTGGTGGTGACCAAACTAATGCTTTTAGGACCTTTGACCTTTTTTGTTTTCAGTACGGGTGTGTCCATGTCTCATTCTAACGAGGACTCAGCAAAACACCCTCACTGCACTAATCTGCACTGATCTACGTGTTTTAAGTAGATTTTTCTTACTTACTAGAGTTGAAATTACGCTGCGTCACAATTACATCATTCAACTTTTGTCGAGGTTGGCAGTGTTTACATACGCGCAGAGAAATAAGGGAAGGATGGTGATGGATCCAAGGCACTGAAACTCCAACATATGGGCAAAACTTTCTCAACTTTCATTGTATAGAAAGTAACAGTGTGCTAAATGAAATACACTGAGTCAACACACTGCGTGATAATAGGCGTGTGACTCCTGGTCAGCATAGATCTCACTGTCAGCTAATTCAATTAGCAAAATGTCCAGACAAATAAAAACCAGCCGGGCGTTCCATCATTATGGATTAATCTCCCTGCCCTGGGCTGCAGCTCTTTGGCAGGAATCAAGTGATCCACAAGTGAGTGAGCGGCAGATGAAATTTCCAATGATTTCTGGAGTAAGCGGTGTTTGATAAACTACCCCTCAGTGAACAAATGTAAATTTGGCTTCTTCTTGTGTTTTAAAATGACCACGGAGGTGACCAGATGAATATCACATTCCCAAATGTCCTCAGACACATTTGGAACCTGAAGAGAGGGTTAGGGTTTGTTTTTCTAGTTTTTTTAGAGTTGAGGTTGCACGAGGTCACGTGTGACATCACACAAACACACACACACACACATGGCACACGATGTGAAAAAGGAATCACGACAAAAATGTGAGCTAACTGTAAAAAAGAGGAAGAAAAAGGGAGGGATGAAAAACTAAAACTATTATTATTAAAGCAGTGTTATTTTAAACGAATGAATCAATGTTGTATTATGAGGCGCAGAAGCTGAGCATCACTACTTCAACCTTAACTTAACAACTTCTAATACTTCACCACTGACGTCATGCTGCTTCACTGGACATGAGACATGACTTTCGTGCTGTCTCAGTAAAACCTTCTTGTGTGACGTTAGCCAGAGCGGTGTCGCTGTGTGCCCCGTACCCTGTGATTCCTGTCCGCCTCCTTCACCTCCTCCTCCGTCACCCCGCGTCGCACCATGAGCCGCACGATGGACGCGTTGTTGGTGCAGCACGCCTGGAAGAGCGACAGCGGCTTCGGGCGCTCCGGAGACGGGGACCGCTCGGAGTCCGCGAACGCGTCGTCCGGCGGGTAGAACGAGTCGTCCGACGCGATGCTGCGACCGTCGTCGAAGTCCTCAAAGTCCACTTCTTCGAAGTCCTCCTCATCCTCGGCCCCGTCGTCCTCTTCGCACGAGCCCATGTAGTCCTCCTCGGCGGAGACGGGGAGCGGTTCCTCGGTTATGGTCGGGTGGACTTGGACGATGTCTCCGCCAACTTTCAGCTGCTGCACCACACGGACCGACGAGGCACCTCCTCCATCCCGGGTGTCCGTGATCAGCACCATCTAACCCCGGAGCCTAGGGCACTGTCCTCGGGGTAGAGAGCAGCCTGGCACACGGGGCGCGGGCATGGGACTGGCTGCCTCTCCGGGACAAAAGTCAAACTCTGACTCACAACAAATAGAAACAAAACAAAAAAAACAGTCACATCGTCCACGGGAGCCCAAACAAAACCAACTTCTAAATTAGTGAGAAGTTGTGGAATAAAGGCCAACTAGTTGAGGACGCTGCGCGCAGCCTCTTGTCCATCACTTAGGATGAGCTGGCGCGTTTCCCCCTCTGAGCCGTGAACGCCCCACGACGCGAGGCGCCTCGCGCGCCTCCAAAATGAAACCACGTTGACATGTTGCTGTCGCGAGCACGTGGAGGAACGTGGGGGTATTCTGTTTTTTTTTTCCAGGAAAGAAACTACAGCAGGAAGTAGAAGTAGAGCGCGCGGAGTGTCCCGTGTAGGGCGCAGAGAGACAACACCCTGGTAACCTATGAGCTAAGCGCCTAATCCGATTACACGAGACTGGTCCCTGTCTGTGTCTGCCTCTCTCTCTCTCTCTGTCATGTTTCTGGCCGCTGACCAGGTGAGATAATAGAGACTAATCTTCATTACTCAACGGGTAAAACCGTGTGTACACGTGTGTTGTCACTTGTGTATTTCAAGATGTTAATTATATTATTTTGTCATTAGAAATTGTTCCAGTCGGTAATTGAAAACACATCCCACTAGTAGTGTAACCGGGTTAATTTGGATTAATGGTAATAATTACACGAAATGTGTTCTTAGCTCTCAAATATTTTGTCATACCTGATTGTTAATACCTCCTTGTCTGTAGTTGTCCTTATTCTCTGTTAGAGCCCCTTCTGATGTCTTTTCTTCTTGGTGGTGCAGCCCTTATAAATTTAGGTTAAACCCCATAGCCTCTATCTTTTCTAAAGTTCCCCTGTGGGAAAAGTCAGTGTAATTTTTCTTTAAACCCTGTTGTCATCCTGTTATTTCTTAATGTTTTGAGTGCATTTTAATTTATTATTGTCATCATTATTTTTGGTCGCTACAGTTTTACATTATACTTTTTGTTGATTTTTTTGTCATTAGCTTAGTTTTGTTGGGTTAAGCTAACTCCTGTCCCACCTATTATATTATATTTTATTATATTTATGTCCAAGTTAGTTCAATGTCTGTATTTCCTTTTACATGTGTTTTCAAAAATAATGTCCAGCCCCTTTTCTAAAGTTCCCCTATGGGAGAGCAGCTGGAGCGAGCAAATTTTGATTTGGAGGTTTTTCTTTCTTTCCCATGTTGTCAGTTCCCCTGTGGGAGAGAATAAACGGAGAGAATCTCCCAAGAGATCGGAGAGTCGCCATCAATTCATAAGCACACGCAGGAACCACAGGAGCATCATATTCTGGGTTGGTTCTGTTCTTCAGCTGAGTAGTAAGTCTTTAAGGCATGGCTAATACTGTCAGGATACACATCTGACCTCTCCTTTGACCTCTGCATCCACGTTGATCTACAGTTTACAGCTGTTTTCACCTTTCTCAGAATTGTGGGTGTCAGATTATCATAGTCAATATAATAAATAAATATAATCAGAGAGATATTTAAACTACATTTAACTTAACTAAAACATTAGGGGACTAAACCAGTCCCTAGAGGCCGCAGGGCCCCATGTCTCTGCATAGTGAGCATAGCGAAAGACACAGTCTGATGTGACTTATGTAGTACTGTGTAGCTTTATAGTGAATGTACAACTTTGCAGAGTTTGTGTACCTATAGTTAATGCAGATTTGATAGATTTTCATTAAATAAGGAGAGAAAACAAACTTGGAAGTACATGGAAAATGCTATTTGTCATGTTATGTTTGGCAATGTGAGAGGAAAAAAATGGTGATATATTGCAATCAATTCTGTGGTGCGTCCGAGTTCGCTTCATGGTGAGAGTGGACCCTGGCATTTTCTGAGAGCTGCTTGACTGCAGCTTCACTGTTGAAGCAGAGACAGAGACACATACTAATAAAGAGTAAATGACTGAAAACACAGACAGTGGATTTTTATGTTAATTTAATATGTTAGCAGTAGGATGCAAGATAATGCGGCTTTGGCTTAAATAAGCAGTGATATGTGGTTATTGCGCAACTTAAAACTGACTTGCAGAAGTGCACCTCCCCAAAACATGATTTCCCCAGCATCACTGGGAGTAGGTCCTTTTTCTCTCTAATTAATAACATCAGTTTGGCTGACATCATGTGCTGTGGAAAATCCAAATGCGTTAACAGTCCCAGTGTGTTACCCATTATACATTTATCTACCTCCAGCTGAGAGCTGCGCTCTCCTGTGGTTCTACTATCTCTATGGTATCATCCCACTGCTGTGTCCTGTGTTAGCAGTTTTCTATATCTGTGAGGAGTTTCACTGTCTGAGCAAGCCACAGAGGAATAAATAACAAATTCGAAATTCTCATCTCTAGTATTAGAATTAGCTAAAGGGCTTCTGGGGAAGTTCGTGGGAATTATCATTAATAGATTTTGAGTCACATGTAACTCCTTAGGCCTAGTAAGCTACAGAGGCTCCAGGTCTACAGCTATTGATATACATGAGATAGACAATAATTTAAAAACATCTTCAGCATCTAATGCATCAAATTGAAGAAACCATAAATGTCTTACAATGTATATTTTATATGCTTTGCGGCTGCTTTGACATAGCCACAAAGACATCATTGTCATTAAACATATACTGTATATTGTAAAATATCATGTTATATGTTCATGTCTGTACATCATCCACCCGTAGTAAACCTTTTTATATATTTCTGTTGGAAGGAAAAAGAAATATTTCAGTTGTTCCCACCACAGTTTCAGAGCTTTCTCTATTTCCTTCCCAGAATGCAACTGATCACCCTGGATCCATGGTACTAATGTATTCAGTAATCAAAGTTGTGTTCCAGTTTTACACCTAGATCCACTCACCAGCGGTTCCAGTGCTGCACAGTGAAATGTCCAGTAGGATAAATCTGTCGCGAGGGCAACAATTTGCTTCCAGGAAAAAGAGATGGCTAATATTGTTTGGCAATAAACTGGTGTTTAGTAGGATGCAACTGAATAAATAGAACCACTTAAAAAGCAGACATTCATCAGAAATCTAAATGCAGCATGGAAGCCACAGTAAAAAGGCCGCTCAAGAATATTCCATCTTATCAATTATAGTTTTCTCTTTAAATGATATGATTTTTAGACAAATTCGTAATTTTAATAAGCGACTAGTGCTCGCAGTTGTTTATTTGACTCTGTAAGTGGGGCTAACGCTCAATTTAGCCGGGACAAAATGGGAGGAAATTATTAATACCGATTAAGAAGTCAGGCAGTTCATTTAGGATTTGAGTACTTCTCAGCTCGACAAGCTCTTTTACAGTCCAAGGTCAGTGGCACAGCTGGTAGAATACGAGGGCAGAAGCCTGCTCATATGAAGACTGGATCCCCTTCTTGTATGTACAATACCATGTACTGCTATATCACAAAATACTGTAGTGTATAACACAGAGTACTGCACTACGGACAGTAGCTGCTGGAAACATCTCATTTGTAGCATTCGCTTTTAATGGATGTATAAAAATACATTGTAAATAGCACAACATTACAACGCCATCAGTAGCAGAGCGAATTGCATTAGCTCAGCCTGGATTCAGAAGAAAAATCTACTGTTAATCCCCTAGACGGATAATCGCGGTGAGCTGACTGCAGCCCTTCTGTGAATCTGCATGTCACCGTTTCATATTTAAGGGTATTTTAACTACACATTACAGGAGAATAGAGCTTTTTTTTTACTAAAAACTTCATTGTGCTGGATTCAGAGCAGTAAAAACATGACTGTGCAATTTAGTAGATTCTATATAATTTCCTTTAAGAATATTTGAATAGCCAGCCCACGTTAGATAACCTGTAATAACATTTTAAATGTACAGAAAGGTCTCTATTTAAAACGGTGGTTTTGAATATGTGTTTCACCATTAGCATGAATTTCTTAAAAAAAACTGTGGAACTTTAAAAAAAAAACAACTTTGTTTGTCATAACTAGAATTCACAAACGTGCCTCGTGTGTACAGCATGATTTTGCTGCCGGTAGGTTTAGACAAGCTCCAGCGTGCCTTCACCCTAAAACCACAAGCAGCTAAAACACCTCAACACACCGAGGTCTCTTCTATGGAATACCTGCAGTACAAAGATCTTCTATGAGCCTCCCCCTCGACACGTGCTCTGGACTGCTGGGCCTGTGTATGTGTGTGATCATAAAGTGAGTGGAGTGCCAGAGTTTGAAAAGGGCTCCTTGTATCTGGAAAAAAAACCTGCCTGAAAATGTTGTTTTTCCTCTGTATAGCCAAATGTCCTGTTTATTAATAGCTTAATTAGAAACACTTCACGTTAATGCATAATCAGCTAACGAGACTGCGACACTGTTCACTTAGTGGCTGAAATCCATGGACAGAACAACTTTTAGTTGCCAGTTCAGCAGGAGACCTTCAATAATGTAAGAAGTGTTAATTAACATTAATCAGCCAGCGCTGGCACCTAATTCAATTATTTTTGTGATTTGTGCTCATGTGTATAGAAATTCACACATACAGTCTGAACAAATTGACTCCATTTATTCTTAACATTTTTATTCTGGTAGTCTATAGATGAAATCAGTGTTAGTAAATACACAGTGAGAACAAACAATCTACAGTTAAATAAAGTAACCAGGACCTTCCCAAGATCATAGAGTAAGACTACATAATAACATGAAGTTATTATTCCAAAGTGTAGTACTCAAGTACAACTTTGAGATATTTGTACTTTCAGCTCACCTAAGTTCAGTTGAAATATAGCGTTGAATACAAAGTTCATGATCAATAATTTATTGCACATCTGCTCACGTCTGCGTCAGTGGGGATCATGAGATCATTGCTCCAACATGAGGCTAAGTTAAGATGATAGCAGGAAAATACAGTGGATCAACAGGAAATGCTGTTTCCTTTTGACACGAGCCTCTTATATCCAGACAGCGTTAAACATAAACAGAGTGTAGTCAACTGCTTTTTGAAATTCCTGTCTGTCTTGGTTTTACTCAGATATTAAGGTCTCTTTTTGTAAAATTGGACGGTGTGGTTGATTCCATGTCCTCCCGATGGATGAAGTCCAGAGGTTTTATCATCCCATGCTGGAGCTCCCTGAAACATTTAATGTGATGTTACGCGTGTGTGACATACATTTGTGTAAAACAGTCTCTTATGTTTGCAAGTGTGCACTACTACACCACTCACTGACACAGTCCTAACATTGTTACCAAAGCTATTGTCCCCACAAAGTCTAATACATGTACAAGTGGATTGTGACAATAATTTCCAGACTGTTTGAATCGTGTAAAACCACATGTTAATGTTGACATAATCTCAATCCAACAAATGCTGTCAACAAAGTAGAGTGTGTATTGAGCACAGTAGCAGAGCTGATTGATAAATGACGCTTTCCTTCATCCCTACCCTGAACTGTGTTACACAGCTACAGAGAGGAACACTTTAAAGAAGCCTGTGTGTCCACTCTGTCTTCTCCTCTGTCTTTCACACCGCTCTGCTACATTCATCGAGTCCCCAGAGATGTGATGTTATGAGCAAAGCTTGAAGAAACAGTAAAGATTGTGCAACATGGTCCACCCTGGAGCTGAGATTCCTAAACCACTGACATCATTCCTTCCTAGTTCCAGCACTGTAAAACAACGGAGCATACAGTGATGGAGCTGTACAGTACAACTATTGTAGTGAAGGATGCCCTTCAAAATACGTTTTAGTTTGAGGGGTGGATGTTGGAAAAGCCACAAAGACAAGTCATAAGTGATTATCTACAGTGTGTTTTCACTGGTGTTTTCCTGATGGAACAGATAACAACCATGAACACTTTGCTTTGCAGCTCTGCTTTCACTTTTAGTTTGCACTGTGTTTCCAGCTCAGTCAACAACAATACATGCAGTAATTTGAAACAAGCAAGATGCTACAAAAGTCCCTCACTCAGCCTGTTTCCAGCTGGAATGAGAACAGTACACAGACTGCTGCAACCTCAGGGGTTGAGTTTCGAATGCGAGCAATGTTCACTGCTGCAAACCCAATTCTAGTAATTCCTGAGCCATGGGAAGCACCAGGAGAGGGGACTTTTTGGACAGTAAAAAAAATGGCTCTGGAGACAAAATGGGAAGTTCCTGTTTTAAACTATTTGTTTCAGGGTTTCAGTATTGGGGGAAATGAGTCTAATATGTCTATTTAAAAACATTGTATCTAAACTTAAAAGTGAAGAGTATCATCTGCGTCCTTGTGCACTATGTTTTTAGTTAAATCTTAACAGAAGCTGATTTGGGGTTTGCAGAAGGATCTCAGATTGAAGCCCTGAAAACATTCCTTCTCTTCTCTGTCACCTTTCTGCTGACCTGAACCTGTCTTTGGTCCCCTGTGACTGTGCCACAGATGTAGTCCTTGAAGCAAGAAGCTGTAAGATGTTTGTGTGTACAAAAAGTGGTAATAAGGGAAGTGTCATATTGTGCCTCTGTGACCTTCCATGAGACAGCACTCTCAAACTCACTGCATCTTTTACAGATGTGTTAATGTGAGGATTGAGCTCCAGTTCAGATAGTGGGTGAGACTGCTGGTCCTGCCGACCTGGTCTGTTGTATTGATCTCTGCTACCTGCTGTTCTTTTCTCCCGGTGGAGGCGGATGACCATCCACCCTGTGCCTGGTTCTGCTGGAGCTTTTTCCTCTCCAACTACTGCTTACTCAGGTGGGACGGTTGGGTTAAATATTTTATGTAAGTATATTTTGTTACAGTGGCTTGAGATGACTTGTGTTGTGATTTGGCGCTATACAAATAAATTGAATTGAACTGAATTGAAATTAAAGTGACTGTATAGTGGATGTGTGCGTGGCCCTCAGATCATACTTACCTGTGTTACCTGACTAGTGTAAACCTGTCAGAGCCCACTCTGCACGTGAACAAAGCACAGAGGTTTTTAAGTCTTTAACACGAGGTGAAAATCATGCTCCTGGGCCGTCTGAGCTAATCTCCTTCCTTACGTCTCCTCTTTTTCATCTTTGCGGTGGAGTGAATGCACCAGCATGAAGGCCAAATGTGGTGAAGCTGGTGTGTTACGAGTATGATAAATGATCTTTGGCTAACCCAGACTTAAGGGAACATGCAATAAAAAGTATAGCCACACTCGAGCTGACAGTTTATGTAAGGCAGCTTTGCACGTCTCCTCTTGCACATTAAAATATTCCAACCTGACTCAGAATAGTAGCTAGACAGTGATGAATAATAACCAACTGTGCCTGATGCTAGCATCTTCTGGAAAATGAAACAACAGCTGTCCTTGAGGGAGCATCTCTACGCCCATTTTTTAATTCAGCACTGTATTTGTGAGACTTTTAATACTCCGTTCCTGTCCTGCAATGCTTTCTGACTCTTCTGCCCTCACTTCCTGCCGATGTAGAAGTTGGAAACCTGAATCATGCCGTTCTGCTTGTTGCTGTTGGGCAGAGAAATCAGTACATCAGTGCAACAGCTCTACTCAGCAGTGTAAGGATTTTCACAGCAGTGACTATCACTATCTCACACCATCGTCTGAGGATATGGGACCCGGCTTAACGTTTGAAAAAGCCTGCGCTTCTTAGCCTACCAACAGTGCCTGGCAGAAATGTTGGGCCCAACAGAACCCAAGCATTTCTCAGCACATGCAGAGTCATCACTGCAGAAAACATTTTGCGAGCTTAAAGTGGATGTGAATGTTATATCCTGCATCTTTTAATATGTTTTGAAATGCAGTTATAGCTTCACTGTGCATTTATGGAGTGTTGTAATTTAAAAAGGCCATAATGTGTAATGTTCAGCAGCACCGTGTGTCTTATATTTAATTATGTATGCTGACATTTTCTCAAAGAATTCTGGATGACTTGTAAGCTATTGAGAAATATCTCAGGAAAACATGACAGAAAAGGAACAGAACACAGAAAATGAGATTATTTCACTTCATGTGTGTCTAAAAATCTAATCCAGATTATTCTGTTGATGTTGATATACAGATACATATCATATGATCCCGATGAGTGATGCTACCTCTGTTACTCAGATCTCTTTTTTCCAACAGCATAATTATTTATCTCATTTGAATGATTACTACATGACTTGAGCTGGAGTCACGTATCATAAAAAGTCTTCAGTTACTCCTACTTTTACTACACTACATTTCAGAACACATATTGTGCTTTTTTTACTCCCCTGTGTTTTAGTTAGTTTTAGTTACTCATTACTTTGCATGTTCTCCAAAGTATAATCAACAAATGATTTAAGATGGGTTATTAAGCAATAGACAGTTGGCTGCACATAACGTGGTAAAAATGAGCCATTAAGTACAATTCAATATACATTCATCCATCCATCCATTATCTTTCGCTTATCCGCAGTCGGGTCGCGGTGGGTGCTGGAGCCCATCCCAGCAGTCTTTGGGTTCAATATACATCATTCTGCATAATGAGTCATACTTTCAGTAAATTATGATGATAATTCGTCTGAACTTTTACATAATAAAGTATTTTTACACTGTAGTAATGATATTTATTTCTAGTAACAGAGTTCTTTGACTTTTTCTTAAAATGTATTAATTTCCCAAATTTGGTCTTTGCGACATTTTTAAGTTGGAAACAGTTCTTTGCTTTTTGTTGTATTACTGTTTTGTTGAGTATATTGAGGAATAGAAGAGGTGAATAATATTAATATGATGCCTAAACATCTTGTTATGTTATGAGGCACACCTACACTAGTGGCTGCAGGCTGCTGAGGAAGTTGTCAATGTGGTCTTGTGGCATGTCCCCATCTAGGTGAGCCAGGAACGTGTACAGTTGGACAAAGGTGCTGAACTGGATCCTCGCAGCACCGCCCTCTTCATCCTCTGTTAGGATCTCACAGGCAATCTTCAGGGAACTCATGAGGGTCTGAAGAAGTGTGAACAGACACACAGAGAATGTGGCAGATTTTGTATGAGAGCAGACAAAAAAATACTAAAAGATGCATTCAGAATTCAAGGACTCATTGTATGGTCACAAGCACACACTGCAAATACATTTAAATGCACCAATCATGGCTCACAGACAGTGAGAAAAGCCGCCTAATCAATGTACAGCATGACTGCCCTCATGTGGCTGAAGTGCTCCAGACACATCGTTTCCAGCCTTCTGACACTCAGCACATACTTTTAATGCAGAGCTGCATTTCACATGCTTAAATATGTTCTCTTTGATCTCGCTCTGCTGCTCTGTCTGCATCTTCAGAGCAAAATCATTGGCCTAATAACTTGCAAAGACTGATGCAGTTGGAGAAGATTTATCCAGTCAATTTCTTTCTGGAGTCTGAGGCCCGTGAGGGAGAAGTCTGGATTACAGACGTCTGAATGTTGTCTAAACACTAGGAAAGTAGGCTGTGAGATGAGCAAAAAAAAATCACTGCTTGTGGGTCTCCAGCTGTGCTTGATCTCACAGTAGGTTTTAAGGCTCAAAGGAAGTAGTATAAAGTGGTATTAGCATTTATATCTGGCCTCCGACAACATCTCACCCCTCCCAGATTACTGCAGCCCAAGGCGAAAAATTCTAGCCAGTTGATTTCTGAGGTAAAGCAGCCCAGCTCCAGCATCATCTCCAGCTTATCCATGGGTAGACACAGGTTTTTCCATTTCTTCTGCAATTCTTCTTTGCTGCATGTTTGCCTAGGGGACAACTGGGATTGAGTAGATGAGGTAGGGATTAGAGGATCAGACTATCTAGTTGACCAGATGAGTGTAAAATAAAAGTAGTTTAGTATTATTTGTTGGAAAACACAGAAATCTGAGATATGAGGAATTTGGTAGTGATGATCTGTTTATCAGCAAGAATATCTACAGTTAAGGAAGTGTAATTATTGACAGGAGTACATCAGTAGAAGAGCATTAATGTCTCAACAGTTTCATATTTGAGTGAGGTCTGGGGCCATTATGTTCACAGACTTTTCTTACATGTCCACGTTTTCTTAACAGTTCAGAATGTAACAAGGTAAATAACTGTAATTATTTGTTTATTTTAATGAATCTTTCGCATCAAGATGCCATAGGATTTCTTACATAAAATCTGTTTTTAACAGGGCGGGGCTTCACAGACATTAATGGCAAAACAAAATTTCTACGTGATCGAATCTATGAGGTGCAATTCTGGTACTGCTGAGAAAATACCTGTTTGTGAAGAGTATTAAGTAGCCCTGGAGTAAGTCCAGTGTCTGTCTTCTGTGTGGCAACATTTATCTCCAGCCTGTCCTTGACAGGCAGACACTCTCCTTTAGACAGAGCACGGAAGTATCTGGAAGGGGAATAAGCACACACTTATTGTTTTATATGGTTTAATGCTGCCTGTCAATTATCTCACATGCCCCCTAAGCAAACCAGTCAACTTATAAAAGCAGACTATAAAAAATGAGGCATAAGCTGCCAGATCAAACCTGGCTAACCAGTGTAATAGGTTGTCATAACTATCATCGGCTGTATAAATCATCATGCATTGCAGTTTGATTTGTCTGACGTATACTGATATTCTCTAAAATGCTTAAAGGCATACTGTGTCTCATCTTACTTCTCAGTTTGAATAACATTATCAGTAAATGTAGAGCCAGCATGACTTTCAGCTATTCTAAAACGCAGCAGACCCTCGTTTAACTTAAATAGTGTATAGACATCTTGTAACACAGGAGACATTTTCATAGGTTTTTGTTATACCATATGTCTCACTTCAATGTCTTCTGCTGTAAACACTGACAAGCTGCATTGGCAAATAGAGAAGCAGAAGGAATGGTAGTACTAATGGTCAAAACTCTTCGTATTTTTGAATTCCATCCACTATGTTGGGTGGAGAAAGTTGGATAGTTTAAACACCGAACTAACATGGAGGCTCATGGGATCCAATTATAGTCAGTCAATGCACAGATAAGGAATGCACAGGTGAAAAGGGCTTGACTTTTTGTTCAGTGATGTGGCCTGGAGACACTGTTTATGGCGTTGCTTAGAGATCAAGACTGGAATAAACCACAAGCACATCTATCTGCTACATGAAACACTGTTGACAGAGATTAAGACTTACGCTGCAGACCACAGCCACAAATCCCTGGGCTGTGTTCGAATGGCTGCTTTAGTGAAGTTTTTGAGGATGTCAGGCAGCTCAGGAGGGATGTTGATTTGCTGGGCGCAATACATTGTGTCTGGAAGAGGCATGGCTGCAACATAAAACATTGCAAAATATTAAAATTTCCACGTTAGGCTGTAGGGCTAAAAGAAATTTTAGAGTGGTAACTCTTTGACCTCTTAAATTATCCAACACCAACATAAAAATTGAGTTTTGGCTCTTTGTGATTTGCTATCCAGTGTTGCTGTTATGCTCCAGAGGGTTGAGATGTGGACCATGAAACAACATTTAAGATACATGCTCAAAAAGATACAGATATTTATATTACCTCGCAGCAAGCAGGTCTATCTGTACAAAAGGAGCCATGCTATACATGGTAAGTTTAACTCTTTTTTATCTTTTTTTTACAACAAAAAAGGAAACTATATTATTGCTGGCAATAGTCATACAAGAGGTGACTAGTTGAATAGTTAGTTGAGCCCAGTAGCTAAAAGAACAGAGAGGTGGAAACAGCTGGTCACCAAAAGAATAACATTTTATTAATAAAGAAATACTGCTTTTTGAGGTGCTAGTTACCAGTTTATCGGAATTACTTTTGTTCCGTTGCTTCACGTATTTACCAAGCTAAATGATTTACTTTGTTCTTTAACGTGGTTAGCTTAAAATAACTAGCATTAAGTGAATCATTTTACTATTTTTTTCTGATATAACTCTAGCTGTCACTTTATATTTGCGCATTTAACTATAAGGTTACCTGAAAGGTTGACTGCCGAACGTATATTTAGCAGAAAAGTTTAGCAGAACTACGAGCTAATACAAGCTAAAATAGCGAAATGATAATTTATGCAGAACGTCTATATGTTGTAGCTCTGTTGCATAGCAACAGAGTTCTTCGTTGGTTTTTAAAGGTTACTGAGAAGCAGAATTACCGCCCCCTACTGGTTGAGAGATTGAACAAATTATCACGGTAATTTATGAAAAAAAAAGGCATCTCTGTTAGTCGATTATATTTGTATTGAGTCTCAGCTGTAAAATAAATGTAGTAGGATTTAAGTACCATTGATATCTCAATTTTGGTGGACGTGAAAAACAATTTCTATACTGTGCTACTGTCACTAACTACTCTAATAATACGAAACTGTAATTTTCAGCTTTGCCAAATGGACTGGCTGCAATACCTCGAGGAATAAGTCTTTGAAAATCTACTGAATGGTCACTGCAAGCATTACTGTAATTTGTAATCAAATAATAATGTGATACATTCAGACAAATATACTTGACAAACAACATTCTGTGTCAACACACATTTATTGAAATAATGCCATAAGCAGGCAAAACATCATATTGAAGATTTTATTATAAACAGTTTGTTGAAAATACAGGTTTACACAGACTGTGATTAGAAAATAAGAATACACCTACCAGTATTTGGTAACCAAACTGACGGGGACAATTGAAAAAAGCAGAGCACTCCTTTGAACATGACAAATCAAACCAAAGAGACATACTTGTGCAACAGGCACACATGCACATTCACACAAACACCATCAAGTTACAGACACTGGCGAGTGCAAATTTGTTCTAGCACATGTATAATCTGAGTTGAGTAGGTAGAAAATGCTTGTGAAATCCCTTTTCAGATTCTAATCTAATGAGAGCCATGGAATACATACAGGGCAGTATCTCCTCCCCCATGTTCTTAGAATGAAAGACAAGGCAAAACAATGCGTCTAAAAGTAATTATTAAACAATCAATAAGGATGGACTCTAGCAAAAACAACATGTGGACTAGATAATGGACTATCTTGAAGTGTTAGTCCCCCTTTACCTGTCCAAACTATCATTTGTTTTTTCACTTGATACAAAAATAAAACTGTACTTACCCCAAAACCCACCCTGGACATCCTCTTGTGCCTATAAATCTGTCAAGGATCAGATAACTCTCCCCATAGAAAGTTTCGAACAGGGGCTATGCTGTTCCCAACCAATTATTACCCATAATCCTCTTTGCGTTATCTTACCCTCTCCTGGATGAGACCTGGGGCGAAACTCATCGTTTGAGAGGCGCTCAAGTGCAGCTTTACAATTGACCTTTTGTGTTACACAAAAGAAGCAAACTGCACTGTCCACCTCAAAGCACTAAAGAAATCAGACTGGTTCAATATTCGGACTAAAGCAAATCCTCAAAAACTGTTCATGATTGACCCAGCTATGTATGTGGCTGGCAATCCCAAAAGCATTATAGCGCTACACATTATAATGGGCAAGCAGCATACTGAGGCCACGCAAATGACCACACTTAAAAGTACACAGTATCCAAATGTACCACCATATTGATTTTAATTCAGTTTTGTGTATTAAGACCCGTTTTCTCAAATGGGTTTGCTTTCTGTAGCTCTGATGTGTAACAACAGCAAAGGGTTCCGCAATTTGCAATCAGATTGAATATGATCATGTCAGTAGAACAGCAGAAGATACAGGCCAGTGTGTGAAAGATCATTTTTACAGAGAATTTACGTCCAAATTATTGTCGGGTTTATCACATCACGTAACACCTATATGCTTTGGGGGGGTCCGGCCTTACCCGCCATTAATCCCAAACTGGTCAGGTTCTGTCATTCTATGGTTCTATCTCTTGCCCCTTTTGTTACCAGCAGGGGGCTTCTTGAGCTGGAGAAGGGGCACTGCTGTGCCAAAGCCTGCAGCAGGTGGATTAGACACACCAAAGGTCAGACCGGCTGAGGGGTTGATGCCTGGATTACTGAAGTTGAAGCCTGAGCTGCTGCTGCTACCAAAACCTAGGAAAGGAAAAGAGGGCAGACAAAACATGAGAAAACAGGCATATAGAACAAAGATTAGAGATAAAGCAGCAACTAAAGCACCATAACGGAACAGGTTTTGTCCACGTGTTGTAAAAACCCACACCGTAAAATTGTTTTGTTCTGCTTGAACATTTGTGTAAAAGGTCTGCAAATAAAATGCATCCTGACAGAGATGCAGTATTCACACATTGTTTTAAAGCTCAGAATTTCTAGCTGCCATTCTGGGGGGTAGGTGTGAGGGAGGTATGTACAGTATGTATGTACCTGCACTTAGACTGCCTCCTGTGGGCTTACTGGTGGAGGAGAAGGCAAATGACGACCCCCCAGTCCCTACCCCACCAAATCCTGGCCCACCACCAAAACCTGTAGAAAAAGTTACATGGGAGTCAGTTTTGGGCTAAACAAAAATGAGGAGCAGCGCCTCTGAAGTGTGTGTCTGCGAAGATTCTCAGGCATCCAGGTGAAACAGTCTGGAAGTTGAGTCATGGCGTCTGGACTGAAGAAGCTGCTTGGACGAGTAGAGAAACGTTTTGACCCAACAAGCAAGAAGTTCACTCGCCACGACTCAAGTTCCGGACACACTTTAAGCAGGCATTAGCAAACACGTGGAAAAACAAACGGCACAACTTAATCAACTACACGCACACGCACGCACACACGCACGCACGCAGCTTAACTTCTGATGGGAGACTGCAGAACACTTAAGACTCACAGTCCCCCGCACAAAGCAAAGGGCAAAAGAGAAGAATGACAAGATTTATCCAAGCACGCCTTCTCGCTGTGCGTTCAGACCACCTGTTCCCACATTGTCATAATGTGGATTTCTCTGTTGACGTGGAACAGTGCAACGTATAGAACATTATTTTTAAAAAGCTAATTGTTGGTTCCTTTAGCAAAATGTCTCTTCATTAAAGACAATGACCCAAAGCTTTGTTCAGTTTTCCTGTGGCGTGAACGCACTTCCTGCACAGAGAGCAGGGGGAAAGAAAAAAAAACAAACAACCACCAAGCGTTGATTGCACCACTCTGCCAAACACACTGCAAATAAAAAGGCTGCTGTGCATTAGAAACTAGGAGGTGTTAGTGTGTGATAGTGTGCAGGGGAAAAATAAAATGAAACACTTATGTACAAAAATGCAGAGGTAATACCTCCAAGGGTAGAAGCGCCCAAGCTAGTGCCCACTGCTGAGGCAAAGGGGTTTCCAAACCCTGCCCCCAAAGGTGCCTGGGTCCCTAAGGCACAGAGACAAAGCACTTGCTTTACTCATGTGAACGCATTTTTGTCAACCACCCCCCGAGGTTAATTATTATCCTCATCAACTTGGAGAGAAGAGGCTGGTGCAAACATTCTCCGCGATTATCACGGCGACATCAAACTGACTTTGTCCTTTGTTGAGTATGCAGTGTTTCAAAAAGCAGCAAAATTATTCAGGAAGAAAGATGATGAGCAAATGGAGTCAAAAGGTAATCTGTAAATTGCAGCAGTGTAATTTCTCAATAAGGCAACACCGTATGTTTGCTGCAATACTCAAAAATACTACATGCATTTTAAAAATATTACATTCCAGCTACACAGTACAAAGTGTGGACCAATGCTGCTAGTTCTTTCACTCAGAAACTTGTCTTTCTTCCTCCATTAAATTTGTAAGTCATCCAATTAGTCTAAACTGTTAAAGAACTTCAGCTGAAAAGAAACAAGGACAAACGTTTCTTTGTTTAAAAACGGATTTATTGTCAATTTAATATGCAATTCCACTTACATAAAACACAAACAGTTTGGAACAAAATTGATTGTTAATTGCTAACTGCTACCGCATTTGACAAGTTTCCAAATTTTCAAGATTTCTCAGAGTGAATGAACTAGCACACACCAAAGAAAATGCATGACAATAATTGATTATAGCTTAAAGGCACACCATATAATATATTAAATATACTGTATCAACAGGCATTGGTTATATAGGTTTAAACACACTCATCTACAAGTAAAAGCACTCGAGATCTAGAGAAGAAATGAGTGTAAACTGGTCAAAGCAAAACAAAACCAAGTCAGTGTGGTCCAGTCTCGGGTCGTCCTTTCAACAGTAAATTGTCTGACCTCTGTGTTACACCAGTGTATTCTTAGACACAGTGTAAAAAGAGTCAGGGTGGTTTGAAGAAAAGAAAGAAACACAACACAAAGCTCCACTTTGAATAAGTCAACACAGAATTGCAAAGCTACAAATGTTTTTCTTCGTTGGATCGAGTCTGTTAGGTGACGTGACCGGTTAACATTACTGCAAATGACCCGTCTAGTTTTCAGATAAATATTGGCAAATCTTGGAGCTTGTCCAAGATCACAAACACGTCCCCAGGAAAACGCAGCCTGCAATAAATGTGCTTCCTGCAAGCCACAAATAGAGAAAAACACTACAAATAAGTCAAAGGGAGTCAATTAAGAGAGAATATGTAAATCTGTAGTCCGTAACAGCCGATCCCTCAAGTTTCTAGATTTTAATCTGGTCGATTGTGGAGAACCGATGGGATGAAGTCAGACACATGTAAAGACAGTGTGTTGTACACAAAACACACAATTCAGAATCACCCTGTTTCAGAAGTGTATGAACATTGTAGTAATAGTACTGTCACCAGGGGGGAAAATCCTTCACCCCCCCCCCACCCCCCCACCCCCACTTGTTTAAAAAAGGAAGGGTAAATGGGACCATTCCAATCGTTAAAATCACACTGGCAGAAATATTACTGACAGACACCCAATGTACAGGAATAAGGTAGCTAAAAATCCACTATAAACCTTTTAAGTCCAAAAGACTGTGACGGACCAATCATCACCTAATTTAATAGTCACTATTGTGGCAGGTACAGAGTCAAGTTTTTGGAAGACAATATGTCTGAGTCTAAGCTAAACTACACAATATAAAATCCTGGAAAGCTTTGGAATCCAGCACAGTCTAAAACTAGATTTGAATCCTACAAAAAAAGTTCAGAGTTAGTTATTAGAGGACTGGGATGTCCAAAGCAGCGGTTCATCAGTTAACCAATCAGTTAGTTGTGTTTACCAAGCACCACCGTAGCTAGCAGCAATACATGTACTGAAATGAGTGCTTTAGAGTCAAATGCAACCTGTTTATATCACTGACACTTCCAGTCAACGACGTTCTGTCCTCACAGAGTGAAAAATACTGAAATCTGACTAGTATCTACATCAATCAAATACTGTGTTTTTAATCATCAAACAGTGGGAAATCGAATCCTCATGCATTAAACAAAACGGACAAACAATCTGAGCACACTATCCTGTTTTGTTTGGCACTAATGTATTTTACTGGTACAGACGAACCAGTGTGAGCAGCAGAAGCAGAAAGAAAACTCTTCTCATCTGAACTACCTCCAATGAAATACCTGAAATTGCAACTTTTGGACAGCACTTTAAACTCTGCATTTCTACTGAACTAATTGTTAAGGGATTCAGCCCTGTTACACAAACACTAGCCCTTGGGTGAAATAGCTTAAATCAAGTAACAGTGGCACGGCCTCATACAACCTGACCATCTAAATGCACTGCAGTACGGAACCGTGATAACGCTTTTTCTTTGTCATTTGGAAGTTCCACAAGAACATCTGATTTGGCTCTTTGTGTACAATCAAGTGCTATGAACAACCATGCGCACAAACACACACACAAACACGCACTCAAAGGTCGATTTAGAACAGCAGTAGGTGACAAAGAACGGGACTATTTTACAACTGTCTGCCACATTCTATGTTTCAATATACAGCTTAGCCCATTAAATAGATAGATAAATTCAGTGCTGAGTTTTTTTTTTTACCTTTTACTATGTCCATTGAGACACAATCCTAAAACAAGCACGACCACGCACCACATGACATGTAGACGGGTCTTAGGAAACATGCCTCTAGCAAGTGCCACCCAACTGCATGGTTAGTGTTGTCCATGCTGTGATACTGGCCACCCTCTACTATATGTCAACTAACCATCAAGTCTCACAATAAATAAAAAACAGAGATAAATATGTAAATAAATACTAAAGAAGCCAAAACATTCACATATGATCTTGTAGAGAATAGCCAATAGCCATTTGGCAACAGGGATGGAAATTTGACTAAAAGTTCCTATTATTGGCATTTCTGGTTTCAGCCATAATGTAGTCAAGTGCTCAAACCTAAAGATAAACAGACTTACAAAGCTATGAGTTCAAAATAAGCATAAGAGTTCAAAACGGAGCACTTCATAGACAGTTGGAAAGACACTGGGTTGCAATAAAGAAATGAATGCATCTGACTCCAGATCTATAAAGTATAACAAAGTACTATAAAAGGTGTCATGCACTCCGATCTTAAATACTGTGGCAACAGAGGGCGCCAGTGCCCCTAAAGCTAATAGTTAGGGTAGAATCTGTGGTTGAAAGGTGACTTTTTGTTACATGTGAAAATGTGTGTACCATGCTGCCTTTAAACATTCCTCCAATTATAAATATTGCTTTTGACTTTGTCATTCCTACATCCTAACTTTACAAGAAATAAAAAAACAGCAGTAAAATGCCTGCACACATAGCTTAGTTTGTTCATTGTGGGTGGCCTGATACGACAGGCCTACAAATCAAAGCCTGCAAAATAAAGGCCGGCATTTTAAAACCTCAGAAATGTGTCAACAACCATAACGGAAAACTGGTTCTAACGGTGTTTTAGGTGTAAAACGTTTAGTAAAAGTTCACTGTGTGTCAACTGACAGTGCTGAAGTGACTGAAACAGTACAGCTCAGGTCTATCATTAGTGTAGAGAGGTTCTGTAGTAAAATGTGGCTGACACTAATCTGGGAGTATGCAGTATGTGTAATCAAAATGTGCAGTCTTCACCTGTCTTTTTACACTGCATACCAATACTGTGCAGCGTAATATTTAATGATTCATCAGTAAGTAGGAATGGATTGTTACAAGCTGACGTAAGCCTTAAATTAAATTGTATAGAAAGCATGTAGATCTTGGCTTAGACTGGGTCCACTACTGAGACCCTGAAGAGACACTGTAGTCCCCTACACGGAAAGGCCTATTAACAGTTGGTCTAAAGAAGAAGTTTAAATGTCTGAAATAGATTAACAGACCCAAACCTGACTGATTATTCATGTTTGCTGAATGTAAATAACCCGTGAACATTTCAGGCTCATTTAAACACCCACTGAATAAAACAGAATCCTAACAAGATTCAAGTGAATATAATTGAAATATCTGGACCTCTCCCCCCCAATATGTCATAACTCATTTGGCTCAAATACCAGATCTAACATCACATTAGAGAAGACACAGAGAAGGAGAGAAATTAGGTAAAGGAATCCATTATATATACACTCGGTACTACTGAGAGTGTAGATCACATTCTCACAGGTACAGGCTTGGCACCAACACTGCCAGATTCTGGTGTTCATGTCTCAGTAGCCTCATTCTTGTACTGTAAGGCGCATTAGAGTTATTAACTAACTCTTAAACAAAGTCATAGACAAGATGGTAAGGCAGAACAAAGATTTCCTTTCACAGGATAAAGTACAGACACAAAAGCTAAAGCTTCTATGTTTCCTAATTTTTTTAGTCAACCTTTCTGCTCTCAAAGTGTCTATTGTTAAAGCTAATTCATCCTTTCCTCTTTACAGATTCTTTACTTTTTTCCTTCTCTCGCTTTCCTTCTCTTAAACAAGACAAAGATAGGGCAAACTTTCTAGAACTTGTAGGCAGTCAGACCTGGAGTTGGCTGCTGTTGCTGGGTCAGCGTGGCTGCCATTGCAACCGCTGCAGCATTGGGCACACTGGAGAATGGGGCAGGGCCAGTCGTGACTCGAGGCGTGCTCTGCCACTTCCTGCCAGATGTGCGTTTGGACTCAAAGACGTCCGTGGAGTCCTCCAGGAAGGCTCGGCGATAGGAAAGGTACTGGTGCTTTAAGATCTGCAACACAAGAAATGACAGAGGAATACAAATATTTGTTTGAAATCGGGACCACAGACATTATACAAACATCTTCAGATAAAACTGAAGGTACAAAAACTGACCTTGACATTTTCATGGACTGACTGGAGCTGGGCAGCTTGTGCAACAAATGTCTGATACAACTTCTGCATGGCCAAAGTCAAGTCTGGGAACAACACACGCACACATATGTCTATTAATTTAAAACATAAAGTATAGATATTTTACCTACTTCCAAAAACAAATGTCCTCTTACCCTGAGGAGTGATGTGGGAGCCACTGCTCTGCGTGGTGAGGTGGTTTTCCAGCTCTTCTATTTGTTGTCGATACTGCTGCAGCTGCACCTCAAACTGCTCTATCAGACTGCGGAAATAACTGAAGACGCAAAAAAAGAAATCTAATGTTGAATTTGTTTCCTTGCCCATTATTAGCACTAATTCTACATATTAATACATACATATACATATTAATGCCAATCAATGTGAAAATCACAAAGATGACAAGGATTTTAATACACTATACTGTGCAGTACAAACAAAGATTCTAACTCTTAGACCTACCCCAACCCCCAATGTCAAACCTCTACATCCACAGAAAACTGTATCTGGTAGCTTACTTACTCTGATGGAGCAGTGTTCTCGTGTTGAAGTCCAGGTGGAGTCTTTTGTGTACGCAGTGCTATGTCGGCATTTTTCAGCTCCTTAAGAGAAAAAAAAAGATAAAATGTTACATTTCTGTAGAGAAAGATTCTTCTTTTAACTATACATTTTCATAATTAGTTTTTCATTTCCCAATTCTGTAAAACACCAGTGTGAAGGAACTAGGCTCGTCTACTGTTACACCCTTGGCAAAATATAACATTTCTATCTTGGAATAGAATTTAATTACTGTCACTGAGTAGAATTTATACTGCAAATAGTACATGAAACAGTACATACAACATGCAAGACCATGTGTAAGGCTATTATGTTATGCCAATTTGCAATGAGATGTACAACACTGGATGTTTTACCACAGTAGACCCATCAATTTATTAAATCTATGCAGAAAGAAGAATACATATAATATAGTTATTACGCCAGAAAGTTAGGCCTGTGTGCAGACGTTGCCCATTTACCTGTGCTGTTTCAAGCTTTAGTTTGTCAATAGCCAGAGCCTGGCGCTGCAGACCACTTGCACTGACAGAGAGAAGTTGTTTAAGGCTCTTGATGTCATCTTGGACTTTGGTAATAGCTTTAGATGACATCCGGCTAATGTCCTCCTGAACTTGTTTCTGCTCCTTCACAAATTTTCTATCAGAGGAGATGAAAAGAAAATACACACCACAAAATATTTTCAGCAATATTAATAATAGTAATAGCTACGAGTGACTATTTCCTGTTCTAGCCAATGTGCCCAAACACTGTCTCTCGTCTGCACGTCTCTCTACGTACACATACACCACTTACTGGAAATTCTCCACATCCTGACAAATCACAGGTGGCAGGTTCTCATCTTTTAAAGCTTTACTGTCCCTGTGCAAGAAAAGGGTGAGTGTTATAAATTATTACGACAATCCGAGTAGTTCTTACAAAGACAATTAGTAAAGAACCAGGTATATGCTGGTTAGCAAGACATACTGTGCATTGGCTCCAGATGATGTGTCACTCTTATTCTCAGAGGAAGTGCTAAAGTCAACTCCGCCTAAGCCAATACTGGGAGCAGGGGCTGCTGATACAGTGGTGGAGGTTGACAACAGAGAACCAAGCGTTAACCCACCTCCTCCAAGAGTGGTCTGACCCAAACCTGCAACAGAAAGTAAGAATAATTTATAGCAATGCAACATTAAAGACTGCGAACTATTTCCAAATCACTCTTCAGATGATAAGGTACATAAAAACTGCAGGTGTTATGATTTAATTTTAAAGAAAAGTCATGGTGCTACTTGGTACCACTAAATGCCAAACAATTTACTGATCGACTTAACAAAAGATACAAAGACTTTTAAATAGTTTTTACTATAAAACTTCAGCCTTGAGATTTGACTTTTCATTTGCATACAGTCATTACCTTTATATCATAATGAACTGCACTTTATGCACAACTCTTATTAAGATCTGATTTTTTGATCTTACTTGTAGAAGGTAGACTTGTATTGGAGAACAGAACCCCGCCTAGTGATGGGCCTGTTGAGGCCGCTGGGGTGGTTGTGGCTCCAAGACTAAGAGCAAAGCCTGTACCTGCAGGCTGTTGTGAAGCTGTCGATGTCAGGACAGAACCAAATGCTAAACCTGTCCCAGCAGGGGCTGTCAAGGAATTGGTAGTGGTGGTAGTGAGGGGGAAGGGTGCTGCTGAGGCGGTGGGCTTGTTGAAGGCCAAGCTAAAACCAGTGGAGGCAGGCCTAGTGGCTGGGGTACCTGAGAGAAAACACAAATGGTGACAATCAAATACAAACTTATTCACTGACATAACATGAACTTGTTTCAAAAAGGTCCTAGAAACACAAACGTACCTAACGTAAGGCCGGTGGTGGGTGCAGCTGAAAGAAAACAACACATCATAAGACAAGGTGGCAGCTGACATGTTGTCTATACAGGACTGATTTTCAGCTTCCTAGTAGTTTTCTTTCTGTGCGACATTACTTGAGGCAGGTGTGCCGAGAGGGAATCCTCCTGTTGGTTTCTGACCAAATAGATTTCCTCCTAGTCCAAGAGATGGGGTGGTGCTGGTGGTCGAAGCAGGGGTGGCAGGTGTTGTACCCAGACCAGTCCCGAAAGAGAAGCCACCAGTACTTGCTGCAGGTGCACTGAAGAGGAAAAACAGTAAATTTACTCAGTACAGTAAGGTAGATTTATTAATTTTCTCCCTGAAATTCCTATAATTCAGTTGTCACATTTTTGAAAACCAGTTTATAACAAAATGTTTACTTTACAGAGCTCAGACTTACATACACAGACTAGAACGTATTAGTTTAAAAGAGATGCACTTAAAAATGTGATATATTAAAGTTAATAATCGCATTTATTAATACTATCAGGAGAATCCATAAATACTATACCGTGCAGATATCTTTAGACAAAAAATTATATTTACTCATTCATTTGTTACAGTAACCAACTTTTATAACGCTAATAATTTTTGGATTATTGGTGATTTTTAAGAGTGAATATCATTCGCTAAACCGTAGAAAGATTCAAAAGATGGCACAAAAATAAAGCATGTTAATTAACGTTACCGGCTAACGACAGCTTAACTCTAGCTATGCTAACGTTAGCCATGGCAGATATTTGAAGCGTGTCCTTACCTAGTGGCGGTGCCAAATGTGAATCCACCACCTGTATTGGTGGAACCAAGAGTCCCAGATGCAAAGTTAAAGCCAGACATGTTAAACTAAACACGTTTAACTCTAAATGACTATTTGGACATCACCCCTAAATGAAGACACTCAGCATGCAACGCAGCATTACAGCTAACACGCTAGTTAGCTTTGAAAGATGTCCACGCGACGGCCAAGTGCACCGTCCTGTCTTTACTCAAAACTAAATCTGCTTTTACTAAATGATCCTGGACTGTTCAACTGCAGCCGCCTGTTTCACTCATTTAAGTTTTGTTAAAACAACAACAACCAGACAGTCCAAAATAAACTCTCGCTCGATGCTACTTTTTCTATTGCCCGCCTGGTATTTCCTTAGGCTGTTGCATTTCGGGAAATCGCTTTCCAACAACTACATTTACCGTTGTCTCTAGCGCTGATTTTGAATTACGTCATGCACAGTGAAATAGCAATAATAAAGTAAGAAAACTATACTGTACTTCAGACATGAAGTATTTCATAAACCCGAGTAACCATTTTATTGCCAAAATTGCCAAATTAAAATACAGTTGTTGACTTTTTATTTAAAGAACGCAATCAATAATGGAAGATGTCTGAAATGAACAGCTGTAGAAATGTCATCACTAATCCAGTTGAAATTCGTTGTTACAGATATAAATATATATTCTTTTTAGGATCAGGGACATTAATTAAATCTCTAAGCATCTGAATAAGCAGAGTTTATTCAGCAGAAATTTACGAATCTGTGTTAATGGAAGACTGGAGTGTTGAACTGACGCTACAGTTTAAGCAGTCGAAGAAGCTGGGAAAAGATAATTTTTATCAAGTAGAGACAGACCACCACTTTCAGCTGCCTTTGTCGATCACGTGACCAACCTTTGGTACGTCGTAGCGGTCCATCGAGGGTCTCCTCTTTGAAAAGGCCTTCAAGATGGATGCCCACAGAAACAATTCCGGGTCAAGACACGTGAAACTATAAAATATTTGGAACACGGATTGCTAAGTGCAAAGAAAGTTTGTGTAGTTTAAACAACAATTTTTTTCTGTGGTCTGACAAAAAAGGCTAATAACACTTGCTAAAACAGATATAGATCGTTTATAATCATCCCTAGACTCTTTGGAAATTGTTGATTTGATTATATTCTAATATAGTAAATAGTCATCGTAATGCTGAGAAAGAGTATTTTTCTGTCACCTTTTACCGTAGCGCTAAACAGTGCTACGTCTGCTTAAGTCAATCACATGACCAACCCCCTGGACGTCGTAGCGGTCCTTCGAGAGTCTCTTCAACGTTGTCCAGTGTTTGGTTCCTAAAGAATCCAAGTATACAACAGAAGAACACAACGTGGTTCCGGCTTTCCTTTCAAGATAAAAGCGTACTTTAGCCTTTTAGGTAAGACACGTGCATCATCGGCATTTGCTCTATTTATTTTAGCATGATTTATTTCGATGCTGTATTTTTTATAATTCCTTTCCTGTTTTGTTTTACACTGTTACAACAGAATTCCATCCATCAAATGGCTCTAGCCAACGCTGTATTTTTTTACTTCCTCTCTTCTGCTATGAGGACAATTCACAGAGGCACAACACAATTCAGAAACAGCTTTCCCCCAGTTCAACTCACAATAACTATCTACACCTTTCTTTCTCAATAAAATCTTGAATCTTAAATCTTCTGTGCACCTTAAGGTCACATTATACGATAATATCAGTGCTGTCAAACAAAAACAATTTTGTTTTTATAGTTGTTATTTATGTGTATGTGTTTTTCTGCTTTATTACTTTTTAGTTTTGCCAAAAAATCATGCTTTACTAAAAGTCAATTGATATATTATGGTTTTCAGTTTTTAACCAGTCACTGCACAATGCAATATCAATTTGATATCTATCTGGTTGTGCATCTTATTAGGCAACTTAATGTATGCTTTAACTCACACATTGCATTCCTAATGATTTTGAGTAACACAAGAATGTGTATTAATACAATGTGTGTTGGCTCTGTTTCTCAGCTTTGATAACTGCACACACCATCCACATTTTCTACAAAAGATTTCTAAGAAGGGGCACATGCCAAGTGTCACATGGACTAACTTACTATAAATGTCCTCTCTTCCTCGTCAGTACTGGATTGATAATGCTGCTTGAACTCCAATATTTTTCTGGCAGCAATTTTGTCTATAATTTAAAGTATTGTAGTTCTAATTTCCAGTAAGTTTGGAACCAAGGACTTACTTAATATTTTGTTCTAGGAGTTTAATCAAATTAACTCATTATTATGGGACATGTTATCTGTGCAATTTACCAAGTGAAACTAGGCTTAAAACGACTTAATATCATCTTATTACTAATGACTAACAATAACAATGGAATGTTTTTAGGAAACATTTTACACATCCTACATAAACTCGTGCTTTAATTTTGAAAGTCCGGCGCCGCGCGTGTCGGCGTGGTTGCCAGGTCTTGACGCGAATGGTTGAGTGAAATAATTGACAATAAACACATATCGTATGCCGTCGACAAACTAAGGACGGGCTGTGCAGCAGTGTGAGCCGTCACATTATCAATGATACACTTATCCCCGGACCGTGTCGTTTGAAGCTTTGCGGTCACTGACAGCTGTTCCTAGTCGGAGAAATGGAGCACATCCGAACACCAAAGGTAACGTTAGCTTACATTTCTAGCTCGCTGCAAATGGATGCAACTGAGTCGGCAGCTCGGCCTTATCTTGTAGGGTCGTTTTTCTTCGTAATGCTTGCATGTGGTTACGTGTGCCAGTTGTGAATATTTGGATTAAGCGTACGTGGATCCATGTGCTAGCATGACGGCTAGCAGGTGTCGCCAGCAGCTCGCAGGATCAAAACGTGACGAGCATCAATGACTTGTTTTGGGTTTTTTCTCTCCCGTGTAGCAGATAGCTAAGCTTCCCTTTGTAATGTTACTATTCGCACGCCCCGTGAGTCATGATTTATTGACGTTACTGTCAAACCGACAGTTCAATCAGATGAAAAAAAGCAAAAGGAGAAACTGGACGCTTGAGCTTAGCTGCACATTTTGTCGTACCCAGTCCATCACCATCACTCCTAACCACTTACTGAAGACCACATTTAGATTAAAGCTGACATGCTGGACTGGACCATCGCCAGTGTTTATTTCAGATTCAACAGGCTTGAATACAGACGGAACACACACACACAAAGAGTCACTGTCCAGAGACTTTTGGACTGTATCTGCATCATTCAGGTGGCTCTCCATGTAGGTTTCTAACAAATGAGACTGTGATTTAAGCCTTTTGAGCAGATGTCTTTGTGAGGGCGTGTACACTGAAAGGTGAGATGTCTTTCATTGTGCCAGGGAGCATTGTGATCTAATTTTCAGCTCCTAGATAATTGCACATTGCAGCCAAGTACGTGCAATACTTAATATTTGCCAAAGGACTAAGGATAGGCTGGGATCAAGTGGGTGTGAATGTGTGCAGGTTGGGTGTGTCCTCACTGTCTTAAGTCCTGGATTGTTGATTGTTGAGAAAAGAACACAACATTATTGCTCTGCAGAAATGGCAAACATGTCCTGTTATTCACAACGCCTGCTGGTGCTGTCGTAGGTGTAGATGACATTGTGATCAAGGTGCTTCAGAAATGAGTTGACGCTCCTTTTTAACTAATTCACATGCAGTTTTAGAGCTATGTGGTGGTTGAATGGCTGCATAATGTAAAGTACTTTGAAGCACATCATCCAATTTCTTAAGAGATGGAGAGAGTGCTCTTTCCTTCTCGCTTTCCTTCTCTCTCACTGGCTCATTGACTCGCATACACCCCTGACTTCCTGTGTGTGCAAGGAGCTCTGCCTACGACACAGGCTATTGGTTGCTGGGAGACGGAGACCTCAAAAGTGTCATCATGTCAGAGAGTGACAGGAAAACGGAAACAAAAGAGAGGATGTCTGAGTCAACAAGAGAAACGCTGTTGTGTTGAATCTTGGACTTTAACAGTTTGCAGCTCCTGCTGCCAGCAGTTCAGGAGTCATTTGGTGGTACAGCAGACAGTGTGCATATACTAATAAGACACACACGTTAATATTGTTGTTATATCTCAGATGTTATGGAGGTGTAAATGCATGTTGTGGACCACAGAAAGATGTCTGTGGTATACCACAATGCATTTTTAATAACCACTGAACTATGTGGTGTATATGACTTGAAGTGGTAAAGATTAGTAAAATCAATTATTACATTAATCATTAAAGTTTTTTATTTTTTAATATCCAGAAATCATTTGTCATATTCCTTATATTGAAACTGGCTGATAGGGAAGGCCAGGTGGTCAGGATTAGGTGGTGTGCCAGCTGGAACCAGTACAAAGAGCCACTTGAGACAGTTTTGCGTTTCATTCCTAGCCATAACAAGATTCTGTTAGTTTTTCTTTTTTTTCCAGTATATCTAATATTTAACTTTACTCCCTGCAGAAATGTGACGTTATTGTTAACAGCTAACCAATTGCTGACATGTCAATTTTGCAGGTAGAGCAGGTGCGGCTGGTGGATCGCTTTAGCAACAAATTTACAAATGGCACACTGTACCTCACAGCTACGCATCTCATCTTTGTCGAGAGCAACTCTAACAATTCAACATCTGCTGGACAAGAGATCTGGGTAAGTGTGGTAGTGACTGTATCCTCCCAGTGCCACAGCTGTCATTAGTAATGTCTTTTTTAAGATACAGAAGTTGTTTTAGAATACACCTCAGGTATTTCACTGATGAAAATGTGTGAAAAAATCTGCTTTAAATGACCATTTAACAGAAATCTGAAAGTTGGCTCATGGCAACTGAACTTCCTTCTTGTTAGGCCGTCCAGTTGTCATGACGCAACCTCCAGATAACTTCACCGACATTCTGTTGAGACCTGAACGGCTGTATTGTGCAGGTGCTGGACAGAAGGAAACAATGTGCAAGCTTGTGTGTGGAAAGAGGAAGTAGGGTAGAGTTTCAAAAGCCTCGTTAGGGTCATCGGGGTGTCCTGTTTGTGTTTGTGTGTGTGTTCTTCCTCCATCTCAAACAAGACGATTACTGTTCCAGCCTAATGAGAACTGGTTGATCGATGTCTGGTAGAAACAGTCTCCCTTAATAATATTACGCTGACAACACAGTGACACCAAGAGAGTCCAAGAAACAGACGCTCGTAAATAAGGACATGTACACAGAGGATCATGGGCAGTAGCACTGCACTTTTACCATGGTTTTACACAATGTAGTGATAAAGTGCTCTGGTATTTACTTAGCTGCAGTGGCTTTGGCTGCACTGTGGAAATTTTGGCATGATATAAACTGCTTTGTGCAGCAGATCCAGGCCACGACGTCCCACCATCCTTCCTGCTTTATATGCTGAGAAAAGGGAACATTTCCTTTTCCTCTTTGTTTTGGGGCTTATTCACTGCGGTTTGGTTTGGTGGATTTAGTCGTTGATGTATGTGCACAGGCCATATTTTTTTATGTGTCTGCATTTATTGAGGTGATTTTGAACCACTTTGTAGATCAGAGTGACAGTAAATTATTTAAACAGGTATAGTTAATATTTATCTCAACAGCTGCTGAGATCAGCATTCATGCTGTAAGTGTGTCTGTGTGTTTCACTAGTAGTAAAAGTGGTAAACACTTGCTGTGACTTGCCATGGTTGGAATCCCTATGGAATTGAAACCATGGAGCCAATTTGTTCTACATTCGGTACTGTTTCTGAACGCCTCATGAAAGGCTGCTGGCATACTTTTTCTACAGATAAAACACACTTCTCTAGCACAAAAAACCTCCAGAGAATGATTCCAACACTTGAAAAATGTAGAAGACGCATCGCTGACAGAGGCCGCTGTATTCAGATTTGTTGCTCGATTTAGATTAAACAAGCATTCTTAGGGGCAACGTCAGTATAGTTTTACAAAGTGACCGGCCATCCACTGGAATATTTATCTCTCTGTCTTACATCTTTTTGCATCTTTTTCTCTCCCTGCCTTCTTTGCAGATTTTGCACCACCACATAGCCTCTGTGGAAAAGCTCTCCCTGACCACCACTGGGTGTCCTCTGGTCATCCAGTGCCGTAACTTCCGGGTGGTTCATTTTGTGGTACAGAGGGAAAGAGACTGCCATGACATCTACAGCTCGCTCCTGCATCTTCTGCATCCTGGTGGGTTTCAGAAAATCTGTCAGCGTCTGCTTTTCCTTTTCTTACGGAGCCGTGTCCTCTTAGCAACATCTTACATACAGTGTTTTATGAATGTTCTCCTCTGCCCAGTGTCCTACGAGGAGCTCTATGCATTCTCGTACAACCCCAAACAGAATGACCAGCAGAGAGAGGAAGGCTGGCAACTCATCGACCTGGGAGCAGAGTTTGAGAGGATGGGCGTCCCTTGTGACCAATGGCAGCTCACTGATGTCAACAGAGATTACAAGGTAGTTTTATACAATTTCTAGGACGTCTTTGTTAAATTTGATTGACAAGCACATTATCCTCATATAGTTATGGTTTATCTCATTGTAATTCACAAACACAACACAGCAATACACATTTTAATGCTTTATATGATTACTAATCAGAAAAAAACTCTATGCTTAGGGTAAACATAAGGAAATATGTGTGACAAAATAAAACTGGATTTACTGGCAACCATTGAACCTTGGTTCTGTCTGCCATAAACGCCACCCATCACATGGGAAAAAAGTTCAAAGAGTAGGCGATGGGTTACTCTGGCAGTATGCAAGGTGCACATTCTTGCACAGTTACATTAGTGTAAAAGAGTAAACAGTTGAATTCAACCACACATTTTACTCATGTACGTGCAAAACCTGGTAGTAGAGCTTCGCTGTTGAATCCTTGGCTAACTATATTTTATGGTTCAGAGCATCTAATACTGGCATTTGCACTCTGTGTGTAGAGTTTGTGATGTATGTGTCTGCATTGCGTTTGTTTGTCCAGGTGTGTGAGACATATCCGCGGGACCTGTATGTTCCCATCACAGCCAGTAAGCCTATCATTGTGGGGAGTTCCAAGTTCAGAAGCAAAGGACGCTTCCCTGTGCTTACATACTTCTACCAAGAGAAAAAGGTATTTTAAAAACTGTAATAAGAAACACAGTGTCTGTATTTCATATTTATTTGATTGTTTTGAATGTTAAAACATGGACACACCACAAGGTGGCACTAGTGGAGAGTCCATAGAATTATTCAAACTGAAACTGCGTACTTCCTGGATTATGTAAACGCCCTACGCAAATTTAACAGTGAAGCACAAATGCGTTCACGTCTTTCCCTTTTTTTTTTATGTACCTGAAATCAAAATTGAAATTCTTATTACAATCCACTGTCACATGGACAAATGAGCAGACATGACTGTAACTGAGCGCCGCAGAGTTAAATGTGTAAAACACGTTGGACAGCAGTAAAAACAGGAACTGACTACATTTCCAAGAATCTCAAAACTTTTAGAAGAACAAACCTTTGCTTTGTAAATTAAATGAATTCAGTGCGAATGCTGCTGCAGTCAAAAACTACCACACAGATTCAACTGAAATGTGACCAATGTGTGTACACTAGAAATAACAGAAGGTCACCCGGTTTCTTCCAAAGCCTCTCAGCGTATTCCTTCCTGTTCGGCTTGGACAGATGCTGATTGTGAAATTCTGAAGCTCCCTCTCTGTTATTGTTCTGCTCCATGTTTATTTGTAGTGGGTTGAGAGGTGCCTACAGCGATCGATCACAACCCTTTCAGGCTTAGGTTGCATTGTTGGATGCTGGATATGAACTGAATGTGAAAGTGGCGCACGTTTTAGTTTGACACATCAGTGGAAAAATCAGACCCGAGGCACTTGTGGGCAAAACAATTAGATTTGGGATTATATAAGCATTTGATGCGAACATAGACTTTCTATGTATCAAACTGTTTGGGATAGCATCTTCTGGGGTTTTTAGCCCAGAAGATGCTTTTTTTTTCATAGGCTGTATTGTATGGAAAGCAGTGGAAAAAGAAAACTAAAAAGTGCTGCCTGCTCTGTTCAGGTGAGAGAGAGAGAGAGAGAGCTAGAGCAGGTTTCTGATGGCATCATCTACTCCAACTGTACTATGTACTGTAGTGGGTCCAAAGATGTTTCCACTTGAGGCCTTAAGCGAGTCAGAACTTTCATGACATGTGAGGTGAGAGCGACTAGTCTCTGAGTAGTAGGAGCAGCTGGAGGTGAACACGAGACATGATGACATGAAGCTGTGGGGAATAAAATGCAGGGGGACAGTGGTGGCATCATATGATCATATATACATTGTGTTTGACTATTGAAGGCTCTTGTTCTGTTCACCCAAACAGGCAGCAGTGTGTCGATGCAGTCAGCCTCTGTCTGGGTTCAGCGCACGATGCTTGGAGGACGAGAGCATGCTGCAGGCCATAAGCAAAGCCAATCACAACAGCCGATTTGTCTACGTCATGGACACTAGGCCAAAGGTAAGGTGGTGGCAGCTGTTCAGAGCCACCGAATGATATTTGTTAGAATATTTGTAAAAAAAAATCTTTTTCTATCCTTCAGTTGAATGCTTTAGCCAATCGGGCAGCGGGTAAAGGCTACGAAAATGAGGACAACTACTCCAACATCCGCTTCCAGTTTGTCGGCATCGAAAACATCCACGTAATGAGGAGCAGCCTGCAGAAGCTGCTGGAAGGTGGAACATTTACCGCTGCACACACGAACAGTAATGATACGTGCATAACGAACGAGTGATTGAAAGCGTAGTAGTCGGTGAACAGTAAATCTGCCTCCTGTCCACCGTGACGTGGAGTGTTTGCCCCCTTCCTGATGTTGTCACACTATGTGCCTCTCAGTTCTAGGGACTCGCTCTCTTTCCATGAGCGACTACCTGGTTGGCCTGGAGAGCAGTGGCTGGTTGCGTCATATCAAGGCCATTGTAGATGCAGCTATCTTTCTCGCCAAGGTACCGTTTTCACTTTCCTGCCCTGAGCAGTTAATTACATATCACTGTTGTTTTAATTTAGGATGCTGCAGTGTTTTTGTGTCCTGCTTGTATAAACAACATTATAAATGTAATCAAATGAATATCCACTTTCTAATTATTGGATACTAGATGGCTTTTTTATTATTGTATCACAGTACCTTGCTGTCTCTCCTTACTCTTTATACCAGGCAGTGACGGTGGAGGGAGCCAGTGTGTTGGTCCATTGTTCTGATGGATGGGATAGAACGGCTCAAGTTTGCTCCCTGGGGTCACTGCTCATGGATCCTTACTACCGTACCATCAAGGGCTTCATGGTACAAGCACGAAGACACACACACACACACACACACACACACACACACCAGTTTACTAGTGACGTGGAAATGAACTTTCTCTTCTTTCAGTGTTTGCTTTTTCCCGACAACTGTCCTTTAGGTACTGATAGAGAAGGACTGGATCTCCTTTGGTCACAAGTTTGCAGACAGGTCAGTGTTGTGGCGATTTGAGCTCGTCCCAGCTGCACCTCCTAACTGCATTTTTCCAGATTCTACAGTTTATTCTGCCCGTCCTGTATTTGTAGGTACAACATACGTTACATACTACAAAAGAGTAGCTTTGGAAATGACTGGAAACCACTCCCGTGTTTCTCTTGGCTGTGAGCTTGAGGTCATTGTCAGGTCTCAGGCACCGTTTTTGGCTTTATTCACCATTGCCACAGGTCACCTCAGTGCGGCTCTAGACATATATCAAGAAAAGTTAAAGCAAGCAGGTTATGACTAAATGAGCAAAGCATTGTTTTTTGATACATTCAAATCAATTCAATCCTATATCTCTAGGTGTGGCCAGTTGGATGGAGATCTGAAGGAGGTGTCTCCCATCTTCACTCAGTTCCTAGAATGTGTGTGGCAGCTGACAGAGCAGTTCCCACAGGTATGAGCGAGTGTTTGAGCGACATGACGCGTATCCTTCAAACACAGTGTGTGTGTGTGTGTGTGTGTGTGTGTGTGTGTGTGTTATGTTTATTTAACGGCATTTCTGTCCTTAGGCGTTTGAGTTCAGTGAGTGGTTCCTGCTGCAGATTCATGAACACGTCCACTCCTGTCAATATGGAAACTTTATTGGCAACAACCAGAGGCAGAGAGAGGATTTGCAGTGAGTCTTTACTTTACTTTACTTGGCAGATGCTTTTATCCAAAGCGACTTACAAGGAGAAGACACCAGCAATCACCATTTAGTTCTCGCAAAAGCTGAGATACTGCAACAAAGCACCCTGATGAGGCCTAACTCGTCAAGACAAAACATGCATAGGAATTGTTTAGTGCTAGACTTACTTGAGGTACTATTGAGTTTTAAAATGTTTTGTAAAGGTGGTGATACTGTCTGCCAGTCGAATGTGGCAGGAAAAGTTGTTCCACCAGCAGGGACCACAAAGGAGAAAAGACTTGATTGTGATCTGAGACCTCGTGAAGACGGAACTTTTAGCCTCATTTCATTTGCAGAAATGAAGATGAAACTCACGCTGGACAACGACAATAGCAAACACTAGCTTATGAATGAAAGGAGAAACTTTAGCAGACCTAGCCACAACAACAAAAACACAAGCACGCTTACTATCTGTACAAGCTAAACCACTAACAGAGTCAAAGTTGATTCACTCACCTCCACAGAGAACCACACGAGAACGTGTACCGCTGTGTAAACATTCCTGTCGTCGTACATGCACGCACACACACACACCCACACGCACACACTACTCTAAGGTCATTGTCTTCAGTGTTGGTTTATTTCTTCACGCTTTGTGTATAATCATACACACCTATTTGCATACAGCCACGTGTAACTAACCTGGCTGCACCTTTACCCTCAATGTCTAAAATATACACACGAGGGTTGACCAAAAGGTCTCTCTGTACAAGGATGTCTTTATTCTGAACCTACATATAACCATACAGCACACGCTATACACAAAACCTAGGTTTATAAATATAGAAAACAACAAGTCACTTGTCATTTCCTGGAAAGGACACTGTTAAAAATAGTAAAATCAAAGTAATTTCCTGGTCTGAATCTGCTCAAGTCTGAAATGCACAAAATATTTCCATTAATATACCACAATGGTGACATTCTGATTTATAAAACATCCACGAGTGTGTCATAGCTTAATATTCAACCCCTTCTCTTATCTTTATGTGTGTGTGTATCTAAAGTGTAACTGCTTTATGTCTATGAAATGATAATTTATAAATTTATGATGCAATAAAGTGATATAATACCAGCTGAGCCACAGTTACCACATTCAAAAAAAGGCCAAATTACACTGTTAGAAGAGCACAGCTACACTCCATCCAGTAAATCATAAAAGCTTCATAGGTCGACTATCGACTTCACTATCCAGTAAATACTGGGTAGAAATAGCATCCATGGGAGTGTTGATGTGAAAACCACTGCTAACACCGAACAACACGAAGATTCACTTACTCTAGTCTGCCCAAAAGTTCCACATGAGGATAAAATCAAAGGTAATGGATACAATATAACATGTAAGTGGTAGTGTCAATGTGTGGGGATGCTTCAGGACCAGGCTGACTTTCTATAAGTTAAAAACAACTATGTAATCACGTCGGTCCTTCCTGAAGGGGGAACTTCCACTTTTTCTTTCTTTTTCTTATCTGAGCGGAAGGTCCGAGGACAGAGGGTGTCAAAGATTAACGGAGCAAACAGACTCCCACTCGGTTTGATTGGGCACAGGTTTTTATCCAACAGGCACAGTGTGGTTTTTATATTCTGTCACGCCAACTGATACGTTTCATTAAAACATGATAGGCAGCATGGATCGCGTGCGCTCGTTTGGATGGACCCCGTTGTATGACTAACCACTGTGAGCTTTCTGTTTGTGAAAGCGCAATTTACATTCAGGGTGTGTTTGTTCCAGACTCCGAGAGCGGACGCACTCGCTGTGGGCATTTCTAATGAGCGAGAAACAGAACTACTTGAATCCGTTCTACAGCCCCGCCTACTCTGAAACACACCCTGTGCTGGAGCCTTCCACCCTGCCTTACCATTTTAAGTCAGTACACCTTTCCTCATCCCCTTTGCTGCTCTGTGCTTTTCTCTCGCCATAAAAATAACACCTGTATGTCGGTGTGCATCTGTGTTTCCAAGGTTCTGGAGGAGCATGTACCACCAGTTCGATCGGCCCATGCACCCACGTCAGTCTATCCTGAAAAACATTCTGACTGTGAGAGAGAACAGCCGCAAGGCAGAGAGCGCCCTGCGAGCGCTGGAGAATGTGAGCTGACACACGCCCTTCAATTTCATTAATCACGGGTTGTGACATTATTTTGAAATAGGATTATAAACCACTTGTGATGAATATTTTTGTCTTGAGATGAAATAACTATAAGCATTCAGTTGCCAACATAACTTTCGTTTTCACAAATATTTATATAACACAGAAAATGCATCACAGGCTTTTGATTTTAATCTTGTAAATCTTTAAATAATAGTCACATGATATGTGCCGTGATGTTCAGGGCATGTGCTCAACCAAAGAAAGAGTCGCTTGTTTTATGCTTTACAAAGGGAGCACAAGAAAACAGTAATTTTTCTCCATCACTCTCCAGAAGCTCCAACAGCTCGGCGTGACCCCAGTTGTCACCTCGGAGTACCCTGCACCACCCCCTACCAGAGATCAGCGCTCCAACCCCAGCACCCTTCCGCCACGTCCCGATTCACTCATACTGGGGGCGCCCATCAAAAACAAAGAGGTGCAGCGGCAGGCGGAGGAGGACGACCAGGAGGAGTTAAGAGAGGAGGCCACGGAGAGCGCCGACACCGAGCGGATGGTAGAGGGCAGCAGCGGCACTGAGAGCAGGAAGCAGAGCTACGGAGAGCTGGAAGGGACATGCAACAATGAACTGGCCAAAGAAGAGCCAGCTGTTGTCAGTCTAGAGTTTGGAGTGGCACGCATGACCTGCTGAGACCAAGCAGGGGGCCTGTCGGCTACTGAGGGACTTACGGAAAGTGTGCGTGGATGCATGTTTGTGTTTGTGTGTGTGTGTGCGCGCGTCAAGGGGAAGCTGTTCTGTTATGTGATTATGTGCTGATTACGCAATGGTCCTAAATGGGCCGAGTGGATGGATTTGTGTGTCTGTATCGTGTCTAAATCGCTACAGAAAGGCTCATTACTTCTGTCATATGTTGCACCTATATGAAAAAGGCATTTTTTATGAATGTTGGAAAGCACTATAGAGAATTAATACATAGATTAAGAGAATAAATTCATCCAAAAATGATGAGTCTACTAGTTCATCTTTATAATCTATTCACATAATCCAAAATGTGCATTTTATATTCATGCATTTGTACTAAGGAGCTAAATGTTCCAACCCATAAAACATATTTATTTTGGCACCAGAATGATTTAATCATGTCAACCAAGGGCTTACGTCCAGCCTGGATGTTGCATTTGACCCGATCTGATTTTGCTCCAATCTGACAAAAAAACAAACAAACATCAAATTCATTGAGCATAATCTGGTAATTACACTGAACCAAAATTTGTCTGAAAGTACGGAACGACGTGTTGTTTCACTTGCTACAGTGACACCGGACAAATTGATTGTAACATACACACTCTGGAGAGGATCAGCTGTCAGCTGCTGCCCTATTGATCATTTAATCCTCTTTTACTTCTCATATTGATCAGATAATCTGACTTCGTAATATGCATTGATCCCCAAATCCTACTCGTCTTCTCTGCCTGCTGCGTCGATGACTCTTTTTATGACTGCTGAACTTGATAATGGGTGATAATGCAGTGCCTCAGGGCGCTGACGTTTTTCATAAATGGTCCATGCGTGTTGTAGTTTAGAGGTTACGAAGATCAATAATGAGTACTTCCACTGTCTGGATAGTTGTCCCGATGAGACCTTAATGAGAACTTCCAATTCTTCTTTGAGTCCCGCTGTGTTTTGGCTCAGCTTTCACATGTTAGGACTGCAATTATTTCAGACTGAAGTTGTTACTTTAAATCATAACAGCACAGACAGGATTTCATCTTCTAAACTGGAGGCATGTTAGGATGTTAGGATTATGTACCCTGCATATTTTTCTGGTAACCAAATATATGAAAATCAATCATTTGTATAATTTTTGTGTGCTGTGCCTTCAGTGGCAAATTCACGACAGCAAGATCTGTTCAGTCTGCTGTGCTTTATTCAGCGTGTGCTTCTAAATACTTTATGGAATTTGTGCTTGTAGCACTGGCAGTGAACCAGTTTCTCCTCGAACACCACTCCCTTCACCCTCCACACGTGCTGTGGGAATAAATGGAGATTTGTGCTTACACACACACACACACACACACAACACATTCACACAGCTATCAGACAAAGTGACCATTGGCCTCAGTCAAACGATTAACTATGAGGAAATACACTTGAAGCAAAGATAGATGGCAGTGCGCTGTTATGGGCTGTGTATAACCTCTGTACAAGCTTTCTCTAAAGCTCTTTATGCTTCAACTTCGTATTCAAAGATCATAATAAATGGCTCAAAGTAAACAGTATACTGAGTGAAAGCAACACCCATCTGAAGTAGTTGCTGAAATTCATGGTAACCCTTACTTTTACTCAGCATTTACCAGGTTATTATATGGAAGATTATAGTACTATAATGGCAAATGCTACTATATTACTATAAAAAGTCTTTTACTATTACCCATCTAGTGTAATAAGTTTCTTTCCATGTTTTAAGTTTGTAATAACTCTGTGTACTTCCTGGAAAAGTAGGCAACTAATGCACAGAAGCAGCTCCTCTAATATTTTTCTAAGCCAGACACCCAGCGCTAGCACCCTGTAAGTCACTTTGGATAAAAGCGTCCGCCAGGTAAAGTGAAGTAATACTTATCGTTTGTAATTATACAAAAAAAAAATGTCGATACGTTTGATTATGTACCAATAAATGACATTTATTTTGCCATTTTCTTTTCTTGCCAATGCCCATTTTTAGATTCAAGATTCAAGATTCAAAACACTTTATTAATCCCAGAGGGAAATTGTTTGCCATGAATACAGCCGCTCTC
>JAUMHF010000012.1:20062419-20097484 GCA_032359275.1 Microctenopoma steveboyesi | reverse complement strand
TTGTAGACAGTGGTTGTGTGTGTTGACCAGTCCAGTTTATTGTCCAAGTACACTCCCAGGTACTTATACTCTGACACAATTTTAATGGGTTTGTTAAATAATTTACCTGGTAACAACCTTTAATAATTGGGTGCCACAGTACAATAAGTAGTGGGTGGGTTCTTGTAGATGTTTTTACAATTTACTTACAAAGTAGGCAAAAACGGTCCAGTTACCGGTCCCGCTATACTACCTAGCTCTTACCATATACTTTATGATTACTGTCTTTTTCCATGTAATCAACACTTATTCAGCTTTGTTAATAAATAAAAGGAAGTCTTAAATATACTAACTATCATTTTCCACATATCAATAAGGTAAATGCTCAGTTATTAGTAGACAGTAAAATCAGGGATTACCAAATCATTGTGTTAGGCAGAACTGGCTTACATTTAGAAGGTTTAAGCACAGCTAACATGTCACAACGCTCTCTGCGTCTTCATGCAGCCTGCTTCTGCATGTTTCCCCACATTAAACTTTGAGAAGTCACTTCCACAGACAGGCTGCTGAGGGCTCTCCCCTGGGCTCCCTGCTTGTCAGGACAATGATGGAATTTAGTACTTACACCGAACATAAACGAATCCAGTACATGTGTAAGATGTCTGTATACACAGAGACAGTCCACACAAATATGAATGCAAACACACATAGATACGCTAAATGCATGTTATGTTCTGGATAAAATGGTGTGGTGCCTTTATACATTTTTTTTGTGCCGTCCACTGGCTTTAAAATCCTCAAGCCGGAAGCTTCCAGTCTTCACTACAGCTTTTTGTTTACTTTAGTTATGTGACCATCGTTATGAATTTGCCTTTGCCACAAACCAAAGCCTAACTATAAAAATGAAAGGCTCCCACACACCCACATCCATGTGTTAATGACTTTTGTTTAGCTCAAATTGTCAAAAATCACACAAGAAAGAGATCCGTCATGATTGCACCGTGAATAATGCGTCACTGAAATGTCTGTGCCTTCTGTTCTTTTGTTCTGCTGTCCTGTCAAAATGCCTGCAGGTGACTGAAAAATGTGTTTCCGAGATATTGTACATAAAGAATACACAAAGATTTGTTTGTTTTAAACAGGCAGTGTACCCTTTTTGTATACCTTCCCTTCTTGTGTTTAGTTTGAGTTTAAACAAAACGTAAAGCAATGGCAGTAACAGTAACACATACTAATTATAACAAATATGCAGATTTGCCCTGGCTCTGAAGCTGCTAAGCATCCCCACATCATTACACTGCCACCTGCATGCTTGACTGTAGGCATAATGTTCTTTTTGATCAATGTAACGAGACCCTAAACAGTTCCCCCTTTGATTCTTCAGTCTATATGAATTCCCCCCAGAAGCTCTGTGGGTCATCTACTTGTGATCTGGATACTTTCCAATGTTCTTGATTTTAACAATAGTTTTCACCTTGTTTTTGTTAGATGAGTCGTTGCCGTGTTTTTACTCTAATGTCGAAAGGTCTGCAACAATCGCTATTGTTCAGTGTGTTCTCCATTTGCAGATCATGTCTCTCATTGTGCATCCGTGGAATCTCAGCTAGCTTTGTAAATACACTAGAACAGTTCAATAGCCTTTTTGCACTAAGAAGTTTTTGTTGAAAACCTAGTTGTTTTTACATTCACTCTTTGCAAAATATACAATTATAATTTTAATTGTTTGCCTTTCTGAAACAAACGAAGAAAGAAGGAGGCGACTGACTACATTTACCACAACTGTAAGTAACATTGTCTATAGTCTGTGGAATTTAAAAGTGTTTGGTGGTCTGTGGTTAAAGAGCTTACTAAGAGTTAGCACCATTCCCTGATGATTACAAAATTAACAAAAGAGCACAGGGGGTAATCCAAGGGGCTTAATGCTGTATACACGTGCACAATAATGAAACACACACACACACACACACACACACACACATACATACAAACACAAAATGTCTATATCGTTAATCCAGAGCTGAAAGACCCTCTGTCCTGAATCATTCTGACCAGGAGGACCCGTAGAGATGATGATGTAGAATAATGTGTTTGCGTGTCTTTCTGACTAAATACGTTTGCATTTATTGCTTGATCTTAACGTTAAGTTAAAGTTGTGTTGGACAGGGATCAGCACACATTCTGACACGGTCCCGTACATACATGACACATACATTCTGACACCTGCTGATCGAGAATGGCAGATTTTTTTCCCCCATGCTCATCCCTACCCATCACAACACCACCACCATTAGGTGGTATTAAGTTTTTAATTGGTGTGATCATCATCATCATGTGGTCACAGTACAGGACAAGCAATAACAACTATAAAGGCCACTCCTAATTGCAACGTGTAAAAGTAAACAACTGTAATTTCCCAACTACATGTGATTTGCATATGTAGAAAATTTGACTAGGAGTGACTTTGCATTTGAGTTGATACTAGTCGAAAGCTTGGACACACTTAGGAATTAGCATCTCATCCCATGAAAATATTCTTCGGCTGTATCGTTGTAAAACGGTTTTATAATGATCAGTTAATAAACTTTCATTAGCATACATGATGCTGTGGCCTTGTAGCTCAATGGGAGAAGCATCACACTAGCATGCAGAAGGTGCCCATCCCCCATACCAGGTGTGTCCTTAAGCAGGGTGCCTTGTAAGTAGATAAAAGTGTCTGCAAAGTCAAGTAAGTAATGTGCTACTGGAAAACTATACTAATGTTTGATGAAAATGCTCTATATGTATTTGGCAATACTACTTTAAAAGACAGTTTCTATATACATTAGTCATCTTTAATTTTAAAAATGACTAATGTATATAAGTCTGTGTTAACATTAGAATTCTGCTCCTATTTTAATTTTGTCCAAACTTATGACTAGTAGTGTACAAACAAATACCGAGTGGCAATGTACTTTTTATCATATTACTAAATCCTGCTTTGTTTTAATACTGCAGCCTGTGCAGGAGGGATTCTTTTATACACATGTACATCATCAAACTCATAAAAATCCACGTGCTTTAATTCACAGCTTAAAAGCACTGTGAGCAGCAACAGTACATGCAGGTATATTGCAAATGCTCTGCACATATTGTGCATGCAGACACACAAGAGATGGGAGTCAGAATATGTCCTCTAACTGTCCCACTTAGCGTTGAGCTTCACTCAGGGGGCTGAAATAGGAGCCCTATTTAGACAGATTGGGAGAGGGGAGGGTGGGATAATAGAGTGTATATTTCTATTGTGTGTGTATGTGTGTGTGTGTGTTTTCTTCACACAGAAAGTCACAGAAATGATTCATTAGCTGAAGAAAAGCACATGTTGCATCAAACAGACAATAACACGTCAAACTAACAATAATATGTTTCTGAGCTCCTGTTTCTTTCCCATATAATCTAGAGCAGACTGAAAAATACAAATATCGCATTAGTATTAGTGCTTATCTTGTTTGAACGTTTTAGGCAACACAGCACGCAACATTTCCATCAGAAGAACTTGGCAAAACAGGAGCTCATCTTCATCAGTCACTACTTATCAATCCGCCAGGCATCTGCTGCTCTGTGTCAGCTTCGAGCCACCTGACCTGCTAGCATCGATGGGGGTATCGGATGTACCTGAAAACCTTTGCACAGGCTGACTGAGAGATTGGCAAGAAGGCTGGCTGGGTGACTTAGTTGTAGGCTGAGCGAACAGATTAACTTTCTTATTGGGGGAGAGCCTAAGGTAGATATGCTTCAGTGCCTCACTCTGGGGAAGCCCTCAAAATGCGTTTGTGTGGGTGTGAGCAGGTCTGTGGAAATGTGTGCGTTGCCTTGAGCGGATGAATGCAGACACTGTTTGATAGCAGCAGGCTGGACGAGGAGAGCCTGTGCCCACAGGGACTGAGAAGAAGAAGGGAGGAGAAAAGGAGCAGGGGTGGGAGGGAAGGAGGGCATAGAAGGTTTGTAAGTGGTTTGGGGTATCAGGGAGATTTATGGGGGGTTGGGAGTGCAGCCAAGGCACTGAAAAGTACCCACAGCTTGGAAAAAAGGAGAATTCTGTGTGAATCCACTACAGTATAATGAGAGCTACCTCGGAAAGCAGTGGTTCAGTGGAAAGGACGTCTTATCTATTGTCAGAGCCCACTGTTTCACCAACATTGTAGGGCATTCACACATATGTTGTGTTTGATGAATATTTAAGAGAGTAAGACGGCGACAACAAGGCAACAGGTCGGCTCCAGCTTGAGTCTCGTTCGTGAACAGTTCATTGTTCTACATACCCATGAATATTCTGCTGGTTGCTAAGGTAGGCGCTAACAGTATGACTAATGTGAATATATGTTTTTCTCTCTAAGCAGTCACAATAGGATGACAGTTAGATGTGTTGTCATAGTTCTCAAACACCTGGCCCTGCGTGTCCATATGGAGGGTTCAAGGCCATATGGCCTATATGTTTGGCCCAAATTGGAGCTCAAAGTGTGCATGTGTGAGTGTGTGTGTGTGTGTGCGCAACTGAACTAATCAACTTGAGAAATTATTATTATATATATATATATTTCATTTTTGTATGTTTGTTTGTAATATTTTGTGTTTGGCACTATAAAATAAATTATAAAGAAACTACAAGATGTATGAAAGGGGTAGGGAAAAATGAGTTTAAACTACAGCCTACTCCTTTTTAAACAGAAATTAGCAATAAATAATGAGGGTGTCTGTAAATAATTGACTGTTTGAAATAAACTAAACTAAAATAAACTTAAATTTACAAGCTTAATGAGCAGCATTATAGGACGATCATCCAAAATTATTGAGTAGCCTGTGGCCCGCCTTCATGGCCCATGTTGCACCAGCACGTAGAAACTAGATACAGTCCAAACAATCACAGCATGTCAGCCATTCCACCCTGTCTTATGACCCAGTGAGAAAGCTCACATGAGCTCACGTCTAATCCGTCATAATGTATGCAGTGGGTCTGTATCTTACTCACTTATTTGCCAAACACTCTGAGATACTTACAGTGCAAACACAGGCTTATGCAGGGATGTAAGCAGTGAATTGATGAACAGCTAAAAGAAAAGAGCACACAGTGCGTTGGTGACAGAGAAGGTGGAGGGAGAGGAGGGGGAGAGGATGAAGAGAATGGGGGAGGGAGTGGAGGACAGACACTGGCAGCCCGCCAATGTTGACGAAAGCTGCTTAGCCCACCCAGTTGCCATGGTTACAGTGAGGAGCAGCACCCAGCATGTGTGTGCCTGTGAGTGAGAGAGAGAGAGAGAGAAAGAGGGAGGGGATGGAGGGAGACAGAGAGAGAAAACCAGCAGGCAGGCATTAGAGCAAGTCAGAGTGGGAGTGAAAGAGCACCAGCAGCAGGGTGGAGAGCCGGAGACAGACAGAGAGAGGGTGAGTGCATGTGTGGACAGAAAGATAGAGCGAGCGAGAGAGAGAGAGACAGAGAGACAGAGAGAGAGGACAGAGAAGCAGCTTGCGGTAGACGACAGAGTGGAAGCAGTAGAGTGCTAGACAATGGAGGTGCAGTCGGAGTGTGTGGAGCCTCCTGTAGCAACTCAGTGTGACCCTCAGCCATCAGGGAAAATCAACAAAGCTGCCTTCAAACTCTTTGGAAAGAGACGCACCAGCTCTGGAATGGCCAGCTTCTTCTCCTTCAGGAATAAAGGGGCGAACAACGGGAACAACAGAAATCCTGATAATGGGAATTCTTTAAATGGAAACGGCTCAGTGGCATCGGTGGAGCTTGTTAGAAGCAGAACCCACGATGGGCTAACGAGCACTAACGGCGACGCTGATGGACAGAGAGGAGAGGGTCCGGCTAGCCTGGAAGCAGGACCAGTGAGGTCTCTCAGCAAATCACTGAGTTTCTTCTCTCTACTCCGACGTGGGAGTTTTAGGTCAAGTGAAAACGGAGGGGCAGGGCTTGTTAGAAGAGGGAGGGGCCTAAAGGGTTTTTTCAGCAGCATGCGATGGAGACGCAAGGAAAAACCAAACGAGGGCGACGGGGAAGAGTTGGAAGGTAAGAAGGTGAAGGATGGGGATGCTGCACGTTGTGAAAAGGTAAAAGACATTACTCTCACCCTCGAACCGCCTTTGTTTTGTCACCCAGAGGATTGTGGGAATGCAGAGGCACAAGCTAACCTCCAAACAACAGTGACTCCCACTACTAGTGTTACCATGACACCCCCACACTGTGTTGCCATGCCAGGACCATCTGTTGAGCCAGACTCCCCCTTTCCTTACACACCCACTGACTCTCCACTGCACCCTTCCAGCCAAAAAGCCAAAGCCTCAATTTCTAGCCTCACCCCCTCCCTTGCTACACCGCCTTTGGATCGCTGCAGCACAGGGGACCCACCTTCAGAACCTTCTGTGGACCGCCTCTGCTCTCTCCTATTCACTGACGTCACATCCCTCAAGAGCTTTGACTCACTGACAGGCTGTGGCGACATTATTGCTGATGCAGACGACGAGGGGCCAGGGGGTAATGGCGGCAGTGGCACCAGCAGCAGCAGCAGTGGGGGAGGAGGGGCGAGTGTGGGAGCAGGTGTTGGGAGAGCCGTTGGTATCAACAGTGCCACATCCTGTGGCTCCCCGTCCAAACCTTCTCTACCCCCCCAGCTCACCCAAACCATGTATTCTATTTCATCAAGCTCAGTGCCTGTCTCCCTCCCTGCCCGGTCCCGTGCACCACCACCACCACCACCACAGCAGCACCTGGCTGGTAGTGGTGTGGTGGCTTACATGGGTGGAGGGGAAGAAATGGCAAGCCCAGAAGGAGTGGACGATGCAGACATGCAGGGGCTCTGGCACATGTTGCCTTCAACTGGGGATGACTCTCCTGCTTTGCCCCGATCACACCAACCTCCATCCGCCACACCTACATCCACTTATCCCCCGCGCGCCAAACCTCCCGGCAGCCACCTTCCCACAGCCGCCAGGATTTCAGACCGAAAAGTGCCCCAGGTGAAGTCTCTGGGGCTCAGTAAAATTCCAGTAGTAGGTTCAGCAGGAGGTCGGGGAGCTAAGCCCCCCCTCCCTCAGACGCACTGCCGCCATCCCACATCTCCCGGTGAAAAAGAGCTACTCAGCGATGAGGGTTACTGGGACACACCCTCAGCAACACCCACAGCGACACCTGATGAGAGTGGGCTGCAGCGTAACCAGAAGATGGCACTGTCACGTGACTGTTTCTCTGGAGACCACCTGTATGACCTCTACCACGACCCCGAGGAGGAAGGAGAGGATGAAGAGAAAGGAGACGATGATCTGAACAGTACTCCCTCTCCATCTACCGAATACAAATTGAGCATCACAGCCCAAACGAGTCCTCCTTCCTCTTCCTCCTCTTCATCATTCCGATCATTGAAAGGCAGCACCAGCCTCCCTCGGGAATCCAAGATCCCAGTAAGCATGAAGCAAACATCACCGCCCCACTCTGTAAGCCAGTCAGCCCTATCATCTGTTGTAGAGGTTGAATCCCCTCCGCCAAAGACCCAAGCGCCTCCCCCAGCCCGCACCAGAATCCCTGTTTCCAAGGTGCCTGTCCGTTGTGCTGGAAACAAATCTAGCAGCGTAACTAAAGGAAATGCCCACAAGAAGTAGTTTCTCACATAAGTGGAACTCCTCCACTAGCTTAACAACTTGAGTGTACACCACTACAGGTCCGTCTATGCAGAGCTGAAACTTTTTTCCAGACAGAGAAAAACATTGAGCTGGGGTGTGAACAGCCTATAAATTCCTCTCAAATCTTAAAAGCCCTCATTCCTTAAGTGTTTTGGCTCAGAACAGGCTAGAATAGTGTTTTCTTGTTCACTTACGAAAGTCACGGGGAGACTCCAAAAAGCTGGGTTAACACTTCAGGGCCTTCGCTGGGACTTTGGAGGTTGACTTTCAATAGACACGTTCGCTTTATAACTTCCTGGAAAAGCCCCTGACCTGCGGAGAGTCTGGCAGCCACTGTGATTCGGCTCATGACTGCACACTAAAAACGAAAGCAAAGAACGTTTTTTAATCTTTTACATATTTCACGTGGCATAATTACATTTGCTTGTAAGGACCTAATCCAATTTGTTTTTCTTATTTACCATTGTTACAAATGACCTCCTAATCCTCTGATATTAGAGCCAAAGTTTAACAAAAATCATTTCAAAGCCTCTGGTCGTCTGGAATAGACTCAACGGGCTGAAACAACCCACCATGCTTCGTTTTGCTTTTTAAAGATGCTCTTCTTTTGACCGCTCACTGATTATTAAATCTTCTGTGCATATATACAAATGAGAAAATGAGTACTACAAACTCACAATCATACCGTTTCTTTTTGGTACTCTACACTTACATATGTGGGAAATCGTATCTGCAGAAAGCAGACACCACATCTTCTGATTTTGTTTTTTGTCAACTGGTTGGGTTTTTTTTTTTGTGGATGGTCTATGTTTGGCTTCAGCCTGTCACCCTGGCATCTCACCTATAATCCATTGCATCGCTGGAAGTACAGCCACAGGATGTTGATCTCTGGGATTTACAACTGATGAATCACCAATGGAAACCTGCAAAAATACTGCAATACTCCAATCTTCTGAACTGATGCTTTAACATATATAGAACACACATGGCGGAATAGTACATGGACACATGCATTTCTCTCTCCCTAACTGCATGCAGTGCCACACATTCAAGGAGCGGAAGTCAGCAAACATCATCACTTTGAAGGACCACACACACTATTCGACCTTCAGCATTGTCTTTGTAGCTACACTGGACAACTTTCTTCTTTAATGACACATGCACAAACAATCATATTTTCTAAATGATACTGCTAGTCTTCTTCGCTGGATTTCATACAGCTTTTATTGGCTCACTGCAAAGATCTTAAACTGTGAATGCTCTGGCTTTTTAAATATTCTGCTTTCTGTTCTTTCTGTTCATTACTAACCTACTGTACCTGCTTCGAGTGGATAACAGGGAGGCATCAGTGCTGTGTCAACTGATTTTAGGAGGCTAGAATATGTCTGCAATGTTTGTTTTTTGTATTTTTTTCAATAGGCTGTAGCCCAAAAAGCAAAATGACAGTAAGATAAGGAAAGTCTGACAGGGTTTTATAGAAAGAAGAGATATTTGAGTCACACAGTTATTTGGAATGTTATATTAGTTTTCTCCATCATAGGCTAAAAGATATCGCTAACTAGAGCTTTGCGCTATTCAGTGTTTTAAGAATGAGGCAATTAATCATAGTCCTAAAAGTCAATGTCATTGACAAGTTCCAGGTAGCACAGTGAAAGAGAAGGGTTTTCATAGAAAAAGCCATTTCAGAGCACACACCGTATCCCTAGCCCTAATAACAAGGGTGCCAATGGCACTTGAGGGTCATTTTAGTTCATGATTGATCAGTGACACAGCTCCATGTTTTAGCCTCCTGAAGGTGTAATGAACAGCAGGCCACGGAGTAACTTGATCCCAGATCTGCAGCGAGCTTGTGTCTCGCCACATAAAGAAAGGCAGGCTAAAGGTCATTTAGGGATTAGAGAATGTATGTCTATGTGTTCTCTGTCTACGCTGTGCTCTTAAACCTTTTGATTTGGTACTTCAATGTATTAATGACAAATGAATGATTACATGCTAAAGGATGGTACCATAATGTAATGTTTAAGGTGTTACCGAAACATTTGGCCAAAAGATCCATAAATTCTAATTCAGTAAACTGGAAACCATGCTGTCATCGTATTACATCACTACCAAGATGAATTAGGGAACAAAGTAGAGAACTATGAATTGAAGGACGTGTTTCAATACGAATTTTCCAGTTCTTCCAAGTATGATGTAATCATGAAATATGGGTAACTTGATTGGTTGCTTTGGTCTTGTGCAGCAGTGACATTAACTGCTGATGACACCATGTAGCTGCCCAGCTCAGTCCCTTGTATTTATTTATTTATTTATTTCTGAATTCATACTTCTTTCTGATTTCAAACCTGGGTCTTCGTGTAATCATTAGCTGCAATGAAAAGCACATTATGTTTTCCTTGTTTGGTTGCTGTTAACTGTGAAATCTTTCCACTTTTCATAATTTAAAGAATGAAACTGTGTTTGCACTGATGGATGAGCTCCCGACTCTTTGTAACCACATTTACACAAGTATCCATATATTTGAATACTGGGCTATTCACGAACTCGTATAATTAGAACATAACAAGCTGGAGCCCTTTTCTCCTCATCTCCTCCCCTCCATCTTTCCACCCCCACATCCTGGTGGCTTACAACCCCAAGGGAACAGAGGGTGAGAAACAGAGATGGTTTGTTGTTGTCCAGACTGTGGTGGTTTCGGTGGGGTTTGATTGGCTTGGACCTAATAGACTATCAATACATTCTACTGATTGCTGAGAAGAAAGCCTGATGGATGTGGCATTGTGTGTGTGTGTGTGTGTGTGTGTGTGTGTGTGTGTGTGTGTGTGTGTGTGTGTGTGTGTGAGAGAGAGAGTCGCTCTCTGTGGGAAAATACAGAGGCATGAACAGACAGACAGCCAGTGCTGACAAAGAAAGGGAATGGATGCACAGCTGATGCTAGGAAACCTGGTACCTGTGTGTGTGTTCAATATAAACACAAGGGAGCATCCCATTATTCCACAAGAAACACACATGTTGCTATCAAATGCTGTGTCGCTATTGTGTGGGTGCACATGCATGTGCAGTATGAAGAGGGTTTGGTGCAGTGCGAATCCCCTTTGTAATCGTGCAGCAATCCCCCGCTCCCTCTGTATCCAGCTCCCTCACTCTCGCTGTTCCTGCAAGCTGAGGTTTATGTAAAAGCCTTACGTAAGACCATAACACTCACTTGTACCAGCCCACAAGATCAAAGCTAATAGTGCTGACAGGGAAAATGGTGTGTGCTGGTGTGTGTGTGTGCGCACCAGCTGATCTCATCATTAATCTGCTGATGCTTAGATGCTGCATGCCCTCAACACTCATCTTCACTGTGAGCTACTATATGTGCATATATAGAGCTTTAATGCTAATCATGGTAGCATACAGCAAGCAATAATAAGGAGGAAACTACGGCTAGACAAGCAAAGACACATGCTGCTGAACCCCTGCTTGTTTTCCAGTGATCCCTGCACTTACAGCTGTTTATCAGGAATGGTTGGAAAACAAGGAGTCTTGCCTGCCTCTGCTAAGTGAACTAAACAAGGGAATGTTTTACTGCCTACGACATAACCTTTTCATTTTACCACAGTGAACATGTTTTCGAGGGTAGCACATGCAGACTGTGGAGTGTGTGTGGTGTATTTGTGTTTTGTGAAGTATAACCTAAAACATTTTAGGTTTAGACATTTAATCTAAAGTGAATCAGCACCTGTTGTTTGCAAATTGGAATATGTCTTTGTTTTATGATAAACACATGGTCGATTTACCTACTAGTCAACTATCTAGTACTATTACTATCACATAAGCTCATTTTAGGAAAGATCGATATAACAGAATAACTCCTTAGATTACAAATGCTGGGGAATGTCAGTAATCTTGATGGGAGTTATCCCCATCCTGGCACCTGTGTGTGTGTGTGTGTGTGATGAAGGTTAAGGCACCATTCAAAATCTGTACCCCACATTCTGCAAGACAGCCTGTCTACAGTTGTTCCCATAGTAACCCTACTAGGTCAACCAATGAAAAGAGGCAGCTGGGCAGCACAGGAGGATGGCGGAGTGTTAATTATACAAATAGAAAACACACTAACCTACATGAAAGTATACACATGCAAATATACAGTATGTAGCAGTGTTTTTCGTCACACATACACTCGCCTGCCTCACAGTATAAGATCAGAGAAAAGCAATAACTGAGACTTTATTCACCTAAAGCACTCACTCACTGTGAACAGAGCCCTTTCTGTCTCCGCTCTGTAGTCACTAGTTTTCACCACTGTGTCTTAATGGCAAGGCAAACACCACCACTACCACTGTTTGTCCCCTCTGTACATGGCACCATAGTTGCTCTCAGGGATATATTGTGTAACACCCACATTTTTTTCATATTTGATGAACAGACAAGTTTCTGACTCTGGGTGCATCTGATTTACCATGACAACAAAAGCCTCGTCATACAAGAGTGATGCTTCAACCCCCCACAAAGTGATACAGGTAAATCTGGTTTAGACTAAATGTTCCTCTAACAATGTTAAACGCCACATGGGTTGCCCAGCAATACATTATCCCTAGTGTACAACAAAATACGTAATATGTCTGTGTGGTGTGTGAGCAGAGAGTCTAAATAATGTCTCCTGCATAACTTGGCTGTCAGGTCATATTTCTCTGCTTACTCTGGCTTCCAAATGCATCAGCATATTTTACATGTAAAGTACTCTGCTTGGGGGAAGATACGGAAGCAGTGAGACAATGTAGAGATTCAATGTAGATGTAGAAACTGAAAACCTCAAACAGGTAATTCCGGTTCTTTTTACCTTCACTGTACCAGCAACTGAAACTGGTGCATAGTTTAAATGCCAGTGCGAAGCTCATGTGGATTTTAAACATATTACTGAAAAAAAAACAACTTACAACTCTTGATTATAAAGTAAAGCCTGATCATCGACATAGAATTCAGGGTTTTTATTTTTAGATAGTCTCAGGGTACCGATTATCTTCTTTGGATGCTTTCTCTCTATTCACTTTTAGGTCAATATTACAAGTTACATGACCTAATCCTCAAAAACCTTACACAAGCTGTATTTGACTACGAGACAATTTACGGAGATGGTGGATTCTATACCACCGAGGAAAACAGCTGGATTTTTGTCCATACAAGAGAAAAATAAGTAAAAGTCAGGTTTATTCTTTTTTTATATATATTCACCTTAAATCTGTATTGTACATTTCTTCACATTACGTTGTTACAAACCACTAAAAATAGGTACATCACATCATAACACCCCTGAACTGTGCATATCATCACTTCATTACAAAAGGTCATAAATATCTCAATAAAAGTAAACAGTCATAAGAAACACTGCCACCAAAATGTTTTTCTCTTTTTATCTTTTTAAACATCAGATACTAGTCTAGGAAATATCTCAGTCTATCAAGTAGTAAAGTTAATTGTACTGTACAGCCAACAGAATCATTACCACCAAAACATTGTGCATTGTTTACTTTTTTTTGGATGCGTGTCTTCACCCAGCAAACAGTTTTGATGTTTTGTGAAGTTTGTTGCCCATGTTTCACCTACCCCGAGGTGGGAAAAGCTTCAGGTGGGCATGTTACCACAGGTTGATGTGTTACAGCTTAAACTGAAAACTATCTTTGTTTGCCATAGATAAAACCATAAAACAACATTAGATATAGTAAGTTTTTCTCAAGCCACATTGAGCATAATATGGCCACTTTAAGCAGAGCAACTAAAAGAATCTAGTAGACTGATGAATTCACCACATTAAACCACCTAGAACAGAAAAGCATGAAAACACTAGAATTCCCCTTAGAGCCACTAGTTCAGGATCCACAGGTACAATCCGTATTCAGCTTGTAGGAGCATGAATATCCACTGTAATAAAGGTGTACAACACATCCTTCACAATTTCCTTGACCGTGTATTTGAGGGAATTTATTCCATCTGTATTCATGTTAAACTTTGTCTTATGCAATTTGAAAGGATTGTCTGGATTAGGTTCGTTGTGTAAGTCTCTGTCATGTTTGATCATTTTGTACTTTCCTGTCTCAAAGTCTGGTCGAGAAATCTTCATCCCACGGAAGGTTATTCGCTGATAGATATCATCATCCTCACCACCCCAACCCCAGTACTTGTTTGGGAAGCCATTAATCTTTGAGAAATGATCCTTGGACAATGAGGAAACTCCACCAAAGTACGTAGGGTAGGGTAACCTAAAGTTAAATTTGTCCATAGCCACGGCTAAGTGTCGTGGGTTGTCAAAGCATTTGTAGATGTTTCGATCATTCATAGGAACCAGATCTATGTCAGAGAAGACGAAGCATTCATAATCATTTTCCTTCAGTGCTTCAACGTAGCCTGCATTCATCAGTTTAGCCCGGTTGAACACTCCTTCTCCATCCTGGTTGATGATATACACGCAGTAGTCCAACTGCTGGCGCATCAATATAGGATGGAGATAATACAACCAATGCTTCAGGTGCTCATGTCGATTTCGGAAAGGGATAATGATCGCCACCTAAACAAATTTAATTAATAGGTATCAAATGTACGGTAAGCAGTTCACACAAACATAACATAATTAGTTCAGGGCATAAAAATAGATAATTTATAAATTCCTATTTTAAAGTTATCTTAATAACTTTACTGAACATTTAGATTAGTTATTTACTAACAAACAAATCTGTTTTCACCTATACTTGAACCTAAGTTCAGTAAGGTCAGGTTTGAAAGAGAGCAAGGAAAGTTTCTCAGCTGAACAAACATTAAATGTGTTGACAGTACAGTCGTGAATATGTTAGTAGTGAACTAGGAACAAAATATACATTACATAGTATTTCTGAATTTTTTTTTATTTATACTGGTTTGAAATGTTGAAAGAGAAATAGAAAAAAAATATTTAAAAATGATTAAATTCTCATGGGACTGAATTAAAATGAAAAGTATAAAAACACCCCACATTCCTTCACCTACCTTTTGTTGGGAAATACAGTCAGGTGGTTTGTACCGTCCTCCCTTCTGAAGAGAAGACTTTAACTCCTGCCTCAACTCATCCAAAGACCGTTTAAATTTGAAGTCCACATGGAGGGGCCCCACAAGATCTGGAGGGGTGTCAGGACAGGGTTCCAACGTTTGGTTTGCAGCAGGTGTTGTCTTTAGCTCCACTGGGCTTTCTTTTGGTGCATCAGTGTCCAGCGACCACAGCTGAGGAATACGTTGTTTTATCATCCAGCTAAGAGTGTTGCTTCCATTTAACAGATGATAAGGTGTGTTCACGAAAGGCAAAGCTCTGGGTTTATTATAAAACAAAACTATAACAAAGAATGCCACACTAAGAAAAGTAAAAGCTGACAGAATGTTGAAGAGTTTTTTTAGCATTTTTGCTCTACTGTGGACTCGGCAGCTGTCCTACTGCTCTGGAACCTGAATTTCCCTTTGCACGTCAAAAGTTTTCCAAGAACAAAAGCCACTGGGCAGGTTTTTCTTTATGTGAGCAGCTTCCTTGTTTAAGTCACCTGGTGCAGCCGAGCCACCTGTTGTCAATTCTATATGATTATATATTATAATTTAGTTTTTTAATAATATAGTTTCCTTTTTAGCTGATTTAAACCAACTGACTGACTGATCCAAGCTCAAAAGTACAATATTGTGTGTTTGAGTATGTCTAAAATACCTGCTAATAAATAAAATGAATGATTAAATATTTTTTTAATATTTGTAATTCATCTATAAATATAATTAATGTTCAGATGTATGAAGCAGTAGCTCAAAAGTGATGTATTAAAAGAAATTGTACTGAATTCAGTCAAGAGGACCATGGAAAATACTACAAGTATGAGTAATAGAGAAAGAAAAAAACTCCCTGTATGTTGTCCAACAGGGCCCCCTATTGGTTTGCATATGGTGGTGCTGTATTTCCTGATCAGAGTCCTGTAAAACCTGAATTACCAGTTTTTTAGAAATCTTCAAAAAGTCCACAGAGAGCAGCAGGAACGATCAGTCGTGTCAGCCAGGCCCTTCAGCGTAAATCTGAGATATGTCACAGGTGCTGAAATGTACACATGGGTGCCTCTTGTGTAGATATGAAGACTTCCTTGTAGTATCTCTCTGTTGGCACTGTTGTTGTTGAAATGTTTCTCCTGGAAGCACAAAACCTTAAAAACACCACCACTAACAGGGCAGGCTTGTCCTTTGTTAAGAGAAGTAAGACTGAGGGTATTTCCGTGTCCAGTAAATATCTCCTGCTGAAATGTCACTGATACGTATTCTACACTAACGTTGACTTCCTTATTATGCAGATAAACCAATCACAGAGTCAGTGAGGGGAGTGCCGTTGAAAACAAACTCTGTGTGAATGCTGATAAAATGGCAGGACATGTTGCACTGATCACACCCAGCTTTCTTCTGCTGGTAATAGAAACTGAAAAAGATTATTCAGTTTTGCAGTCTGTATTGTGTACAGTACATAAAGACATAAAGTGAGTGTGAAGTAAATGCTAGATGAAACATAGCCATAGATCTGCCAGTGCAATAAAGTTATTGAGTTATGGAGACAAATGATATGAATATGTGCATATATTGGTCAGAGTGCTCTTGCCACTGTCCACCAATGCATTACAGAATCCAGGTAGCTCATTGACCTTGACGATCCTGATTTCAGGGTCATACAACGAACAAGCACAAATGTGGTGTTCATGTGACAGAACTGGTGGAACTGAAGATATTTGTTTCAACACATTTTATTCTTTGGTCTTCTAATTAGACAAATGATGTGCTCTGTTTAGCTGGGTTTTTCACACTGATTACACACCAGCATGGGGGGGGGGGGCTTGTATGGTAGGGGAAACACTGGTAGTTATAAGCAATAATCGTAGATATGAAATTAAGCTATGTCAGCTCTCATTCTGGAGCATTATAATTTAATACCACACATAACACACCAATCTATACCTGTAATAATTTATAAAATGTACAATCCAAATTATATCAATGATCGGCACTCATTGGTCGTATCGATCGTATCGGAATCGGCAGCAAAAAACCTGCGCTGAACGTCCAGAGTTCAATCTTTATTTTCCTGTTTGAAAAACTAGACCATATCAGAATTAAATTTCTGAATAATTTCTTTACTAGAACTTTTTATTAACATCAAAAGGCACTTTGTATCATTGAAGGTGAAAATATATTTTTAATTTTTCTATTTAAGTACATTGAAAAACCTGTCCTTTTTTTCTTTCTACCTAAGTAAAGGATTTCAATCTGCACTTTTTTTTACTACAGTATTTTTTCAGACAAGTATCTGTACTTCTACCTAAGTCGAGAATGTGAGTACTTTTGACGCCTCAGCCAGGGTGTATTCCACCTCTTGACCAGTGTCAGCTGGGATAGGCTGACACTGAAAATATAAATGAGATATTTTCCAAAAAAAAACTAATGTTTAATGGCTGAGGCTTAAAAACAGTCATGGACATGTTAACAAACACCCAAAATGTTGAGTCTAGGAGGCAAATGTTTGTATCCCTAATGATACAAGAGGGTAGTCAATTTTTTCTAGTCATGTGTTAGAAAAATTTTAATTTGACTCTCTCTCAAGAGAGAGACTTTGTTACGTTAAACTGTGGCACATGCATCAACACAGTAAAAGCGGCCTGGTAGCTCAATGGGTTAAGCGTGAGACTGAGATACAGAAGGCTGTGCGTTCAAACCCTGTCTGACTCCTAATCCATCCCCTACCAGGTGTGTCTCTGAGCCAGACCCCCACCAAACATTATAGACAAAAATATTCATGGTGATGTCTGAGGGTTAAAAAGTTTAAAGCAGACTGTGCTCAAGGCACTTTACAGTGTAAGGTTTAAGATGTTATGCTTTACATAAATATATACAGAACAATGTATTAAGTTCCTTCCTTTAAAAATGCCAATTAAATTTAAATGTTGTGCAAATTATCTCACAAAGTGAGCATAGCATTGCTATTGCATTATTAGCGGTTGCTAATAGCAACACTTTGACCTGGATGTATGAGAACCTTCACAGATATGTTGTGCAAATGATTTATTTGATTCCAGTTATGATTTTCACAAAGAACATAGTCAGATGTTAGCAGACTGCTATATCTAACGTGTATTGACTATGTCTATCCACATCATGATGTAGTGATGGTCACTTGTGTCGTCTGGTTCTAAAAGTTGTCTGCTGGATCTATCATGTGTTGAATAAGTCTATCCATGTCATGATACAGTGATGGTGTGTGTGGGTCAACTGTGTCGTCCAGTTCTTCAGTGACGTCCTGGTGTCCTGCACTGGTGGTTTGTGTGCTGCGCGGTTCGTATGGGTGTCTACGTGATATCCAGGGATCTGGGAGGAGGAACGGTAACTCCTCTTTGACCTCTACAGTCTCTGGACTCCTCCCCGGGACTTTTTTATTAATCCAGGATCCGACCTTCAGATGTGCGGGCTTTGTGACCTTTGCAAGCTTCATTTTGGTCATGTTTAGCTCCTTACGTAGCTTAAACACTTCCAAATTCGTTTCATTTAGCAAGTAGACTAAATTTCTGTTGTGAAGAATCATGGGCATTTCCTGAAGACTCGGTCCAGCGCATTGAGTCTGCAGGATCTGTTCATAACCATGAGTATTGTCCTCCAGGCTCCTGGCTCGCTGCTGGACGAGCAGCAAACCCCCCTCCCCACTCTTTTGCTTGTGCAGAAGCCAAGCAAAAGAGTGTTCAGTGCTCATAATGCAGATAGACTCATTCTCACCAAATACACACACACACACACACACACACACACACTCTTTCTTTTTCTAGAGGACAGAAAGAACAAATACATATACTGACGTGTGTCCTGAGATTTAGATAGATTTAGCTTCTTGTTGGGTTAATTTGTGTTGTTAAATTTACCTAGGCATGAATGTGAGTGTGAATGTTTGTCTCTTTGTCTCAGCCCTGTGGTAGACAAACTGTCCAGGGTGCAGTGGTGTCAAGTAAACCAAGTACTGTTATTTCGTTACTGTACTTGAGTAGATTTTTTTTGGTATCTGTACTTTACTTGAGAATTTCTTTTTTTTACGACTGTTTACTTCTACTCCCTACATTTCTAGAGAAATATCTGTACTTTCTACTCCTTACATTTACTAAAACCTCTCGTTGCTTCTATTATGAAAACATCCACCGTGCAGACAGAAAGAGTCATAGCCAAAGCTGCAGAAGTTCAGAAAAGCTCTGATCAGAATGTAAATAGGAGCGCTTCATAAATAAACTTGGATTGGAGACAAATATCACATAATCTTTTTATGTGCTCCCATAGCTTTAGGTGGACACTTAAATATGGTAGGAGTCAAGTGAAACATCATAAAATGCATTAGGGTTAGGGGCTGTCTTTTTACTCATGTCCTTCTATGGGCAGAATTATAATTATAACCCACAACAACAACATTAATACAATTTATTAATGATGATAATAACTGATACTTGATTAATCCCGCATAATTTGACAGACATCACACAAAGTACACTGAATTGCATCACTGGTAATACAACAGGAAATGTTTTTGAAATCTCCTGCTAGTGACCCCTGGAGGCCATGCTGCTCCCTGCATGTGGTCTGAAGGATGGATGGGATTTCTTGAGTTAAATGAAAGTGTTGTCCCAGCTGACATGAAAAGCACTAGGTATTTAAACTAAATTTAGTGTTGGGGAGGATTTGCTTATTTTTTAAAAGGGCTCTGTGGTAAATTTAGTGAGGGTTGCTTGTGTGGTGTAAAGACAGCTGAAACTACAGCAGTATGGTGTTATCAGCGTGAACTCTTCAGTGGGTTTGCTGCCTGGATTTTCTCAAATTTTTCTTATTTAGTACAGCAACAAATTAAAAGCCAGTTTAATTCCAATTTACTTTGTGGGCCTTTCAGATCAGACCATACACCACCACCACTACAAAGACAGCACCAGCTCGCCCCGATGCTGTACTGTGTCCAAACTTAGGTTCACTGAGAGAAAGTGTGGCCTGCATGTGTGTTCGTCTCCTGCCCTGTTTAAACTATTTACTATGGATCACAGTGGGGATTCCTTTCTGTTTTCATTACTTACAGTTATGTGATATACATGATTAATATGTTGATGTTGGAGCTCAAATAAACGTCTCAGGGTTAAAACAGCCTGAAGCAAAAAGCAGGATGTTACATGTTTGCTTAAATAACAGCTCTGTCTAAAGGTTCCCTGACGGCAACACCAGGAGATGAACTTTTCAAGACTAGATTGACAAGTGGCCACTTTTCTGACCCCAGAATTTTTCTAATGAACACAGAAATGTATTTAAAACTAGAGTGACCACTTAGGGCAGCCACACCTATGGCTATTTCTTGAGAGGCCCCCAAGCAGAACACATCCAAGAGACCTGCTGCTAAACACTGCCACAGATGTGTGTCAGTCAGCACCTCTGTGTAGAAGTACGTAGGTAATGCGAGTGCAGTCTATTACGTCGCCTATAGAGTGTGCTCTTGTATCACAAACAGAGACTGATCATGTGAGCCACGGTGCGTTATAAGTTTATATATACTATATATACTCCACTCTATGTTTTTTTAACACACACTTTGGATGAATGGGCTGCTGTGTGCGGAGAAACTTGATGCTGAGGCCTGTACAGACGGATGCCTTTGGTTTGAACTCCTTTTCCCCCTATGTAGCTTATTTTTGAATGATGCTTATTGAGGCATCCTGAGAAAAAGGCTTGCTGGATGCACATCCACACTGAGTTAGCAACCCTGGTAAACCCCTGCTGATTTAGCCACACAAGACTTTTCTGGCGCCTTGGCGCTGCTTTGGAAGTAGGCGGGTGTGCTTTTTTTGGACACACATTTTACTTAGCATGCATGCTTGTGGTGTCACAGGGACATTTATGTAAACCCATGTAATTAAATAGATTAAAACAAGTGCTAACCCTTGTTGAGACGTTTACACAATCAGGGTTTTTGTCAACAAGAAATTTGTTTTCTTTTTTACACATCTTGTGAAAATTAAGCCAATTAAAATACTTGCAGATAACCAGGACTTAGATAACCAGATCAGTTAATTCCTGCAAATACAACTCTATCGTTGACTGTAAATAACTAATAATCTAAGAAAAAGAAGACCAATAACATGATACACAGTAGCTCCGGGAAATATTCAGTTCTGTAGATTCCTGTGCAAATGAAATATACACTTACAGATATATGTATGCATATACAGTAATGTGCAAATCATCTGCAAGCTTTATCAACCCCTGTATATTTATATATAGCATGCTTTTGTATTTTAAGATGTGAAAATGTAGACTCTGAGACTTCCCAAGCTTTCCAAGAAGCTGGACAATACATTTGAACACAGTGCAGTCATGTGTGTATACAAATATGAAAACACGCAGACGCACACACACACACATATTTATATTCACCAATGCTCTTTACACGGCCCTAACTGTAGCCTAGAGAACTCCACAGTTTAGTGAAACATGATGCCCAGACTATAAAAGTGTGTATGTGAGTGTGTATGGTTTTTAGTGGTCTCAGCTGTATGGGACACACTGCAATGACAGCCAATCAGAGCTAATTCAGAATCAGAGTGGTTTTGACGGCTCCGTGGTCTACCCGGGGGGAACAAAGCAGTTTGTGTCTGTGAGTGTGTATGCGCGCACACCACTCAACCTTACCACTCCACCTGCTTCCCATTGCCCAAATGTTCAGACTAAATCTGTTTTCCCCAATATATTCTAAAGCTTTTTCCATAGATGCAAACTGATAATGAATTGTATGAGAATTTTTTCAAATTCACATTGAAAGTTCAGGTATCGGTTTCAGATTTTATGTTTAAATCCACCGTGGCTCCCAGTCGTGTGCAGATTTTTAACCGAATGAAAGGCAGCAACCACTTAATTTCCGTTTCCAGCTAGACATCGAACCAACCAACCAAGAAAAATGCGATCATGAACAAAAGAAGCGATGCTCCCGGTATGGGTAGAATATATACAGTTTATTACAAAGGGGAAAATGAATGCTGTCTTCATATATATCAACCATAAATTATAAATAAATTATAGCTCCTTTAGTTTCAGGTTTAGTACCTTGCTCATGAGCAGAATTTCTTGACTTTCCTGTCTAGATTTTTGTCATCTGGCTATAACTGTTTTTTTTTTCTTTTTGTCCCAAGATTGCACCTCTATCCTTCAGGCTATGACCATTAGCAGTATTTAAAAGAAAGCTGAGTTGGCAATCTCAGTTCTTCAAAAGTTGGACAAACATCAGCTCTAAATTTCAGGGTTGAGGGTGAGAGCACGAAGTAGGAAAAATAACAAGCACTGTCCTCTGGTCGCCTTATCATCCATCGCCCTTGTTTTTTACATGATGTGAAGCTGGCGTTCTTCCAATGCGCCCTGGGGTGATGTGTCAGTAGCGAGTGAAAACGAAGGAGAAGTGCTCAATTAAGGCCTTCTGACATATGGCCTTCACACCTGACTATTTTCTATTCCCATCCCTGAAAGTAGCTCCGTAGAGGCTTACTCTCCCTCACTTGTTCGCTCAGTCACTCACTTACTACGCGAACACCCACACACTAGCTGTCTTGCTCACTCACGCAGTGGTTGATTCATTTCCCTCTTCATTAACGCAGGTCCTTTCTATCTCAGGTAGATGGACTCCCGTGCACATTTCTTTGCCTGGCATTGTTTTAAAATGTGGTCCTCTGTTCTGCTCTGCTGAATGAGCTGTTCAGAAACATGGATAATTACTCTAGTTGCTGTTAACATTAAGACAATATGTAAAAAATGATGAACAAGATGTTGTACATACAGGGTAGAAGAATTATAAAGACTATAGACAAGTAAAAAAAAAACTTCGGAATGAAACCAGATCTGCTCTGGTGTATTTGCATTAACTCTGCCTTACAGCACGAAGGACCTGGCTTTGAAGCCTTCTTCTTCTGTCTGAAGTTGTCTTTGGTTTCATGCAACCTCAAACAGACAGAGCAGTATTTTACATAGAACAGGAATACTCCTGACTGTCCCCTTAAAGCCTTATAGCATAACAACTGGAGCAGCTCTCAGGTACTGCCCTGTATGAAGGCTGATATTTTAAAGAAAGAATGATTTGCTTTCTTGGATACCACTATCAGGTTGCTAGCTTAGCTTAGCATAACATTTTGCCTAACCAGCAGAGCTTGAAAAAGTGTTTAGGAGGAATTTGTGATTGCCTTGCACCATATGACTTTACCTTGCTGTATCCACTCATCTTGTACCAGTTCCTAATGGCACCAGCTGACATAAGACTGTTAGAACAACCTTCTTCCTGGTGCACGTATTGGGGAAAGAAAGACTTTAGTAACTTAGTTCCAAAAATAAGATTTTCATCTGCATATCCCTTTTATATACTTTCATGTGTCATACGTCTAGAATTAACCTTAGCAGACATGTTAATTGAAATAATCTGCTACGTTACAGCTGTAAAATGGCTTTTTTGTCTTTTACACTGTTGCTATTGTACTAATTATTAAACAAGATATATTGAGTCAAATAGTTGGCTATGGACAAGGTGGTGAGTAGATATTGTTACCTTTAGACACACATAGTTTCCCTCTTTTTAATTAACTTTTTTTTTGCACTCACCTGAATGGCACCAGAAAAACGCAAATGCTGGTGATACAGCTTATAATTACAATACAGCCATGAGGGAATTTTGTTCTCCCAGCAGGAATCAAATATAAATGTATGACAAAACAAATTTAACAAAAATAATCAAAAAGAATGATTAAATATATAACAACATTTATAATCCCTGTTGGTTGTATACTTGCTTAGGTGAATTTTTATATTATCTTCCTTGGTTGCCTCCTAGTTTGGTTGCACCATTATCAAAGCAGCCATTTCACCTGATTACCTGTTCAATCAGCAGAAATGTAACTTATGAGAAACTACATGTTTTATGACACATTGTTATGATACTTGCTACAAAAGTAAAAAACTAAATCCTAAGTGATTTGATTTGCTGCGAGCAACACGTAAAGTGAGTGTTGCTACATGCTAACTAAAAGCCAGCTTAATTATTGTAGCAACATGTGGAAAACAGCAGAAGGACAGGAGGACTGTAGGCGCAAAATATGCCAAAACCAACAGGTTATTTATTATTGTTGAACTAAAACCAATCAATATTATCTTAATTTGTGTGCTTATTAAATGATGTGCACATTAAGCTTCATATTAGATGTTTATATTGTTTGCCAGTAGAGTTGTACTCTTAGCTTGTCACTCATCGATTCCATCTTTCTCTTTCCGTGCACGTGAACACGCACACATTGTCCATACAGTTGGTTTTCTTGCACTCTTTGAAAATGGTTGGTCAGAGCACCAGCCTGTTATTACAGTGTTTTTGACAGTCTGGTGTGTTGGCTACTCTTTGCTGAAGGTCCTTTTGATCACTTTTGCAGTCTTGTGTTGTGCTGTGATGGCTATCAAGTACAAGTACAGCCAGTTCATTACTTGTCCAAAATACTGCTTTAACATGTTTTAGTGACATTTATTACTCTTCTCATTTCTTCTAAGGAACCACTGCACAGCATTGCTTTTTTGATGATATTAAATTACATTTCTGTTTTGAATGTGTGCCATATGTGGTGATATTGAGACCACCCTGGTTCTGATCAACTTTTTTTACTGCTTCGTATTCTGTCATTTAATGAGGCGAATCTGCTATAGATCTGAAATCTTTTACTGTGGGGTAGTCTGCTTTAAGCAGACCTACATTAAAAAGAGCAAAACCAACATGGTGTGGAGGATCTGACAACTATTGAGCTGTGGTCACATTTAGTCTGTGACACATTGGTCTATAGTACTCAGCCAGTAGCCATCTGTTCTGCATCCAGTGCTCTTGGTCTCGTCTAGTACACAACTCATCATCATGATGGCTTCACGCTTTATTGTTCCAATAAAAAATCTTGAATGACCACAGTGTACCCATTTTCTGATGGCTACTTCCAGCAGGATAATGCGCCATGTAATAAAGCTTGAATCATCTGCTCAGACACTTACACATGACAATGACTTCACTGTACTCAAATTTTTCAGGCCAATGGAAGCATCAACTTGGCGTCCAGATCAAGCTGCCAGACATCCAGTCAGGTCCTTGTTGGTGTCTCAAAGAAGAAACTCTGAGAAACCTTTCCGCAGATTTTGACAGGTCTTCCACTTTTTTTTCCACTTTTGTTTTTGTCTTTGACCTCTCCAGACTAACATTTGTCTTTAGCCTAAAGTGAAAGAAAAAGTTTTATTTAATAAATTTCTGTGTTTCCAACACTATATTTATATTTTTTCCAGGTTTACTCTAATAAAGAGACTAATAAATATGGTCATAACAACATTGTCAAAACAACAAAGACTTAGATTCGTTCAAAAAATATGTTGCCTGAGAATCCAGAGATAACATTGCTCTTACAACACTCCTGGCTCTGGCAGTTTAGTTGCGTTTTACAGAACTGGGTTGTAATGCATCTCTGAGGAGCTGGGTATCTGTCTTCCCTTTGTATTTTACTGTGCTGAATTAATTTCTAATAATTAATAGAAACTGTTCTGCACAGTCAGAATCTCTGCCAATCTTTGGATCATCTCAGAGTCGAAGCAGGAATACAGTCTCTAGGTCTCTCACCCCCATAACTCCTCCTCTGCTTCCCCCGCTTGTTCTTCTACTACACTTCCCTACCTCCTCCCTCTTGACAAGTGTCACATTTTGGGCTTCTGCTCTCGAGGGATAAATGCCAGATTACATGGTGTAGTATTTTTATCCGTAGTACATTAACTGGTGGAGCTTACAGCATCAAAGCTTGGAGGAGATCATCACACAAGCGCGCACACACACACTCACTCTCACTCACACACACACACGCAGACACACACTCATATCAGAACTGAAACAGAGTGTAAAGTGGCTCCTTTGATCTCGCCCTCCCTCCTGTTCTTAATTACCCTAGTGACACACACGCACACACACGCACACACACACACACACACACACACTGACAGACAAAACGCACAGGTTCTTTAACATGCACTCACACATGAACACAAAGAAATGAATACATCCTAAGAAAATAGGAAGTAGAAATCCGTGAAAAAAATTAGATGTCCAACATTTATCTGCCAAAACCTGAACAGAAGCACCTTGCGGGGCTCATGATTAAACATTACTTGTTCTAAAATCGTAGTAACATTACAGCTACCTTTACTAAACATTCAGAAAATGATGAGCTGATAGAGCCGTAAAATGTATAAAGCGTCCTAATTGTCTCACAAACTTGGTGAAGTCATACAAACCCCTTTTGTACGTTGCACTTTCTTCACCGGGGAGGTGGGGCTGCAAAATTTTGTGAAAATATATTATTAAGATGATTGTGTATTTTGTGTTTGCCAAATTATAAAGAGCTACAAGGTTATTAGGCAACTCATATAACTAATACAATGATATGACATAATATGAACAATTATGAATATAAGGAATCCTAACAGACTGTGTATACGTTGTAGAAAATAAATTAAGTATGTTAAATTTGATGATACTTTTTACAGTGACAAACACCGAGGGATCCTCAGCCCCAGCAGAGAATATTTACTGCAGGTGTGGACCATATAGCCTCAAAATTATATCACAATATTTGAATGATATTTATGAACCAAAAAAAAAGCTGAAAAAAAACTATTTACTGGTGATTAAAGCTTGCAGGCAGCAGCATTTATCAGTGCAAAGAAAATGAAGGGCATTTTCCATTCTTCATATCCGGGGAGCTACTGTCCTTGACTTTGTTTTTGTGCTCTTAAGTAAGTTTACTGGCAAGCTACATATACACACTACCTGATATTATTGTGGACGGTATGATATGGCACACCTCTAATTCACTGATACATTTAATTTCACGTCAAGCCATTATCACCGTGACATTAAAAAAACTTTTTATAATCCCAGAGGGAAATCTAGATGATGATATTATGGATAAAATGTACAACTAGGACATGAAAACAGAAAACGAGAGCAGGTTAAAGGAAAATAAATCACAAATCACCTTTGTGTTTGCTGTCACAGTTAGTTCTGAACATTGTGTGACATGAACCATCACGCATGTAAATACTTGACAGACGCAGAATCAGATATAACAGACTGATCACTGGTCATTATGGCCGATCAAGCTTAAATCTGAGTCATTCCAATCTCCAGCTGATCGATCAGTTCATCTTTAGTAAAATAAAAAACTGGTTGAATACAATTCATCAAAGAAAACTGAAGTTGAGTGGGGCAAACAAACTAGAGTCTGACAAATTAGAATGAAGAATAAAACGTCTGCTAGTGTTTGAAATTGCAATATTTGCTCATCTCATTCCTGTATGAACAGTTTCTCACTAGCGCACGGCTTGCCGTTCAGCTGAGCTTGCTGCCTTTCAGGTGCTGTCAACTGATCAATGAGGGGATATTTGGCTGTGTTTCCACCCCGTTGCTTATTGCGGTGAAGAGCCTCATCCTACTTCACGAGATCATTTAGGACAGTTTGAAGTGGTGGGGAGAGGGTTTGTGCTGTGTGCATGTGCGTATGGTGCATTGACACTGTGTTCGTGATGGGGGGTTAGCTGCTTCTAGGAAAGATGTAGCGTCAGTGAGGGAGACTGGATTGGCCTGGCAGGACATGCCGTTTAGGTAAAATCAATAAGGATCTATTCACTGAGTGCCTCAATAAATACCTGTGTGCCTCACTCAACAACAAGTGGAGAAAGGCATTATTTGGTGTGTGGTGTGTCTACTGTACAGAATATGCAGGAGGCACATTGTGTAAGCGTTCGCGCCTTGACAGGAAATTTCAAGCAAGTTTGAACTTTTGACCACTCAGGTTTACTTTCTTATTACCACCACTCACTTGTCAGGTATCATGAAGCTTTGTTTCTAGATTCTAAAATAATTAATATTTTATATATACATATATGTGTGTACGTGTGTGTGTGTAAGTACAGCTCTACACTTTAGTTCATAGATCTATTTTCTATCACATATTTGATGGGATACACTTGTGAAAAGGATTAAGTGTCAGTTTACTGATGTTTTCTGTATTTTTTTACTTGTTTGGGTAAATTAAAGTTGCTTGAGGTTGAGAGGAGTGTTAATGTCTGTCTCTGTTTCTCTGTGTGGGGTACATACTCCCACCAGGGGTGGCTGACAAGAGATGACTGTGGCTTACCACACACTGAGAGTGCAGCTCTTCTTTAATCTGCTTCCCTCTTTTTCTCTCTGTTTTTTTTTTCTGCCCCATCTTAATTTCTCTATACTCTGACATGTCAAAGCTTTTCCTCCCATCTTTACGACTGAGCTAATCCTTCGGCAGGTTTTTTCGAGCATCGTGCTGTTTTAGGGCTCTTCTGCTGACACAACGGTTTAGTATCATAATGGTTTGCAAACACCTGTCCAATTAGGCTGATTGTGATGCACCTCAAACTACTAGACAGGTCCCGCAGTGTGGCACAGAGATTTAGCAAAACACGCTAAATGCTTCTGCTCTAGAGGGGTGTTTTTTTGCAGTTTTGTGACAAATGTAAATCCAGGTTTAGTGAAAGGTAATTGAGGGGACTTCAAGAGTCAGTTGTCAGGAAAGGACAAAAGGCATTCCGCTAAATTTACGTTGCAATGTCAGTTTGCTCTTTGTCGCAAACGTGGAGGATATTATAGGTTGTCCAAAGTTTATCAGAGGTGTTTTAAAAAGCGATTTTACAGAGTTCAATTCGAACCCATCTGAACTTAAAAGTAGTGCGGAGGCTTAAAGGTTTTTGTGTTTTCATTAAAAAGTCGCTGTGGGAGAGTTGACAAGATAAGAAGAGACAAACATGTTAGACACAGTGCATTTGGTAACATGATCACAATTTAACAATCCGTACATCAGGTTGTTGACAGCTTGGTCACAGCATTTTATTTCCATATTGGCTCTACGTTTTAGCTTCACACTAAACTGAACAACTATCCATAATTCTTTTAACTCTTTCTCTACAGGAAATCAACCTGGGCGTCAAAACGTGTAATGTCTCACAGAGATGTGATGCACATGGTTTGACCTTCTCGTTTTAGTTAGAGGCTGCGCCTTTAGAGGAGATAATCTGTCGGTCTCTGTCAAACCTTTGGCAGCACGTTGCCAGTTGAGTTGGTGCCTATGAGCCCCATGGCGGGTGGTTCAACTCCCAGTTCTACCCTAGAGTGTCCCTGAACCCCTGATGCTACCTGTCCACAACAATTTGAAGTGATACTTCAGGGGTCAACTGGTTCCTAATTTCTAAGATTTCATGAGCTTTTGATGCTTGATAGTGTAGATTCTTCTTCTGTTGTTGATTTTTTTTAAATTTTATTTTTAATTAAACTGACACACAGCACAGGCTTTGAAGAGGACAATGTGAAGGTGTTGGTGGCAGCAGTGTCAGGTCCTGGTTTAGGAAGACGTCATTCTCGAAGGCCATGAGGACAGAGAAGCACAGTGTAACGGATAAAGCACAGAGAGACAGATAAGATGACGGACTTATGAACATCTTCCTCCTCCCCTTTTCCCTGCTCTCATCCCACATACACGCAGAGGAGATGCAGTCTGATTCTCCCTTCCAGCAAAACACAATCTTGTTTTTCTTCATGAGCATGATTAGAAGAAAATAGTTGCGAGAGAGAGAGAGAGATGTGGGTAAGAGAGAGAGCAAGATGAATGGAGACATGAAGGGACATGTCACACCATTCACAGAGCACTAGGTTTGACAGGAACCCTCAGGACATGGCACTCGTTTCAAGTGGGGACCAAATGGAGGTGGCACCAGGCTGTCAGTGCTCTCTAGTTAATTAGAAGACATTGGCGCTCTGGCTCAGAGAGCGTAGTTGGAAATCACAGTCAATTACATCCAGGTTATAACATGAGTCTGCCACAGCAAGTCAGCTTGTCACAGCTTATCTGATGCTGACCATAATGGCTTCATACTGTACATTTAATGTCAATGATGACACGTGGGCCCACGATCTGGCCTCTGCTGCAAAATGCAAAAACATATACATTTAGAAAATATATACACTCAACTCAAATATTTACACAAAAGTTTTTTATACATTTTATTTTACAAACACTGAGATAAAACTTTAGAACTGTCCTAATATACAGTATCTATCTGCGTAAAAAAATCTACTACTGAGAAGTCCGTTTTAGGATGTGGAGGACCTGAAAAAGAATATTTCCAGAAACAAACAAAAGAAAAAAATTGCACAAAAGAGAATGAGAGCAGTATTTTAGTTGCTTTTATTACCTTTGTTTGCTCAGATGTGAAAATGTGTATAAAGTCTCACATCTGGCCTTTTCAAACAAGTTCAGTGAAAATGTTTCTACTCTGTATGCAGAATATTTCAGCAACACCATCACCAGCCAACCACTCAGTGCCTGATCCCCATCTCTAAACACAAAGGAAAATGCCTGTCAAGTCTTGAAAGAAATCGTGCACCTGCATTTGAAAATCCATTAGGCAAGGCATGGAAGCTGGAGTAACTGAGGGAAGTGGAAGCAGATGAAAGGGGTTACTTATTTGATGGTGCTGCTGTGTGTTTTGAGGATAGAATATGGTCTCTAACTCTAACATGGGTGAAAACAGAGAAGTTTATATATACACATGTTCCTGCTTCTGTATAAGCATCCACAGCCATAGGTGCTCGCATATGGCTATGGACATGTGCATGTACAGATTTGTACGCATTGCCCTCTGTGGCTGAGACCCCCTGGGGTTGAAACCAAAAAGCTCCAGGAATGCACATAAATCACTGCTTGCAGGTAGTGAGGGAAGTGGATAAGGGCAGGAGGGGTAATCAAACGAGAGAGCACTTGAGGAGGAAACGGCAGGCTGATGTTCTAGTGCCGCTGTCCCCGTCGTCTCTGAAATAAAGGCCTGTTCTTCTCTCGCTCCGTCATCTTTTCTGCATTCTTCAATTTCCTCATCTTTTAGGCAAACTCAATTACCAGAAAAACCGCTCCGACACTATACGTCAGATTGAAGGGAAAGTGCTTATTGTTTTCATGTCCCAAATTTGCTGTGCACTCATCCCTCTTTCTCTCTTTGTGTAGGAACAGAGATGCAGGCACCAGGTTTTTACCATTTGCAATGACTGAGGAGAGTCACTACACTTAATATCCATAAAAAGAATGCCCCCCCTCTTTTTTTTTCAACTTGGCCTCATCTGGTGTTATTCTCATAAATGAAAGAAATCACTCAAGCAAAGAAAGCCAGGGCTTGCAAATGGCCAAAGAGAAGGAAAAGATCATAGACGTTGCATCCACTTCATTTAAGCTGGAACCGAGATATAGAAATTAATGGGATGAATCAATTAATATCAACAACCTGCAAATCTGTGGTCCTTATTACTGCTAACCTAACTGCCTGAGCCAACCTGTCTTGACTGGCCAGTGCCACAGCTGATCAGTCGCATCCCAAATCACCTGTCCCTGCCAAGATTGCTGCCTCTGCACTGTTTGCTCTCTCTGCTACACCTGCCAACTCACCTATTTCCCATCCCTCTATCGGCTGCTCGAAACAGTTCTCTCACTCTTTCCCCATATGATCAATAGTTGCATAGTTGATGATGCATAATGTGTTATGATGAAAGCCTGGACTTCTTCAGAACAGGTCACACTGTCCTTTTAGAGCAAACCTATTTTTCTTACTTTAAAAAAAAGTAATTTATGCAGATCAGGTCTATTTCCGATGTAGTGAAGATATTGTGCTTACTGGCATGAAACAGACTGTGGGCCTAATGAGCAGTCCTTGCACACTGCACTGTTACTGCGTTCATGAAACATTAAGGTCTGTTTTATTATGGCAGATGATATAAGACGCACTGAAAACAAAGTTGAGATTAGAGGTGTGCCCTATAACACTGTCCATGATAATACTGCTATGCATTTTTATGTGATTAAAAAACTGTCATTTGTAATATCAATGATACAGCGAAGCAATGGCGTATGGCGCATTTACATCCTCTGGTGGGCACAACAACGACGCGAGCCCAGTGTCAGCGCATCAGCCGGCGCTGACAATTTAGTCCCTAAACAGGGAGCTAATTCAATAGTATTAAGGTACTCCCTTTCTCCTGGAGAGTGCATGTGCGTAATAAGAGGATGCAGCTGGTGGTATGAGGTAGAGAGAGAGGTACAGAGTATGTCCGTCTAGGAAAATCCAAATAAGTCGCTTTCCACCGCAGATTCCTTTTATTCAGAGTTTGCCCTGTGTACCAGCTGAGTCTCTCTCCACTCTCTCTCCCCCTGTACTGAGACTCTGCAGCTACATGAAAAAGTAACAACGGTCAGAAAGCAGAGTTTTCTGTTACTATTTAGTTACAGTCTGTGAGAAATCACAGTATGAGCAGATGTGGAAACTTTAGCAGTATTCTGATTGCAGATGTCGTGCGACTTGTAAGTGATCAATAATTTAGTGTAATTGAGCAAGACCTTAGAGAAAAAGAACACCATAAGGAGAAATGGTAAACATAAAATATATCAAGAAGATGCATGATAAGGCTTAAAATAACATTAAAAAATAATATTTATGGACATATTTAGGCCACACTGACTGTCTACACAGCACTCTCCAATGCACATTAGCATATATTATGACTTGGTGAGCTATGCAAATAAGCTGCCTTAATTAGGGATAAAAAAGTAATCTTTCCTTCTCAAGGAAGTTTTTTCCAGGCAAGTGGAGCACTTGGCTGTCAACAGGGAATTAACTAAACAAAAGCTCCGTGGAAAAGCACAACTTTTCCTCATAAGACTAATTCTAAGTGTTTTCTTAGTTAATGGTGTCATGATTAGTGCCTCACTCAGTAGTCTCAAAGCTCCTCAGCTGTGGACTCAGGCTTTCAGCAGCTTCAAACCGCAGCTGAAACAGTAAATGTGATTGGACATTTCTGGGTTGGCTAGATGGCGTGTTGGATTAGTTGCTGTATTAATTATGCTCTTAGACAATCAACAGCTAAGACTGAGGCTCCACTTTGATACTGAGCTTCGTCTCTGCATTGCAGAAAGTATAAATCCTGCTTGGATATGCGCTGAACCATAAACGTGAGTGTTTTTAAATATAGTACATCTTTTGCATAAAACTTGTCAAATTAGTAAGAGAGAGGTTCGTATGACTTATTTTTCCAGTAAGACGTCCCCTCAAACACAACTACTAAGTAGACATCAACTCTGATCTTTTCTGTGTTACAGTTTGTGGGGTAATCAAGAGGACTTAATTTGTAATTCCAATTCACTGTGTCTTTCATTGGGTGGGACAGTGGAGTAGTACACTGTAAAAATAAACAATATATAATAAAAAATTAAATTAAGTGTGATTTTACAGGATGGTATATCTTCCTTAAATCATAGCACAATGCTGTTGATTTGGATGTTTGACCTGATCTTTAAACACCACATATACATTTCTTTATATCGCTGCAAATTGTGTTTACGATTTGAGCAAATCAGTATTATGTATTATGTATTAAGTATTATGTTGATAACTGTACAAACAGACAATCCGCCACATTATATTTCCTTAGTGTAAATAAGGAAGAACATCAATAATGGTGCAACCACCTACACTTATGGTGTAAAATGTCTGCATCTGATAATACATAATACATATACTGCACTGTTTACCTACAAGAGCTCCCTGTCGGAACCTAACAGTTTTTTTTCTTGAGTATTCTTGATTTTTCTTTGACATTTTTTCAGAAACTAACTGTAAAATAACAAATTAATTTATTTAATTTAATGGTAACGGTATAGTAGTGTAATGCTCAGCATCATCTCGGCATACAAACTAAACAGGCACGCTGTTTTGTTTCTTTGCACAGCCGTGTAAATAAACAGTGGATTCTTATGATGATATGATATGATATGAAAATTACACATAATGCTAAAGAATGTCTGTTTAATTAATTTACTGTATTTTAATAGTACCTCCTTGCAAAACAAAAAAAGATGGCAAGAGCTGTTTTTTTCTATTATTTAGCAGTATCACCCTACAGCTAGAAGGACGCGTGCCTTTCTGTGTGGAGTTTGTATATTCTCCAGGTGTCTGTGTGGGTTTCCTCCAGGTGCTCCGGCTTCCTCCCACCACCCAAAGACATGCATGTTAGGTTAATTGGTGACTGGTCAGATGGATGTATCTTAGATCTCCCTAGGTTTTGGTTTGGTTGTTTGCTTACTCAAGACATTTTGAAGTGGCTGATTTCTAACCTGACATTTACTCTTCATTTCATTATAATGAATGCATTTGTAAAACTGGTGTAACTTTGTGGCATGGCATAAAAAGCATGTTGAAAAGGTGTGTATTTCCAAGAAACATTTATGATTCATTTCATTGTCCAGCTGAGAGTATGGTTAATGTGTTCAGTAAGCAAACAGTCAAAACCAAAAAGAAAAATATTAGTTGATGCACTTTAAGTCACCTTTAAAAATTAAGGAGCTCTTAATGTTTAGCAAGTGATTGGATCTAAAATGTATGATAACACCCTGTTGAAAGGACCTCAGATGGCAGAGTCATCTATGAACCCCATGGTTGGTTGTCTGACTCCTGGTTAACTCCTGGCCATGTCCTGGTGTCCTTAGACAAGGACTCCAAGGCCCATAGTACTGCCACCTACAACTACTACAGCTCGTGGTGACAGTCGTGTCATTTTAAAGCTTGAGACGACGCAAAGGTACAAGTGCCTGATATGAATATTCCCATTGTTAATGCTGATCTTTAGAGAAGTGGGAGGTTGATGGCTGATTTATAATATATCTTTTTTTCTATTTTTGCAGAGAATCTGTTATTCCTCGGCCAGGATGAGTGCTGACATTGGCTGGTGCACATAGTGGGCTGCTAAATAGCTCGATAACAAAGCAGCAAAGGACACTCTTGACCACACTCAACCACAGCGGCGATGCTGCATGTCTCTTGGTCGTAATAGATTACTAATAATAAAAAATAAAAAATACATATAAGGTTAAGATCTTGCCTCAGAGCTGGGTGTCTTTCAGTTTAATGTTTCAGGAAATTGTGTGTGTTAGTGAGCCAGTTTGGCGCAGGTAGGTAGATTGTCAGTTTATAGTTGTGTATCATTCAATTCCTTTCTGTTAGTTTGCTGAGCAGTCGTCACTCATTTGTCAAGGGATTGGATGTGACACATGACACTTTGTGTATACAGTCGTGGAGGAAGACTTTTCCATACGCAAAATCGTCGTAAGTTATGCAAGATATAATATATAGTATAGTATAATATACTGTATATATTTAGTGGAATAAACTAGACGACATACAATTTACAGCACGATGTCGCTTTTTTTAACAAACAAAAAAAAGAAGAAACTGCTTCACT
>JAUMHF010000012.1:20020560-20062319 GCA_032359275.1 Microctenopoma steveboyesi | reverse complement strand
CTGCTGTTCCACTGATTGGCACCAGATACTGGCAAAAAGAAAATCCATCCATCCATTATCCTAACCACTTTTCCTCTTAAGGGTTGTATCCAAGCTGTCATTGGGTGAGAGGCGAGGTACACCCTGGACAGGTCGCCGGTCTATTGCATGACTGACGTGTAGAGACAGACAAGCATTCACAGCTATGGACAATTTAGAATCGCCAGGTAACCTAACTGCATGTCTTTGGAGTATGGGAGGAAGCCGGAGTGCAACGCGAAGTCTCGGATTAAAAAGAAAAAAGCTTGAGTCTCATATTTGTTTGGATTCTAGCTCGTCCTGTAAATACGACTGTGCCTTATGCAGTCACCGGCGATCGGCAGAATCCACCATGGTCGCACACTTTTTTCAGGTTTTGCTCTTCGATTGAAGCATTTCCTGGCTAGCTCCTGCGATGCAGTCTCTTTTTTTTTATCCCAGCTGATGGCAGCTATGCATTATTTGGGAATAAGGAGCTGGGTTTGTTTTGATTTCATGGAGTTATAACAGAGACAGGGCTTGGGGTAGTTTCAGGAGACCACAGCACTTGTGCACACACACACACACACAATCACATTTGGGCCGATTGTTTCAGATGATGGATGTCACACTCTCACCCGTCAACACAGTGCCTTTGCTGCTTTTAATTGCCCAATCTGAAAGCTGGGACATTTGTTATTGTGGGGCAGTTAGGGCTGGATGGTGAACCATACACGCACCTGTACACGCACACACACACACCCCTCTCTCTCCATGTCTTTAATCATTGTCCTAAAAGAATACACGACGTCTCTACTTTCCACATGCAAAATGTTGATGACAGTGTGTCGCTGTCGTCACAACACATTAAAACACTATGACACCTGTAAGTACATGCTCTCTTTATAACAGTCCACTTTAATCTCAAGAACAACAATCGCACTTTAACAATGAAACATAACAGCGGGGTTGTTGTACTGACACGAATTCCTGACAAAACAGCACGTTCTTGACAGATAAAAAGGAAGAAAATATAAAGGAAAAGTAAAATCTAATCAATTTTACTTTGGCGTCACACATTTTTTCTGATGACTCTGTCTTCGTTGTTGAGCTCTCTGCCAAGATCTGTCTCTTGGGAAGTCAATAAACCAAATGTAGTTTATATTGTCAAACTATGAACTTAAATCAAAGTTATACATGTTGTCTCGGCACAGTGCGCCTGTTTAGTTTGCACGAATGCTCTTTGTTCAAAAGATTCGGGACAGGAGGTCTCGTCACACACAGCTGGGTGACAGCAAACACTCTTCTGTGCATGATCAGAAGGGGGCAGTATAACATCAGAGAAAAACAGATTCAATGTGAACAATCACTTCATATTTCTCTGCCTCTCCTTTTGCCCTCTCCCTGAATCCTTTACTGATATCACATTTCCCCCCCATATTCAGCTCTATCTGTTCTGTATGCCTGTCTTTCCCCTACTCATTTTGCGCGCACACACACGCGCACACACACACACACACAAGGGACAATACTGTGCACACACACACAGCCACATGCTCGTGTAAAATAATCTCAAGTCTGATACACGCCGCTCAATTATGAGCTGCAATGCGTGTAATTAGAAAAGAATAAATGCATTTCAGTGTTCATTAATGAATTTCATTGATTGACTCTGTCTCTTTGTTCTTTGTTTTGATGAAGTTAACTTTGAGGGGAATAAACACAACACTTCCAGTGGAGTCAGACCAGCCATGGATTGTGCATGTGTGGCACTGGCTCTGTGCAATGTCTTTGGCTGATTTGTGGCGCTGTGTGTTTTTAATCTGTAAGAGAAAATAGAAATAGGCCCTACCGCAAAACGTACAGCTGTAACAGGGAGAGGGAGAATTAAAATCAGAAGTAAAAAGTAATAAATCATAGGACAAGAAGGGGAAAGAGCATGAGACAGGATTTAAAAAAAACAAAAAGAAACAAAAAAGGGAACAAGTGGTAAAGACAAGGCTAGAATAGATGAAGTGAGGGGGAAAGACATAATTGGTACTGTGTTTGGGGACATCTTGCTGAAACACAGTAAAATAAACCACAAAAATATGAGTTGGAATAAGACAGATGGAACCAAACTGAGAGCGCTCATGTATATTTCAGGCAATATAGAAAAGTGTACGTCGGCTGTATGCATGCCAGTTGTCTAAATGTATGTGTGTTTTCATGCCAGTGACTGTGCCTGGATAGATGGGTGCACTTAATGCCCACACCTTTTGTTTGCATGCATGTGTGTGTGTCTCCAAAGCTCTCCCTAGTGTGTGTGTGTGTGTGTGCGCGCTGTATGGTGGAACAGAGGCACTGTGTCAGCAGTTGTGTGCCCTCAGTGAGCCTGTCTCTAATTACAGTCTAGGGTTTCAGCGTTTCAGCCTGTCCATCTCCCTGTTTAAACCCGGCTAAGACAGCGAGGCCCCACTGAGCCAAGGTAAACCATACAGCTAATTAGACAGACCAGCTTCCATCTCTGTATAAATGGAGGAGGGAGGAGGCAGCGAGAAAGAGAGAGGGCTGAAAGATGGAAAGGAAGGTAGAGGAGGAGTGTGAGAAGGCTGGAGAGGTGGGCAGCGGACAAAGGGAAGATAGGGGCAGAAAAGAAGACGTAGGAAGAAAGACGAGACAAAGCTAAATTACAAGTGCCCTTTTTTGAGAAGAGTAAATTCAAAGTCAGAAGCTAAAAGCCACAACCCTGTGATATTAAGACGATATTAAGGTCCTTGCTGCGCAAAACACTTCCACATCCGGCACTTAATCAAACAACATCTCCTGCTTAATGTTTTATTTGCACATGTTGGTGTGACGTGTTTTCTTTTTTGTGGCATTACAGTGTTGGTCTAAAGGTGTTTTGACGATCTCTAGTGCATTTTTGTGGTAATTCGCATATTGTAAACAAATGTAAACGGTGGGGAGGAGGTCATTGGTCAACCTGGGGCAGGCTAATTTGCATAACTGGCTCTGGTGGTTCAAATTATAGCCTGCTGCTGCTCTGCTGAGAGAGGGAAACAGTCAGAGGAGAAGGAGGGAGGGGTGCAATTATGGTCATATGCAGCCAATGAAAAAAAAATGTCGTTTGCTTTTTTCCTCCAGCCTTTGCCTCTCCTCCCTGGCTTCTTCTGACCAATGAAAGTGCTGTGTCCTGCCCAACAGCAATCAGAAATTCATCTCACTAGCGAAGCTCCCCCACCGCCTCCACCCCCAACCCGCACACAGAGAGAGAAAAAGTGAGGGACACAGGAAACAGATGAATGGAAGAGAAAAGGAGAAAAGAAGGGAAGGGTGTAACACAGAGTGAGTGAAAGCGGGGAGAGATGGCATCTAGACTTGCCAGTCGGGGCGGTACAAAATGTAAGAGGGGAAGGCACAGGGATGGTGAGGATGGGAAAATAAGGGTGAGAGGCAGACATTGGCTGTGGAGGAAGAGCTAAAATGAGAAGAGGACAGAAGCAGAGAAATGGAGGGGAAAATAAGATGCTAGCACCGTGTGGGATAGGGTGACAGATTTGTTCTCCTCGCACCAAACACCATTTTCTCCTCCCTGTCTTGTCCCAAGTGTGTGTGTGTGTGTGTGTGTTGGGGGGGAGGCATTTGCAAATACTAGAAATTATGTGTTTGTCCATCTGTGTGTGTGTGTGTGTGTGTGTGTGTCTGCATTCAAGCTTGCGCGTGCACAGACAGAGGTTGGATAAGGGCACAGTAAATAAATCATGGGGGCCTCATTGGAAGAAGGTCACTGGCTGGACCTTGCCTGCACACACACACACACACACACACACACAGACACACACACCATGCACGCTGACAGACCCCTACCCCTCATTTTGGGGTGCTCTGGGTGATTCTCCCAACGTAATGGCTTCTACCCCATTTCCAGTCTCCTGTCTAAAAGAAATCACACACAGACCCAAGCTCTCACACACTGACATGCACACACCTGGCCAGTCGAGCATTTGGGGAAAGGGAACTGATGGAAACAGTCGGGTAAATACATTCTTTGGTGTTTGTCTGCGTCGGCATGCTGTATCTACAATGTAGCTTTGTCTTATTATTTTTTCACTCTGTGTTCCCCACATTGTTGTATATTTCCAGCCTTAGCTGTGGGTTGTTTTTTTTTTTTAACCTTCTGAATGTAAACGCGCTCTTTATTCTCGTGTGTGTGTTTGAAGAGGCCACTGCTCGAGTTTGGCCCTCCTGAGTATGGGTCTTGTTTCTTCATAGCATTCAGTTTTGTCAAGGAAAGAGCCCAGTAAGTGAATGCACATGTATGTTCCAGCTACAGTCACATTTATTGCACTGAACAGTGAGGTGAGATGTGCTGTCAAATGTACGGACATAGCAGAACTAGTTAGATGGATTTTTCAGCAGTCACTTGTCACATGCTAAGGCTCCGAGTGGAAGGAAATTGACACCTTGCCTGCAGTGACTTATTGAAAACTCTCATAGTTCATTGAGGTGATTCAGTTGATTTGTGTACTGGTCATGTCCTGCAGTCTGCACAGTTGACAATCAACTTCTTAGAAAGCTAGTTGTCAAAATATCTCTGTTCTTTCTGTCAGTTTCTCTAAGAAATCATTGGAAACAAATATTATATTTATAGCAAATATTGCAGGTTTCAGGCTGCTTGAAGCCCACTATGCAGGAGACCTAGACTAAAGTTGATATTTGCTTGAATTGTAATTTAAATTTGTCTGGTTACCCCTGTTTACATTAAAGCACCATTAATGGTTTCTAACTTGTTGATGTATTTTTGTGTGTGCGAGTAAACCAGCGAGCGAGGGGTGAAAGAGAGAGAGAGAGAGAGAGGGACAGAGAGAAATGCAAGGAAGATGCACGATGTCTGCATATGTCTGTCTGGATTTCTGTCTGTGGAGGGCAGCGAATGGAAGGGTCTATCAATCACGCCCAATATATTTATATTCAACAGCTCATATCACTTCACCACGATGGGGAGTGGGAGAGAGTCGGCTCATTTGCATAGGGAAGAGTAACTGTTGAAAATCTGTCAGAGCAAACAAAATATATGGCTGCATTGATGTATACATTTGGTGTTTTTTGTTCAGTGTGAGGAGCTGAGGATTAATGTGCATATGCGGTTTGTGCGTGTGGTGACAGATGCAATCTCCTTTGCTGTGCATGAAAAAAAGGCCTTTTTGACAACTTCCGCGCTGCTTTTGTTGCATGTCTTTGACTGCTTTCCCATGCCACAGTCGGAATCTTTTATTGTGCTACAGGAACAGTTTCATAACAGACATCTGAAATGGAACACCTAACTTAAAAATGGTTGCGGATCTTAGATTATTGTGGGAATACTTTGAGTTTTGTTTTCCAAAGTTGTATTTGTTAGTGCTGGAAAAAAGTGCAAAATGAGAAAAAAAAAAGCTTCTGATGTTTTTGACCTGCAGCATGATTATGAATAATTATGACATCCATGACACTGCTCTTCTCAACGTCGACAGCTCTCACAGGACAGAAATCTGACCAAAATCATAAGCATAATTTCATACAGAATATTTACATATATTGTCATGTAAAGTACTTACATGCATGAAAATGTAGTGTTTACATTAAGAATCAGGTTCATCTTAACAACACTTGACACAGTACTGCAAGTTGCAATCCGAGTTAAGCATGAGAGTTTTTTAATTATTTTTTTAATTTAATTAATATTTGCAATATTTAATTAAACGCAAAAATGCAACTAAAAGCACGTGTCTAATTTCTTTCAACTATAGGTCCAAAATGATTTTACTTAATTTAGTTTACAGTGATATAGGATGAAAAAAGCACAAGATCGTCATGTCTGAGAGACTAGAACCACATCATTTCTGAATTATTTATCAAAATAGTTGGGACTATACATTCTATTGGTTCTCAGGTGTACACATTTCGGGTGTATGCTAATGACTCCATCACATAGTAGAAATTAAAGTTGACTCGTTCTTCACCAAATCTTTGACACATTATAAGTGACGTTGTTGCACATAGGTTATCCATCATCTAGTTCCTGAAATGGCTTTTACCCAGTGTCGAGAATGTCTTTCAAAAAACGTGGTTATCTTACACCTTCTGTCTTCATTTGTTCATCCCTCACTCTGTCCCTCCCTTTCTGCCCGTTTCTCTCTAACTCTCTGTGTGTGACCTTGTGTTCCTTCTGTGTTAGTGTGTGGAAATTGGGCACACCTAACTACAGGGTCTTAAATATAATCATGTATTTAGCTGGAGAAATGTACTGACGCAGTGTTCCTCCTTGGAAAAAGACAACTCCACACATTAATTGAGGGATATTACTGTTCAGATTAATTTCCACGTTTCTTGAGTGACATTCATTCCGTCAGACTTAAATAAATATTTATGTCTGGGTACAAAGTAAGACAAGTAGAGAAAATACTAAAAATTACACAGCAAGGGGAAAAAATCTCTACAGAAACCTCAATCATTTCAGACATATTTAACAATTCATGCATGATTCTAAATGATTTAGCTTTAAATTCAAACATGTTAGTTATCATGATTATTATGCCATTTAGCTGGGATTTCATGTCTTTAAAAACACATTAAAATATAAACAAAAAACAAAACATGATAAGAAAAAACATCCATGTACATTTGACAACAACATTTAAAATGAAAATAATTTAAATAAACTATATATATATATATATATATATATATATATATACTAGTATATAATATATACATTCATACAAATGCTGCTCTGCCTATTTGCATGCATCACTTTATTTGTCCAACTGTTAAGCCCACCAACAGGGGCCAGTGTGTAACCAAGTATAGGGCCTCAGTGAGGCCTGTGTTTATTGGTTTAAGAGAGAGACAAGCTTGGGGGAGCAGGTGGTGAGGACTTTTGGGGGGGGGGGTATTTTTGGAGGGGTTATTGTGAAATAGGAAATGGCAAACAAGGCGGTCTTTAGCTCTTCTTATAGAATATGTTAAAGTGATGTCTGTGATACGCCGTGTGAATTATTTGCCTTATCATAAAGTGCATTTATGACGTACAGTCATAAATATGCATCAGTACGAGTGTTTTCAAAATTGAACCTCTCCCTGTCTCCCCCCCTGTCTCTCTTCCACCCTCCCTGCTTCTTTTCACTTTGTGCTAACAACACAAAAACAACATTTTTAAAACGCAACCCACCAGTGGATGTTTTGGAAACATTTCCTATTCCCTCCCCTCCTCTGTCTTGTAGCTGCTCTTTCTTTCTGCCTCTCTCCTCTCTTCCGGTAAATCTGCTTATTGTATTATAATGTGGGACGATCTGAAAAAATGTTTTGAAGTCATAAAGTACTTTTCCATGAATTGATATGATTGTACTTAATAATGGTGGCACTACAAGTACACACATTAACTGCTCTCTCCCTCCCTCCCTCCCTCCCTCTCTCTTCCTGTCTCATCTTCATCATCGAAATCCTGTTTCTAATTTGTATGGATTTTGTGCCAAGAGCAGCCATGTCGCTGACCCCCTTAACTCTGACATATAATGTTCTTAATATCCAGATTAAAAAAATGTTAAGCTCTTTTCTACAACATTTGAAATTATTTCTGCAATCAACCACAAAGCCAGCCCCGCCCACACCCTCGCTCCTTCCCTTTCACCTCGATTGTGGCCTGGCCTCCACAAACTCAACTTCTTAAGCAGATGCTCTGAATGCGACCCATCACCCACCCAACGACTCTGTGCAGCACCCACACACACTCACCTCCCCCTGCTCTTGTCTCCTCGCAATTAGAAAGTAAAAGACTGCAATAAAGGTGGCGCTGTACAAGGAGGGCAGTTAATGAAAGAAAGGATTAAGGGTAAAGGCAGCATCAGGAGGAGATTAGGAAAGGACGAACAGGCTCGCTGAGACAAAAGATCCGACTGACAAGAGGTGCTTAGAGCACACATCGGAAAACACACAAATACACGTCATCTGCACAAATGTGCATGCACACGTGTGCATTTGCATGTGTGCTCGCGAACCTATGCTTGAAAGCACACTCCGATGTACAGACGTGTGCAACATGAACAGTCAACCATTTCACACTAGACCAGATGTGCGGAGGGTGTTTCAGAATTTTTGGAATCATTCTCTTATGGAAAGCTACGTTTCCAATGACACATAGTGACATTTAGATCATACTGTAAAGGATAAAGCGGAGAAAATCCCTGTGATCTTGGAATTAGAAGACCCCTTGAATGCGTGGTAGTTTGAGATATGAAGCATTAAAGTTTTCACATGCAGAGAAAACTAGTTTGAGGTGGAGCAGTGGCAGTGATAGGGTAGATAAAGTCCAGACTAATGACTCAGAAATGAAACAACACAGTTATTTCACTTCCAAAAACGTATTTCTGTCATGTTTAGAAATGAAGATAATGATTGACTTTGCTGGTATTGTATGGTCCAAGCTTTCAGCCACTGAGAAGGAAACTCTCGTCTGTCCACCTGTACAACCGGCCAAGAGACAGGCATACGGTCTCTTTAAGTAGAGTGATAAGCACTTCGGCCTTGATGCTGAACAGGGAGCAAAGTGAAAGTGAAGATTGCCTTCCCATAGACTTTATCTTTTCCCACTAAAACAGCGAGCGGGCGGCTACGACTACACCTATTGATTTAGCAATTTCAGCAAATTAAGAAGGAGACAGCCAAGCCTATTATAGAGCTGTCTGTGGCTAGGACTAGCATGGCCACTGTGGTCTGTGATAGTGATGGTTCAAGAGAGAGAGGAGAATATGATGTGTATGTATTTTAGAATAATTATGTCTTTAACTGTATTTATAAATAAGTATTAATCACTCATTTCTCAGTTTCACCTGTCCATCATATACAGCACTGAAGGCAATGGACTTGGATGAATTGCCTACACATGAGGGCAGCCTTAGGATTTCAGAAATAAAATAAGCTGAAGGCCAACCTGTACTACTCTAATATCCACAGTAATATCCACAGCAATATGAAGAGTAATGAGAGCCATAAAAAATTCCAAAGGAGCGAGAGAAAGAGACACAATTCAATTACATAAATCAAATATTGTGAGGTTCTACAAATATGTGGTTGGTTTGTGCATATATAGGAGGCTGGCGATGCGTTGCCAGCATTTTGGCTGATCTGTTACTCGAATGCAACAAGAGAGGCCAAAAGGTGTGTTCACCTTCCAGGGGGTCAACAGATTCACCCCCCCCCCCAGAGGAAGCAACCATCCAAGTGCACTAATCGGTGATATACATTTATCGGCAGGAGGTGAATTCTTCTCAATTTTCAATCTGATTGTGTGATCAGCCTATATGACTTCCATATTGAAGTTTTAATATGGGAAATTCAATACGAGCAGTGATGGATGGTTTCTCTGGTAAAAGGTGCACATTTTTCATACTGATAGCTTTTTGGGCCCTTTCAAAATTAGGAAATATGACTTTTTGTTTTATTGATCATTAGTCTTATGACTGCACCTGCTTCACCAATTTGTTTCCAATCAAAATTCACATTTTGCATCAGCAGCAGCAAAATGCTCTCATTATTCATTTAGTAATGAGGGAGAATTACAAAGACAAAGAGCAATACAAGACATCACATTTGTTCAATTTCCTGATTATTTTTCCCCAGCTTATTTTTCTTTAAATATTAAACTCCTGCCCTAAGGCATTACGGCTGTGCATGGGGAAGGAGAAATAAAATTCTTGACCACTTTGCTTGCTGAAGGTGTAAAACAGTATTACAATTCACCTCAGGACATAAAATAAGCTAACTGGGAAAAGTGAGAATTAATTCCTATTTCCTGTGCAGCGTTGGTACTTATCATATGTGTATTGTCGCGTATCATATGTTAGTGCAGAAAAAGTGTCAAGGAATAAGTGGGAGTCACGGGTGTGAATGGGAAGGTTGGCTGGCAGCTCAACATGGGAATCACAAGCTAATTCATTGATTGCTCCTTGAAAGAGGCGGCTGCTAATTGTTAGGTAATTAACATGGCAAGCTGTAATTATGTTCGCCTAAAGACCCGATTAGGGTTTCTGCATGTCTTACGAGCGCCGAGGGGCTGTATTTGTGTGTGTGTGTGTGCCTAAGCCTATCTGTTGGCTCGAGGACAGATGGCACATTGTCAAAAGCTGACATGTTTTGTTTTCTCTGATGTGTGTGGAGAGAGAGCGCAATGTACAGACGAGCTGCGCCCAGGGACTTGTCCTTTTGTCTCAGCATTGTTAATTAAGTGCTAATTGAGTGTAATTATTTACATCATCACAGGCAGGGAATGGAGATGTCAAGTGGCAGAGGCACAAAGGCAGTTGGTGGCAGGCTGGCAGCTGAGAGCCCACAATCTGTTGATGCCTGCACGGTTACAACCCACTGGCAGCTGAGAAGAAACAATTAGTAATGCTGAAATCATAACAAAAAATATGTATGCACATATGCAGTAGTTACACACTTGAGATGTTCATTTTGCAAAATTTTATTAAAATTATATGTATAAAATGTTTGTTTGTTTTTTATTGAAAATTCTATATTTTATATAAATGAAAGACGATTTTAATACATGCATTGCATACAAAGAGATAGTGGAGGGAGTGATGAAGAAAAAAGGAAGCCAGACAGAGAGTGACATTGATTAGTCAGGAACAGAATGAGATGAGGCAGTATCTAGCATGTTAACACCTACAGGTAATCAACATGACAGAGTTTAGACTTGCCCTAGAAACAACACATAAACACATGGGCAACACAGTCACACACACACACACACACACACACACCCACACACAACCTGACTAAAATTGTTGTCATTTATTTTGGAGTCATGCTTCTACATAACACCACCTGCTTCAAATGTTATTATGCCATTCAGTGGCTGTTATCAGTTGTTTTCAGGACCATGGATGTGGGTTAGTAGGGCCCTACTCCACCTCCTAGTCAGCCCAGTAGGTTGTTACTATGCATTAGACATTTGTTGTCATGGTTACCATAACAAAAATGTGGAGCATGACAGGTTTAGACACAAAAACTTATTTTTGAGGTTAAAAACAGTGTCTTACAAAGTGACACCAAGGCTGAAAAGTCGCTGACATAATCAATTATGTTATTAAATATGTTTATATCCCAAATTATGACAGCTCCCAGTACCTGGTAAGCTGAGTCCTGACCCTAAAACGCCAAACAGAATTGTCAAAAATATCAAAGAAGTCCAAATAAAATGGTGCGCATCCATTTGTTCAGAGACAAAGGAAAGTGTAGGTCATCTCTGTTTCAGAAACAGTCAGAGCCTGAAAGGCTGCACTTTGAATGACCTTCCGTCTCGGCACCCCACTATGGACGTACATCAACATAAAGCTTTAGTAAATCTTCAGAAAACCTTTCCTAATTGGGCCTGCCATGCACACACTTTTGGGGATGGTCAGTACAATATCGCTAGGTAATTCAGGGTCTTGTGATTGGTCACGTATCCATACACGTTGACCTCCTAATGTGAACATTAAATGTTGAATACTTATAACACCTATTTACCTTCCGGTGTGCTGGTTGGTGCAATTTGCCCTTACATAAGCATAATTAGGAACATTATGACAGCTGATAACATCCATTTAAATAGGGTGATAACATTTAAATTGGCTGACAAAGTGCAAAATACTAAGTACAGCAGCAGCTTTCTAGTAAACATTCTTAGCTCTATGTAGAAAAAGCATGTTTAAATATTAAAAATCAATTCACAGCGTTCTCATGCTCTGTATCTTCATCAGAAAATCACTAAACCCTGAATCAAATATGGCAGCAGCTGGACGTCTTTCCTCTGATGTTAGAGACAAATGAACAGCAATGAATCTTGATCATTTTCTACCTTTGTCTGCACATGAACACCTTAAATGTGGCAGAAGGCAAAGCCCCTACTGCCTGGAAGACAGTGTGAAGCATGAAGAACACGGAGATTTGAATAGCAGCAATCCTCGCTAACAAAGACTAAGTGTTCCCTGAGACAGGAGAATTAATGTCACCTAGACATAAGTTAGCAGAAGGTCAAAACAAGGAGCCAGAATAAAACAAAACCCCAGGGTTCAAATAGACATGCAGTTTTTTGTGTTTATTTTAAAGCATCACAGTCGAGTGTCTGTGGCATATTGCTGTTTTTAGATTGTAAATGTATTAAGAGGAAGCCACCCTATACTCAATGTTGTAAATCAATATTACTGAAAGGCGAGCCAATGCCTGGGTATCAAGTGTTCTATTCAAAACTTTCAGATTTTCCCTCACTACGAGCTAAGCAGCATACATTCTCACATATTTTCAAGTAGTGGTGCCTTTTACAAGGTTATGCTATGCATAGCGTAGTTTTTTTGGTGTTTCATTGTGGTGAGGATGTGACTGGACTGTGTGACAGAAGGTAAATGAACTCATCGTTGTCATTTGATGTTTGTGAATAGGTTTAGGTTTCCCAGAATACCATGGCGTAGTTCACTTTCTTGGAGTTAGTTATTAGTTAGTTACGTAAGTGGAGACCAAATGCTGCTGATGACAGGGTTGTGATCAAGGCTGCATAGTGGACAATACCATTAAATAAGTCCTACTCCATATTCAGTATGTGCACGTGTGCGTCAGCCTGTGTGTGCGCGTGCCGGTGAGAGAGCTTAAGTGTGTGTTAGTGAAGTGTGTGGAGGGGGTTAAGCAGTAGGGTCTTCTCACCTCTGGTGAGAGGTGGAATTAATTTTAGCTGGCAGTCCCATGCTACGGTCATTTGGTTTAAAGGGAAGTGTTATTATCCTGATTTGGCTTGTAACGGCTGGTGATGGGATACCCAACTGGCAGGTCCACTCCTTTAAGGACAAAGAGACTGAAGACAGTGTGTTCTCTTGTGACTGAGTGAGAAAAAGAAATTTAAGATTGTAAAAATAGGTAGACATGACGTGTCAGTCTTAAATACTAAAATATACACGTCTTACCCTAATGTACTTAGGCATCAATTTGAACATTTAAGTTTTCCAGTCTGTCTAACTAATTCCAGAACGATACATGTCAGTTACTCCGTTTCTCATCTGTTGAATTTTTTTAGGTCTCATCATGATGTGCTGCTTATTGAGATATTTTAGCATGTCTCATTTTGTCCAACAACTTCTATATAAGTGATTTGATAATTCATTAGATCTGACGGAACATAAGCCTGGTTGTGCCAGATAAAACATACTCAGCTCTCCAAAAAAATGCAGTAAATCACAGTTCATTCATGGATTTAGCCAATAAGGCAGGAGGGAAATTCATTTTTAACTTTCTTCCCCATTTAACCACATTTACTAAGGTTTGTTTGATGATCTGAATCATTAGGAAACAAATATATTATGGAAGGGAGCACTGTATGTATGTGGAGTACACAAGTGTGTATATATGTTAAATATAATGTAGCGCATTTGGATGTTGACACAAAATATCACACAAAAACAACATACTATAATCAGAGATAGTGATTATTAAGTAATGGCATTGTACGTTCTTCAGAAAGAGCTTAATCCCCGATTTCATTAAATCAAAGATCTATCTTATGACAGAAATACCCAAATGACCACATACCTCATTGTAAATACCAGCCATCTGTCAAGGAGGGCCTTTTCAGCGGCCCAGTCATTTGCACAACCAAAAGATGATTATTTTTCCCCTATGAAAGTTGAAATGACTGAATAATTATAATGTAGTGGATTAGAATGAGGAAAAAATATGCCTTGATGTCAGAGAAGATTGCTGAGTAGTCAATGTAATCGCTGCTTAGGTTTTTAATCAGAGTGAAATATGGGCCATAAATTATTGCCTTTCATGCAAACTTGTGTTTATGCACTGGCGCATCACAAATCTAATTTTTCAGCATTTTTAAGAGGCTTAAAAGATAGTTATTTTTGCTCAGGAACTTCGAATTAAAAATCGTTTGGGTATACTTTCACTCGAGGGGATTATGTTCCATACTGTACGGTCTTTCTTAGAATTACATTATGACAATTATATATACAAATAACCTGCACAACTGTGATGCCTGATAGATGCAAGTAAATGAAGACAGACAAAAATGTTCCTCTATATTCTCATGCTGAGAAAACGTGTGCCTCGCAGACTCTATTTGAAACAAAAGGTCTGGGGTGGAGCTTCTGCCCTCCCCACCAGCGGCAGCGTCGCCCCACCTGTCTCACCTGAATTACATAAAATAATTTTAGAAACATGGTATACAGACCACGAGTACTGTGTGTACTGCATGCAAGTGTGGTCACGGTAAATGTTTCTCTCATTTACTGTGACTGAATGGTTTTTGGGGCACACCAACCATGGAACCAAGGAGTAATTATTGCATGCACACTGGAGCCCCCTCCAATGCAAAGTAAAGAAGAACCTTAGAGCCTGTATTTTGTTTACAGTGAGTTTTGGTCACGGAGAAAGCTAATTAAGAAAAGATTAAAGATTGTGGACCTCACCAGCCAGACAATAAAGTCAAGTAACTAACACCACACAGAGTGAGAAATCACACTCGGCCTTTCTCTTTAGAGACTGGTCTGAGAAGAAGTATTGGCTAACTGTCTGTTCTGAGCCCAGAGCTTTGGTTTGTTTCTCCTGCCTCCTCTGTCAGCTGTGAGAGAAAGTACAAGTCTGGATTCAGACATGTAATGCGGATTAAATACATTTTCCTGATAAAGTGAGAAAACATGTACAGACTAGCAGCTAAATGCTAACTGCTACATGTCTTTCAATGATCAGCAATGTGAAAAAAACATTATGCTGCTAAAGGCTTGGCTGTTGAAGGAGAGATGGGTGAAATTTACTAGTAAAGGATGAATAGTAAAACAAACAGCATTTTCATGTTAATTTAAACTTTTGAAGCTGTGTGATGCATGATGGTGTTTAGGTTTATGCTACTGGTAGTATGTGGTTGGAGTGCGTCTGAAAACTGAAAGTGCAACCTCCCTCAAAAATAATTTCACCAGCTGTCACTGCTCCCCATCTTGCAGATGCACCTGTGACGAGTCCATGAATGTCCTATACCTGTCTGTCACAGTTTGTTTTCACATGGTTTTTGAATAATGTTCAGGAAAAAAATGGACTGACTATGTGTTGCAAGCAGAAATACCCACAGAGATTCTGGTGCAAGAGCAAAGCCTGCTGAGCTAAGTTATAATAATGTTATATCTGTATACTACTTTATCACCATTCCCCAAAGATAGTTTTCAATGTTTCATACAGTGTCTCCAGGACATCCTGGCTGTTCTCCTGTATAACAATCATGATCATTTATCGCGCTTCGGAGGACAAACACTTTCAAATGGTAACACTTAACTGCTTTCAAACTTTAAACTAGACCTGGGTTTGGGAGTCTGGACGTGAAAAGGTTTGCATATACGCACGTGCTACTTTTACTGCCACTCACTTCACTGATAATAAAATAAATAGATCCTGAGAAGATGGGATTAGACACACTAATGTCCAACAAGCAGGAACTGCCTGTTCTTTGCCCATTTAGCTGAATTTACAGTGAGCGACAAGAAACAATGGCGGAAAGCCAGTTTTTTGCGGGTGGGCCGAGCTGTAGAAGGGAGCAGGGACGTCATTGCAACAACAAATTTATTGATGGACTGCTAATATAAGGTGCATGATCTGATTTGAGTAACCACTGACTCTGCCACATTAGAATATGATATCACTGAGTCATCTCGATTAACAAATTGATGACTATTATGGATCAATGAAGACTTGCTGTCTGCTCCTTATGGACCCCTCTCTCTGTAAGAAAGTCAGGATCCTAGTGTTCATTGTATGTGTGTCTCATTAATTTTTAGTGAACAAAAAAACATATTCATGTAGATAATGATAGATAATAGATAATAACCATGAGAAGGAAACTGATGCACAGTTTTGGATATTTGAATCAAGTTGGACAAAGGATTTAGAAAACTTTTTAAAAACGTCTCTGCTGACCAAGGCACTCATGAATCATAGGACAGAATCGTGCTTCATATTACCAAAAGAGACGTCTCAATTAATATAAACAATGATTTTTTGTTGTTTTTGTCCAGAAAATCTTCTCTACAGCATCCTGTTTTTTTTAATATGTGACCTTTTTATAGTTGAGTGCAGAAACAATTGTGGGCTGACATAATAGAGAAACGTTGGACAGTCACCTCACAAACAATATCTGCATTCAAATTTAAACAAAAACTCTAATTATAACCAGAGACTTTTCTTGCCTAAAGCTAAGCTGAATGCTCAGGTCTGTAGTTTAAGTCCTAAACACTATACAAGCTCTATTCACCCCAACACCCTTCTTGCAACTCACTTTTCTTCAATACATGTTGCAGTTCATTGATTCAAAAAAATATTGCATGTTTTTTATAAAAACGTCATCTTAGCTGCAGTTTGTTTGCATAGGAATGCAATCTAGTGGTAGGCCGAAGCAGGTGGCATTTGAATACCATCCATGACTTCAGACAGCAGAAGTATAATTTGAATTAAAAACGTTTCAAATTTCATTCAAATTTAAAGTCAAAGCACAGATGAAGAATAAATCCGACAAATATAGCCTTAAATCATCAGGAGACCCGTTCAAGCATACCCACGGAGCTTTAACTTCCAGCTCACGTCGTGTAACACCTGGAAACTTTTGACTTAATATCCTAAAGGACTATGCTTTACTATACACAACACCTTGCATCACTCTGGAATCCACAATACTTAAAAGTGTGTGTGTATATGCTGGTAAACCTGAAAGCTGATGTCATTGCAGCGTACAGCAGTGTAGAGAAAAGAACAACTCATACATGTATTTAAAATACCTTTCAGCCAGAAAGAGAAAGATGGTTTTAATATTACAAAACACCTTGGGATTCAGCTGCTTAGATAAGATGCTCTGAGCCTGGAAGAGAAAAATGACACATATAGTCAATGGGTTTATCTATGTGCTCCGTTCTTGCTGCTCACACACTAAACACAACAAAGTCTATGATGCCTGGGCACCCCTTATCCTTAACAAAGCAGCAAAGCCAATTCATTGTGCCGGATCTATCTGTAACAAATTCATACATCCATATCGACACACCAGGAAATAAGACACCCAAGGAGAGAGAGGGATAGAGGGATAGAAAGAGAGATGGTAAGATATATTTCTCCTTTTTTTGTTTCATTGGGGGTATTAGTAATCAGAGCCCCCCTTAGTCTTTTCAGCTACAAATTGCTTTGCCACCTCTTTCCCCAGAAGTCTGTCCTGCCAAATCTGCCCATGATATATCATTATCACAACTTTGTGTGGAAATCCATAGAATCAATGGGTTTGTCAGGGAAACTCACGCCTGGGATTGCTTACACGCTGTGAGGCTTGTGCATCCAGGAGTAAGGCCTATCTCGCCACAGGCCACGACAAGGCAACGTGCACGCGTGCGCGCGATACATGTGAATGCTCATACACGCATGTGCAGGCCTACATACATGCATGTAGTCATATTATCTACCCATCTAAATGTATCTATCTGTCTCAGACTGTCCTCTGCTCCTGTCTCCTCATATCTTTATCTATATCTATCTATCTGTCTGTGTTTTAGTTCATTAGTCGAGCTGGTCAGCGGGAGCTGGACAGACGTCTCTTCCCACGTAATTACTGTCCAGTAAACAGGTCAGAAGGGTAGAGTCCAGCCGCAGCTGCTGCAGCTTTCAGCAAGTCACACACACACACACACACACACACACGCACATGAGCGCGGATGCACGCTCAACCACACACACTTACTGTGGGTCCTGAGCTTTCAGAGTGGTATTGATTGGTTGGGCTGTGACATCTCCTAAGCCATGTCACCCCTGTGAAAGAAGCCTCCAAATTGACCAATAATAAAGTGGTGGAAGTTGTAGTGGCACTCTCCTGGGAGCTGTCCGTGTGGACTGTGTCACTGTGTGTGACTGTGTGTGTGTGTGTGTGTGTGGCAGATACATGAGTATGTATGTGAATGTGCATGTAGAGCACCTCCCCCCCCCACGCCTTTTTAAACTGTCCCCATCACTATAACTACTCTTGTAGGCCACTCATTCTGAGCGTGTGTGGTTAGTTCGCTAGCAAGTACCCAAATGGCTACAGCAACATACAGTGCACGTCACATTTGACTGAATTCTTAAATGTAGATCTCAGCTTCTGCTGAACAAACGTAGCCATTCTCCATACTCTGAAGTGAGATCTTGCAGAGGGGGTCAGTAAAGGCCATGAAACGAAATGAACTGATAATGTCTGCCTGATAGTCTGTCATGGACAACTTTGTAAACGTAGCTGTGTTTTACATTGTGCACAATGCAATTTTCATATAGACACCACATTTACTGAGTCATTAATCTTCACTTTCAGAGAGAAATCAACCTTAATACAAAAACAAGTGTTTGTGTGCATGTGTGAGTGCACACGCGTTCCAACACCGACCTCATTATAGCGACGCTTTATGCACAGAGACTGTGGGGTCACATTGATTTGACTCCCCGGAGTATTAGCATGGGATTACAGCAGTCAACAGGCCTTCACTGATGTGTGAGTGTGTGTGTGTGTGTGTGTGTGTGTGTGTTTGCGTGCGTGTGTAAGAGAGTGAGCAAGTAGGAGAGATGAGGGAGGTGAACCAAGGGTAATTAGTCCATAGAATTGTCTAGCATGGAGAGTATATTTGAGCTTGTGTTTGTGTGTGTGTGTGTGTGTGAGGGGGTGAATGTATTTGTGTGCCCTCATTAATTCTTTGTACTAATACAACCACCACCCTGCTTGAAGTGTTGGAGCGCTTCTCATCTTTATGATTTAACACTTTGATCTGAGAGTTTGATTGTGTCGGCTGGGGGTGGGGGTGGGGGGGGGGTATTACTTAATGTGTGCGTATCGTATAAGTGTGTGCGTGCGCGAGTGTTTCCCTTTGTGCGAACACTTAAACGTGGATGAATGTGTCTATGTGTGTGTCATATCTTCACCTGCGTGTCAATGTGAACATTCCCATCAGAAGAGTCTTGTCTGCTTGTCGGCAGCCTGTGCATGTCGGCGTGCGCATAATGACAGCCATTTCAAACACTTGGTGGATTACTCATCATCACAATTTGCATAACTTTGAAGTATTCATAGCATTAGCAAGGCAATTACAATAATTAACATGGGAATCCATGTCAATGGGCCACAGCCACGAGGCAAGTGCAATTACAGCTATGGTAATTAGGGTTTGATTAAGCTTTTAAAGAACAATCGGCTTATTTAACTGAACATATTCAAGAGGATGTAGAGACATTGAACAACCCCCCACGCACACCCACCCACACACACACACACACACTCGTGTTTGGAGCACTCTTTCACACCAACCTAATAGTTTGAAACACGTACAAGTACGCGTGTATGCACAGAAACACACTCACGTAGATAAATATGTAGAAGCACCAGGTGTGCGAGTAGTTTGATGCACACACTACCCACGGTCGCTCCTCTGTTTACACACATCATAGACAGGCACAGGCACACACACATCCAAATTCATGCCCACGCACACACACGCACACACTCGACTGCACCCCCCCCCCCCCTTGCTTCTCCTTTTGTTTTGTCCGCCAGTCTTTCTGTCCAGACAAGAAGACAGGATGTTTTTTTTTCCATTGAACAAGAACAATTTGCTGTCTGATGTTGGAAGCCTCATTGTAGTGACGGGGCCTAAATTAAAGTGTGGGCTTATTAAACCCTGTGTGTGTGTGTGTCTGTGTGTGTGCATGTGCTCCTGACACTGATCCACCCAATAAACTCACTGTCCGTGACTAAGAGTGCGCTCGCAGCAAGACAGACACAATTGCCTGTTAAGTCAGTGTTGCTTTTATTGGGCCTCCCTGAACAATGCCTTGATGTTTGTCATGGCTCAAACCAACATCAAGACACGCTGAGATGATTTAAATATATCAAGGTGCCATTCTCTTTGCTGGGAGGGCATTCTCTGATTGCTGAATCCTCCACATTAGGTTCATTTTGCCAGGTGCTCAGTGTATCTCTATTTTTTCTTGTCTAAATTAGATTTTTTCCAGCTGGGCAAATTCTATTTTCCGATCGTCTCAAAGGCAGATTTTTAGCTTGAATGGCGATTGGCTTGATTCAACTGTGCGATCACTTAGAATTGCATTCAGCTATGCTGAACAGAGCACCTCAGCCTCAAAAGCATTACACATGGCATTATCGTCCTAATAAAGGGAGGACACGTGTTTTTGACCAGTGTGGGTGAAACAGACACACATTGTTTGGCTTTAACTTTAAATAGACTTTCAAAATAAGTGATTTTTCCTTATGGACGACGTTGTTGTCACCGTTGCATTTGGAAGTAAATCAAAGGATAAAAATGACGGAATGGATCAAATTGTCTGTCTTACGGTCCAAGTCAGTCGGGGTCAGTTAGTCGATGTATGTCACTCACTTCCATGTCAGGGTCACTATAGAGCAAATAAAGAGCTGCCTTGGAAAGTCTATAATAACCATTGACAAGAGGAGTGCTGTTTATTTGTTATGACACACTCCCATACTGTATTTGTACACGAGCGGCACATCACACACACACTCACTCTCAGTACCTTCATTCACCTCCATACTCTGCTCCCGAGTTGCCCTCTGAGTTCCCTTTGGTAAGATTGCATATGTGTATATTTGTGTGTGTCAGCATGAGGAATGTGCGCGCGCGTGTGTGTAAATACTGCATTTTCATATGTGTGTGTGTGTGTGTGTGTGTGTGAGAGCGACTGTGGTTGTGCAGCTATCATCATTACCCTAGTCAATACCCACATGTCCACGTATTGATCACTCTATCGATGAGCGATGAAGGATCGCAGGCTGCAGAGAGCCTTCTGGATTTGTTTGGACTTTTACTGAGACCACACAGTAAGATCAACTCAAGTTCAGCCAAAGATCTCCTCCGGGGCAACATTATTGGCATGTAGATGGTTTTACAGCCAGCATTAAATGCACATCTGATTGTAGTCTATCAAAAGAAAATGCATAATATTACATGTGCATGCTGTTTTTTCCTTTTAGGACAGGTTAGATTTATCCTCTGGACATACATATTTTAAAATATTTCTAATGAATAGATGCAACGTTTATAGCCTAGAAATTCTATTCTCCCCCTACAGACAGGTTGACCAGAAGCGTGTTGCAGTTAAAAAGTGTAAACTGTAAATCAGACCTATATTTACTTATTACTAAATCACAGTGCAGTATGCCAGTCTATGTGTTCAGTCTGTTGTTCTGCACTTGAATCGTCTTTTTTGCATCATTAAAACTGCAGTGGGAGGCAGGCTTGTCCGTTTAGATAGCTGGAAGGAAGGTACTTTCTCTAATATTTAATTAACCAGATCAATAGATAAAAATAAATTGTTGTTCATTCTTGGCCACCATAAAGTAACAATGGCTGTTGAATTGCATTTAATATTAGCATGAGGTTCTTTTTAAAGACATGCTGATGTAGAAATTTAATTTGAGGGCTACTCATTCTTATTTTAAGCCTGAGGTTCTTCATCTTGTTCAGCTCTTGCCAAAATTAGAAGTTTAGTCTCTCACCCTGAAAAGCAGACTCATTAAAACATATTACTGCTCTTGACATGTGGGAGCTCACCAGCAGCAGGACCACGGCCCATTTAACTCCCGAGCTGGAGTTCATGGAACCGATAGACAGTTTCTGTGCATAATTAACATACTGAACACATTGTATCTGACTCCACTTCAGAGCTGCTTTGGTCTAAGTCGTGTGATTGTGTGTCTGTGTTATTGTGTGCGCGTAGGTGTGTTCGAGCGATTCTTACCGTAGAATATATAACTACCATCACAGCTGACAAGTTGTGAAGCTCAAACTTTTTTAAAGAAAAAAAAAAAAGTCACATTTCTGAATGAAATTTAGAAGAAGAAGAATATAAAAATAATTAATAATAATTATAACTATGATACGTCTAAACTATATAAACTAACACTTAATTCAATTTGAAATTAAATTGTTTAGCACACGCGCACACATACTAAGTGGTGAATGTTAACAACACATCATAGAGTCTGAGCGTGAAATAAATAAATAAATCAAAAGCCTGCAGGCCTCTTACATTTTCTGTCTCTTTCTCTCAATATCTGACCCCCTCCATCCCCTTCCCCATCACTCTCTCTTCTCCCTCCTCCACCCCTGCCTAGTCCCCTCCTCCTCCATGCCCCCAGGGTGTCCTGAGTCCCTTCATTACTGTTGCCATGGTAACACCTCAACCATTTGACAGTGGTCCCTGGCACTCCTCCCCACCCACCCTTCTTCTTTTCCTGACTCCTTCTTTCCTTCTGTCCTTGTCTTCCTCTCCTCCTTTTTCTTACCCCCCCCCCTACTCACCACCTCACTGTTCCTCCCTGTCTCCCTCTCTCTCCCTCCCTCTCTTATTTTGCAAACTCCCTCCTGCTCTTCTTCAAACATGGCTTCTGGACAAAAATCACCAAATCACAGCGACAAGTGGGGCATATGATTATGGGATGACCCCCTAAGGTTTTCCTCTCTCCCCAACCTCTCCTTAAATGGCTGGAGCAATCATAACGTCCTAACACTTTGAAGTCAAGTCCCAATTCTGCTTTTTTTTTACTTCCCCCGTCTGTTTCGTCTGCCTGTCTGTCTGCCTCCCTTTTTCTTACGCTTCCTCCAAATTTGCAGACATGTGGGCCTATATTGCCGTGACAGAGGGATATCATGCCGACCATTACTGAACCAAATCAGTTGGCATCCAATTAAACATGGGAATATTGATCTCATGCCTCATTTCTGAGGATTAGTCTTTCCTTTGAAACACGCTCTGTTTGAAACATGGCCATGATGAAAACACACACAGACACTTGGACACACACCCACACACACATAATGTACACGCTGAGGGACATGTACGCTGTTGGTTGTCTGCCCTCCAGGTGTGACATGCTGATCGCCTGTCATTACTACTTGCCTTCACATTGGAGACATTTGATGATGTCAACATGAGATTTAAAGCCGTCCCTGTTGCTAATGTGACACACACATAAATACTGTATGTGCAGATGTATGCACACACACACACACACACACACACACACACACTGGGTCAGATCAGTTCTCCCTGGGCACCTCTATATGTTTTAATCATGACATGGTTGGTTTGTAATTATTAACACCCATCTCAAATCATCCTTGGCTGCTTTTGGAAAAAGCGCACTACTCCTCATACACATTGACACACACACACACAGACACACACACGCACACACTCACTTACACACAGTCACACACTTCACTTCAAAAGCAGAGCCTTCTTTTTGAGCTGTCTGGGTAGCTTTTGCATACACCTTGAAGGCTGTTTGCCCAGAGCCCCAAGGTCATCGCTAGTTGTTTGTGCGTGTCGTGTCGAGCTGTCCCCTGGGCTCAGCTGCTTCAGAGGCCAGGCCTGCTTTTTTACTCTGCAAATGCCCCATCCTTCAAAGTCAACCCACAACATCTGAGGAAAAACAAGACTTTGACACCAAACTAACAAATCAGCAAAAATTAGTTTAAAAAAAAAAGCAATGTTCTTAATGAAAAGCTTGCAACTTAAAATGAAATACAGAATCTTTCACATGCATATCTTAAAGTAGAGTCATACTATTTTAGAAACCACTTACTCCTCTTAATCCTTATTTTACACCACTGGAACTAGCGATACTATCAAACCCTGAAATAGCATCATTGGCATCCAGAGCACTTGTTTTTGTAACATGACATGAGAAAGGCAGGATCCTATAGAAGCATGGAGAAAGTAAATTAGTTGATCAAATAGAAATTTAATGCATGAGATTATATATATATTTATAAAATTATGTTCTGAACAAAATAGTAATATTAATTATCTGGAAATAAAAAGGTGATTTTTATACCTAAGTTGACATTTCCCAGCAGAATTACCACTATTCTGTTCCTTATCGGTTTTTGTCTTTGTGTATAACCTTTTTAGCTTAACTCAGTATTAAAAGTATGAAACAGACAGTTTTGCAGCACGTTGTCATGGCCAGCACATAAATGTTGCGTTCACTTGACTAAACCCCTTAAAACCATATAGTTGTCCACCTGCTACCTTAGAATTTCATTTTCATTTTAAGAGATTGGGAAAATGTTCACGTGGGACTTATTCTGCGCTCACTGAGGTGCTGCATTCAACGAGATTTACACTTCTTGGCATTATCAAAAATCCTCCCTTAGACGTGCTTACAACGTACATTGCATATGAAATAGAGAACTGAGAACAATACTGCATTGTGTGCGTTTTTGTGTGTGTGTGTGTGTGGATTATGCAACATATAGGACTGATCACATCACAGGCAGGTTAGGATGCGTGTGTGACGCAGTGTGTGGGCATTCAGCACCAAAAGAAAATATTACTGTTGCGTAACGTGCATAACGTGTGTTTGTTGTTCTGAGGGATGTTGTTTACTTATTTGATGATTAGTTTGATCATTGTTCTGCTTTTCTGCGTAGAAAACAGGGGTTTCTATTGAATTGGCCCCCAAGATACGAACTGTTTGACCAATGGATTTAAATAAAACATTTGACAAGTTAAAGACCCACATCTGACTTGAGCATGAATTATAAAACTGATGTCTTTGAAAACGACCTTGTACTTTCACTTGACTTTTTTCGCACTCTCTGTAAGGACCATGAAATGAAAGAAATACGTGTTGTTGTTGGGGCAAAGGAGTGCATGGTGTCTCCAGAGTCATTTTCATTCACAGATAAACACACGGCAGCATCGGTAAACAAGATTCATGGGGAAAGAGTGAGACACATTTGATAGTCATAAAGGATTTTTTCCCCTCAACGAGCAGAGATCAAATAAACTCTGTGCGTCTGAGGTGCCGCATAGCCTCAAGCAGTGAAGCATAAATTTAGAACAAATCTTGTTTCTCTTACAAGGGTATTACTTTAATTTTTTGCTTGTGTAAAAGTGAAATGTGGGTGGGCAAATTATGGAAGAAAAACAAGCAGGAATGTAACATGTCTTCCGTCTAACCTCGCTATGCATCAGAAAATATGAAGGATCCTAGTTCAAGTTGTCACCTCACATACCACCTGACCCTGTAGCTCCCTTCTCAAATCAGTTTTGTTTCAAAATGAAAAAAGCAATTTTCCTTGGGTGTATAATCCTCAGTAATAGTCAACCATCATTTTTAATCTTTAGATGCATTTTAAATCCAAGCTGAAATGTCTTAACTCTCCGCCAAGGTCACATATCTTAGCAAATAAGGCTTAAGCTTTGTTTTATATGAAAGAATTACATGATTAATACCAAAGAATTAATCACGTACTCTTCAGATCTCCCAGATTGGGTTTTTGCTAAAGGATTACGCTGTCCTACTTTTTCACATGGCATAAATTGACTTTAGCAACGTACTGCTAAATAAATTCTTTTTAACTCTTTGGCTGCACAGAGAGCCTTGATTGCAGAGCGCGGCGCGTACTGATATTGCATTCCTCCTCAACTTTCAGGATAATCTTTTAGCAGTTATTAATTTACAGTCAGCGCTTGCACAATTCAAATCATGACAACTATGTGATGGGGAAGTTCAGATTTCGGCGAAGCGAGATTTCAACAAATCCATAATTTAAAAGAAATAGAACGTTTCAGAGAAGTCATGAAGGTTGAATTCAATTAACCAAGCTAAAGGTCTTTTTTTGTTGTTTTTGCGTTTGCACTGGAAATTTACATTACAGGAGTTAAAAGGATAAACCCTTTGCCTCATGCAAACAGGTCCGTCTTTTAAGATGGATATTTGAGACACATGACACTTTAATTGGCATAAGAACGAACCTAGAAATGAGCACCCAGGCGTGTCATATTGTATTCAGTGACACTTAACTTAATAGTTTAAAAGGCCGATACGTCGCCTTGTTGTTCTCTTGGCTCCTCGCAGCGGAGCTTGGTGAAAGAAATGTTCGCGGTCACAAATACTGATTTGGCAACCAAGATTACAATGTTTTAGAGTGATGCCACTAGAACGAACACTAACAGCCGTTCTCTCCGCCGATTCAGACCCCATTGAAAACTTCAAACGCAAATGATCGGCTGCCACCTCATGTTTCAGTATTTACAGCCACCCAGGAGGACACCTCTTATTAATGCACGCTTTTATAAACCGGACAGCAGTTTCACTCCTCAGCCCTGTCCTCTATGTCCAAACAAACCATGATTTATAATTCAGGTGATTTATGATCCATCAGAGTTTCCGAAGTGCCGCTGTCTACCTGTTTATACATGCAGCCACTACAGATAAAGTACTGTAAAACTAGATGTAGATGCATTGGATGATTTCATTCAAAACCTGCTCATGTGGTTATTATGCACGATAAATCTAAAACCACTTGGTGCGTCTACGCAGTCTGTTGCCTCTTCTGCACTTTTATTGCTGGGCAGAATGATAAGTTGCTTTGTAAATTGCAGGCATGGCAACACATACATATTAATAGGAGATTTTGGATGCCCCTGTAGTTTGACGAATGCCAAATAAATATTTGTTGAATGTTTTATGGCAAAACCTGAATTAAAGTTTGCGGTTACTTAACTTGATGTTTGGCATTAAAGTGTGACACATTCAAGACAAGCAGCCTATTTGGCACATTTTTTAAGTGTTCACTCGTCATAACAGTCCAATCAAGCCTCAGTTTATTTCAATGCTTTTGATTCTTTTGGTGTAAAAAACTGCCGCTCATTTCACAGCACTCTGCTCCTGTATCCTTTGTTATCTTTATTTTACATTTTTATGAAACATCTACAATGAGTTTTATGCAGCTGGTGTGAGTGCGTGTGATTATCATATGAAAGGTTATGTTTGACCCTCCTGAGTCAGTTGCATTTACCATCCATTTTCAGTCACTCTCCCCTTTCGCTCTGGATTACCTTGGACCCGAACCTCGTTGTGATGGTGAGTTTAATGAATGCTGATGTCTCTATACGTGACGGGTATTACACAATAAAAATGTTTCAGTAAAACTCACTATGTGGGGTAATTGGTGCTGTTTAAAGATGCATCAGGTTTAGCGTGACATGCGCAGACATACAAGCCTGCACGTACGTACACACAGAGCTGCGCGGCAGGCGCTTTCTGATCTGACCCGTCAAAACTCATTAAGGCTTAAAACATATTTCCAACTGACACTCGAAGTCTCCATTAGAAAACCGCCAATTACCGCTGAAAGATATCTCCCCACCTGCCTGCCACATTTGCATATGATTGGAGCTATCAGTTAAAATGAGAGCATTTTGGTGCTGCTTAAAAATTCACAGTATGCCGCCAGATCAAGGCAGGAGAGGATAGGGGGGGGGTAGTAATGTGAAGTCAGCGCTTTAACTGCAGGTTTAAAAGTTGCTTGGACTGCGGGGGTGAGAGTGGGGTTATGTCCTCAAAATTGTGGTAACAGATATAAGTTGGAAAGCAGTGGCCCGTCTTTACACAGCTCTCAGCATTAGACTGTTTTGCCAGCGCAGAGTGGATCTAAACATCTCTCATTTAAATACATTTGAATACAAGGACGAGAAATAATAGGAGCTGAACGTGTAGCTCTGTTGTCGTGGGAGTAAATAATGCAAGCAGTGCAGTTTTGCACAATTATGAGAATTTTAAAGGCAAAGTTGCGCTGATGGATATTTTGGTGTGTTTAGGGACTGTGAGTGTTTGTGTGTGTCAGGAAGAGAGAAAAATTTAGGGTCTTTGCATCACATTTTTTAAGAAAAATGGCACTTATACCCATTACAATCAAGATCATTCATGCTCAGCCCTTCTTTATGTGTCTCTGTCGGTCTCTTTCTCCTCTTTATTCTTTTGTCTCCATCTGTCAGTCTGATTGTCTGACCATTACTGTCTTGATAAAGTTGTCTGGAGATGAGAAGTCAAGTCTTCAATCAGTGCAGAAGTAGGCCAATAGATGTGAATCCAAGCATATGTCAATCAGAGGCATAATCACCAAGCCTCTGGCTGAGGTGGGAACTGTAACAGTGGACCCTATGGATGCACAAACACACACACACACACACATAGCCTTTTACATACGTGATTTAAAGTACATGCAAGTGCACGCACACAGTCAGAGAATGTCCGGGTCAGAGAGCTTGTCGTGTGTTGGAAGATTTCTGATTACTTTCATTTATGCCTTTATGTTGCAGTTAGTTTCATATACTTTCTGATTGACAATCATTGTTGCAATTGGACTCATCTGACAGCTACAACTTTGAATAGAATATAATACATAGGCCTGTGAGTGAAGAGTATGCAGCAGTGAATGAGAGCTTCAGTCCAGAGAACACAGCGTATATTATCCCGAGTCCTGCCGCTGCACACATTAGGCTTTCACGGGAAAGATTTCCAGAGCAAATGTCATTTTTTGGATTGGCAGATATGAATGGAGAACATTTCACAACATAAGGGGAAAGAAAGTTACCGGTGTGATTTCTGGCCACTGTGTCAGCTGCTGCCATGTGTTGAGTTGAAATGCGCCCGAGCAAGGCTTTCAAGTACACCGGCTCACCCACTGTGGTTTGATAACAGTTTTGGCTAAATGTCCAGAACGCGGTGACCAAGACCTTACTTTACTTAACAGGCACTCACGATGATGACATCAAGTCAAATTCAGGAGCTGCTCTAGTGCCAATCTGTGTGAGCCTATAGCTATGTTAATTTGAAAAAAGAAAATCTATAGTGACTCCCTGTTGTGCGGCCATTGCATTGGATGAGGTTGTCAGCCTTAGTGAGAAAATTAAAATGTAAATATAATAGGTTGAGATAATGTAAATTGGGTTATTACACTCCTGTTGAGGAATAAAATGGTGATGACATTGATCGTAAGGTGTGACACATTTTCTTTATATGCAACAGACAGTAATGACCAGGCTGATGGCAGGGTGATCATTATCACCATAATCATCATTGGTGTAATCAGTACTGTTTTCGGTGGGAGATTGCTTTCAGCCTCCCATTGGTTGTTCAGCATATTCAGACAGAGAGATGGAGGAAAACATACACACGTATATACACAGATAAACCGAGCATCACAAAACAAGGCTCTTTATTGTTTCCCTTGTGATTAAAAGCAAGTGCGGTTGAGTCTCTCATATTGTCATCAGCCTGCTTCTGTGCTGTGTGTGTGTGTGTGTGTTTGCTCTCATTGCAGTGGCCCTACTCTAAATGAATGTCAGCTTGCCTTAGTCCAAGCATGGACCCCAATGCAGCCGATCGATACTTCATTAGGCCTGGATTGTCTTGTGTCCATGCAACCTTGAAGCTGTTCCTTAATTACCCCTGCATTAAGGCCGTGGACGGCGCTACAGACCACGCTACAATGAGGATGGCCAGACCCAACAAATCAATGAGACCCCCCCCCCCTCCATACACACACACACACATACCCCTTCTATACTCTTTGCATCCCTACATCAGTTGTGCACATCCACATAAATACACATAAACATTTCTATAGGTACAGACATATTAATGCACATACAGTATTACACATGCACACACCCAAACCTCTCACACATCCTCCATAGTTGTGAGGACTCAATGACAAAATGTATTCCCCAGCCCTATACCCTAATTCTAAATCTGACCCTAACTCTAACATCTAGTGATCATTTTCAAACAGCCTTTTGTATTTTTGAGGACTGAACAAAGTGTTTTGACAATGTTATAACCTAGAATTTAAAAAAATTAGAACGTGGAATCCATCAATAGATCGTCGACACAATGATAGAGAAAAAAATACACGATACACACACATACACTTACACACACAGATACATAGCACCTTGAGGCTGTAGTAGAAGGGGGGGTATGATGAGCCAAGTAGAAAGGGGTGGGGGAAAAAGGGGTGGGGTGGGGGGGTGCAAGAGATACTGTATGAGGGAGAGAGGGTGAATTGAGGGCAATGACAGGGACACTGAGACAGTCAGCAGAGATAAAAGAGGTCTAACTGAATTCCTAATAATTACTCCAAAGCACAGCAGAGAGGACAGAAAACGGCCAAATATTTACAGCAGAACTTGTTTGTTCTGTGTTCTGATCAGTTCAGGGTTTGGGGTTCATGCCTATTTTTACTTCACAAGCTGCCTTTAAACAATAGGAAAAAAACTAAATCAGTAAAATGTGATGTCGATGTTTATGGTGCAGCTTGCATCACTAACCTCTCTTTCAAGATCAAACTCAGACAGCACGCAAGATAAAATGTTTAAATGTCACCAGGCTTGACATTTTGACCATGCGTTTGTGTATGTATGTATTTATATAAAATGTGTAGGTGTGAGTGTCACGTCTGTGTGTATGTGCGCATTTTGAATGCCAGTCTAATCCTTTCCATTCACCGAGAACAGAGATTGCTGGGGGTAGGAGCAAGAGGAGGAGGAGGTGGTGGGGAAGGAAGAAGAAGTGGGAGGAGCTAGCCAAGGATGATGCGGAGATGAGGAGGAGAAAACAAAACATAAATAAATCTGATTCCTTTCTTCTTGTGCATTCACGCAGAAATGGGTGACATTTTTTTACAAAGTTAGGAAGACTACACCACTGTCAATGTAAGTAGGTGGAAAACTGAGATAATTTTGAGGAGAGACGGCCAGAGCGAGGGCGCACGAGAAGGGAGGCTGAAGAAAGATGAGACGGTAGAATGTGTTCAAATAGATCATTACAATGAAAAGAGAAAGGAAGAGGGAGACAGGCAGACCACGAAGGAGGTAGTAGGATGTTGAGATGTGAGGGGTGGAGGGGGGGGTGCGAGAAAAAGGGTGAGATGTGGAAGAGAAGGCAGATGGGAGGGAGGATGGGAGGCGGAGGGGTTGCAGTCAAATGGCACTCATGACAAATGACATCCCCTGTCTCCCAGTCCCCTCTCCTCAGCACCATGATTTGTCATCTCCACTTCTGACATTTTTCATCGCACTATCAAATCACCCTGACAGAATGATATTTTCTAATTCTCCCAGCCTTGGAGCACGACGAAAATAATGGCCTCCACATGCTATGCACACTCTCTCTCAGTTTCCCCACCTCTTTCTTTTTTCCCCATCTCTCATCCTCTGTCTCGCGTAAACATCCGGTGATTCTTTAATAATGAAAACGCAGCATTGCAAATATATTGTAGGCAGGACTTGACTGGAAGCAATCTGCTTCTCGGAGTCATTTAAGCTGTCTCACTTAAGATGTGGCACGTGTAACTGTAATTTTCAAAAGGTATTGGATTTGTTGTTTTGCACATGAGCTGGTACAATAAATATAAGAAAAGTATTTTTTTTTTCTTCGTAGGAAAAGTTAGCCTTTCCTCTTGGAAAAAACTTATGCCAAGAGTATACGGTATTATTTACTGCACACCGAGTGACTTATTTCTGCAACCATTTTCAACTTAGACAACACCATTAATACACAGAATGACTTGAATAGATTTGCTTTTATTTTCTGTAGCTTTTGTTGGGGTAATCCTTTATCTTTTTATTCAGCGCTAACAGAACTTCGAAGAAGTTCTGTTAGCGCTGAAGAACCACCTGCTGAGCTTTTGATTTTCCAGCATATCATCCTCCATTGTTTTATTGAATATTAATAAGGATGATGCTTATCTGTGATGACCCACCTTTCCCATAATCCGGGTCATGGCACTGCAAATGAGTTTATGGCTAGTTCCATCTCAGCAGGAGATCACTATCAGTGTAGCCCAAAGGCATACAAAGAAATGGGATTATCTCTAACTCCTAGTGTGACTGCTGGCTCTGGACCCTTTGGATAACTAAACTAATTACCTACATGTTTACCACGCAGCAACATACAGGTGCTGTTTCTGAGGGAGAACAGAGACAAAAACACGAAGGTGTAGACTTGTATGTGTGATACAAATATAAAGGTGTTAGAGTATATCGTCTCTAAGTGATTCCATCACTTAAGCACACTTAACTGTGTATATATCTGGGTGTGTGTGTTTTGGTGGTAGTTTGGATACAAACTGCATGAGTCTGACTGTAGTATCGTCACCCTCACTGTGTGTGAGACACAATGTGACGTGTTTTGTTTATAATTTATTTAAATACAGCATATTTAATTGCCTCAGTCAGTCTGTGTGCTTGTGTTCAGTTGACACTTCTCACATATGCCCGTGAATGTGTGTGTGTGTGTGTGTGTGTGTGTCTGTGTCTATGTTCTAGTTTTTACAGCGTCTGGGGTAATTATGCATTATCCAACAAGAGATCAGTGTCTTGCTCTAAGCAGCACCCCGGTGTTGTTGTTTAATGTAATAAATGTCATGTATGCATGGCTTCACATGCGCTTCGTTAACAGTTTAATGCTAACCGTTGAGCATCACCAGTGCCTCCCAGCTATGAGGCAGAGTCTGCTAATGACACCAGCATTTAGCTCAAATCATCATGTGGAGAAGGATAAACACCATTCATGAGGCCTTACCACAGCTGTGAAACTTTGTTCATTATTTGTAGCTATACATGGCAAACTGGAAACAGGATCACAGTTGTATCAAAACACCTCGTTATACGGTGACAGTATTGTTTAGAGGAATCATAATGCTGCGAATTTCTAAACACACTTCTGTCGTCGGAATTAATGATTCCAAGCAAGCTGAAGTATAACGTTTATAAATTTATTGGGACGGTTGATTACAGATCATTTCATTGCACCTTAGTTTGATTTTCATGCCATTTCATGTTATTTATTGATAATGGAAAGTATTTTAAAGCATGTTGTTATCATCCAGCCTTAATGGTGACACTGTGCACATTTTAGATGGAAAATAGGCGGCCTGGTAGCTCAATGGGTTAAGCGTCAGACTGGGATGCAGAAGGTTGTGGGTTCCAATCCTGTCTGACTCCTAATCCATCCCCTGAGCCAGACACCCAGCGCTAGCTCCTTGTAAGTCGCTTTGGATAAAATCTGCCAAGCAAAGTAAATAGTATAACATACTGTATACAGGACAAACTGTATGAAAATGTTTTCTGAATTTGGAAATTATCATACGTACAAGTCCAACTAATGGTTTTAGCAACACACTCTCTGTGCTAATTTGACCAGTTAACTTTGCTGAGTGTGGAAGTCGGTTTACTCAAACGCAATGTTTCATATAACAAGAAAGATTAACTAAAAAAAAAAAGGTTATCAGTCTTAACATCTTGAGGGAGATGCTGCAATTAAAGGTTAATCAAATACACACACTCGCGCTTGGGAATCACATACGGCAGCAACATGTTTTGTTGACTTTTGAGCAGCCCTAGCATTCGTCTGGTGGACTTCAATGCTTCGCCCGTGAGCACTCTTTCGTGAGAGGTCACAGGGTGTACTTCATAAAGTCTAAAGACTGTTTTTTTTTTTTTTGAGCTAGTCAACCCTATGACTATGTTGTTGTAATACAGTACTATGCCGGCAACATGGTGAAACTGAGAGAATATTAAAGTAATTTCAGCTCTGCTTGCACTGAGATTGGGCCACAGTCAAAAGTAATACCAGAGCAGAAAAGATCAGTTTTCTATCATCTGAGAATTCTCTAAAGATGAAATAGGCCTCATAAATGAGTCTCAATGATAACTGATGTATGGTAAATGATAGAGAGGAGATAATATAGGAAATTGGGCGAATGGTGTCTGGAGACTGAATCAATTCATTTCAAAGGAGAAATCTACTGTGGCTCCTTCTAAGGTACAGCCTATGCTTTGCCTCAGATTTCAGATTAACTCTCACATCATCATTTACACACACATGGCCTCTATTGTCAAGCAAGTGCATGCACATACACACGTGCTTTCCTCACCAGGGAAAAGCGCAAAGGGAACACAGGACGTACTTATAGTACAAAAGCTTGGCGTTTATTGGCCTGTGCATCATGGTGAAAGTCTGATCCATGATGCGCTTGCGCTCAGTAATGGAGCACACGGCTATTGATGTGCTCTTGAGCAACACCGCTTACCTGCTCCGTCTCTGTAGGGTGCTGTTGATAAGACCATCTAAGTGTAAGGCGTTGGAGTGGGACGGAAGGGGAGTGGGAGATGAGTGAAAGGGAGGAAAGGATAGTAGAGCGGATAGATAGGAAGGAGGTAAAGGAACAGAGGAGATAGGAGTAAGGAGGACAGATTGATTTGGCCAGCCAGGAGATGACTGCTGATGAAGGCCTCTCATAGACAGATGGATACAGCGTTGGGTCCCCGCTCCTATAAGCCCTCAGCCTAATCCGCCTCAAATTTTCCTCTGATTGCTTCTAAATTGCCTTCTCCCATAGTTTCCTGCTGATTTTTCACCGTGAACTTCTTCCCTCGCTGCCTGCCTCTCTGAACAGGGAGTAATGTCTAGCCTAGTGAGCTGCTTCCTTGGGTCTGACCGAAGAATGTGTTAAGAGAGCGATGGGGAGGGTGTGAGAGGTGATGGCCACTGTGCCCTTGTGTGTGTGCGTGTGTATGTGTGTGTGTCCCCTTATAAAAGCAGTCCCAGGTCTTGTCATTAAAATGCATTATCACCCTACTGTGTCAAGAGAGGAGACAAATAGTCTTTCGCTCTGCTTGCTATCTCTCTGTCTCATTCTTTTTCTTTCTTTCATATACTCCCTGACTCCATCTCTTCAGGGGTGTGGAGAGTTGGTAGATGTGTTAGTTAGGGGGCTCTTTCTTTTATCTTTGCTCCCCCTCGTCTCTAATTTCTTTTTTTTTTACTTCCTTTCCCAATTTCAAATTCCGGCCTCCACCGGGCTCTTACTTTGTTCTCCATATTTCTTTGTCTTTCTCCATTTCTCATTGGGCTCTAACTCGCAGAGATGACGGACATGTAATGCAGAGTTATTCAGAATGGAGACACTGGTTTCTCTCGGTGGCGTGGGGCCAGAACTCAGCAGTGTGATAACAGAGCGATAGTCTAACATGCTCCGATTTGTTTTCTGCTCATTTATCATGTGACCTTTTCCTACTATCATTAATACAGAGAGAGAGGGGGGTAGGGGGGCAGGTGGGGAGAGAGAGGAGAGTCATACAGAGAGACAAAATAGGATTTCGCCGTAATATATATTTTTTCAGCAGCAGATATGTTGTGTGTGCCCGTGACCATGTTGTTGAGTAACAGCTTAAAGCAACCTTCCAATTGTTTGACAAAGACTTATTCACATGTGTGAAAAAGAGAAACATCCTCCCATTAACTTGAAATATGACTAGATTGCACCTCTACCTTGGTTTATTGACCTCAGCTCAAATAAAAATTGACAAACAAAATCAGTATTGAAGATTTGCCTGAGTTAAGTTTGCACATCATCATTAATGAAGAAATCCTGGTTTGGTTGTGCAGACAAACAAACCAAAGAAAAAACTGTGGTCACATGTGGTGACACATTTGTTTACATGTGTCCCAACAGAAAAACTGGCTTTGCTTAAATTTCCATGTTACATGTCAGATAAAGCAATTGTTCCAAACCTTTGGGTGTAAATGAGAAAGTGACATAAACAAAATCAAGTATTTAATTTGTCGAAAAAATTGTTTAAGCACAAATGAAACCGTAAGGCATTCAGAAGTTTAATATTTTCTTTTCTTAAATAAACCTCGCAGAGATGCAAGTTTTGCAGAGTGCAGTGGTATTCCCTGTGGTAATCTGGTTCACCTACTTGCTGTTTATTCTCTCCCAGCCTGTGAAATAAATGTAAAATGTGCAGCCTTTATGACAGTGCTCAGAATGGGACAACAGGATTATCTAGTTAGTATTTAGGGTGGCTGGGAGCAATTAGTTCACTGTGGAAAGATAGTACTCGTGTTATATGTGCACTGCCTTTGCCTAAAACGTCTCAGTAAAAGACTTCCCATTACAGGCAGAGTTTGTTAAGTAAACCATGTCGCTTTATGCCTCTTCCACAACTGAACTGCCGAGCCGCTGCACACGAACTTGCAAAACAAAGCGTACATTGCGGTGGTTACTTTTGGTCATGAATATTAATGAAGCGTGTGAAATTTAAGGGAAAACACAGGATGTAGACAGAAAGGTCAAATAAAGAGGCAAAAAAAAAGGTAGGAGAGCTTCAGAGAGACTAGAGGGAAAGTAAAGAAAGAGAGAATAAAATTGAGAGAGAGATAGCAGGGAAGGAGCCGAGAAGATTGCATTTTAGAATTACTGGCCAACACCTAACAATTTATGCCCTCATGCAATGCTTGGCAGCAGCTGGAGCCTGCAAAGCCTGCGGTGAGTGTGTGTGTGTGTGTGGATGAGAGGTAGGAGAGAGTAAAGGTAAGCTACAATACTCCATAGCAGCCAAGTGACATTATCAAGGGGCATTAAGACAAAGGTGTTCAGTATCACTGCCTCCATAAAACTCAAGAGCTATTTTATACCATGTTAGACTGTACGTGGAAAAATGTGTTTCTTTTAATGCTGAAGTACAATCTGTAAAATTAGTTGTTATTAATTATTTTTAAAGCACCAGATTTTTGCGAACGATTATTGACTGTTGAATCTCATTACTGTTTAATATTTGTTTTTTTTCTATGAAAAGTGAGGTCAGCACAGACAGATCAACTGTGTGATCAACTCCATGAGACCTGGCAGGCAAAAAACACTGCTCGGCCAAAACTGTACAAGCCTGCGCGTATGGATGCTAACGCAAACCATTTGTAGCGCTGCTTTTTTATGAACAGTTAATACATTACAACATGAGATCGCAGTTAAAGCAAACTTTGATGCAGATGAGGGCAAATAAGGAGAGTTTGTCAGTTGGAAGGATTCAAATAAAGTGTGGTTCTTATTATACTAAAACGACCTTCACAATAAAAGGATTTAGAAAAATTGCAAATTATTATCAGTCATAACAATATCTTGGCACACATATTCAAACACATGCACACACACATAAACACAGGCCTCATCATCCCCTGTTATCTGCCATCGGGCTAGTGTGAGCTTGTAAAAGGAAAGACCACAGTGAGCACAGTGGGCAGTGGAGGTGGTGAGGGCCAAAAAAATTAAACCATCTACAGGGAGCTCCAGTCTGGGAGAATATGAACAGAAAAATGAAGGTGACATTTGAGAGGGGGTGGGTGGGATGGGTGGAGGGAGGTATCCTGGCTGAGGGAGGGGGGATTTAATAGGTCCCTGAGACACGAAGGGTGTGAGATGAGATGATGAAACCAGAGGATAGAGGGGCGGGAGGGTGGGAAGAGAGAGGGAGATTGTGTGTCAAAATGTGGATGTTTGGAGATTGGGCTTCCAACCCTGCCAAATGATTAAAATGTTCCCTCTGACATTCATATTCCCCTATCTGGATTCCTGCCTATGTACGATTGGCCGCATTGAATATAAAGTCAAAGACGATCATATAGAATGTTTACGGCCAGAGAGCAATTTAGGCGGGTTGTGTTCGTTGACACTCTCGGTTTGATGAGAGAAAGGAAAGTTGAGTTTTATTTTATTATATTGTACGTTTACTTGCATTTTTACAATTAAGCCAATGGAAATCTGCTTATATTTAAATAATCAGAAATCAATATTTTGACATGTTTTAAAATTTGAATACCTGAAATTTGATTGAATTTTGATTAATGAGTGCACTAAAATAATATAAATATAGTATTTAGTATGTGTCTGTTTTACAGGCACTTATGGTTATTAATTAAAAATGTATCTTGCCCTCTCTAATCAAATTAGAACATGGAGCTTTTGCAATTAAGTTACCGGCGGACACTATATTAAATATTGCATTGAATTTGAATTTGAAAATTGACTGTACATTTACACTCTGACACACACACACACACACACACACACACACACAATAACTGCACAACAAAAGAAATCACAGCAACCTCAGACATCAGAATCTCCCTGAGTGTGAGTCGCCATGCCTTCCCTTCTAACGCTCTAGAGATGAGGGTTGTCATGGTTACGGGGGCAGAAAAATCACCCCATTGCCCACCCCACTCCTCATGACACACACACACACACACACACACACACACATATATATATATATATATATATGTTGCGGTATTCCTTCAGTTGCGTGGGCATTGGTGATGTCACTGGTGAAACTATGAATTTAACATACAGGTCAGGAGATGCATATCTGGGCTGCAGTAAGTCATCAGCAGACGTAGATAGAAATAGGAACAAGAGCCTCATTGCCTGACAGACGTACTGTCCCGATGCCCTTGAATTTTAAAAAAGAGGGTAATAAAACACGAGGAAATTCAAAATTCAATCTCAGAGATTTGCTATTGAGGATGTTCTGCTTTTGCTGCCCTTTCTTCTTTTCAGGTGCAATTAGACAGATTTCTCCGAGAAAAAAAAAGGGGGTGAAAGAAGAGAGAAGCGTAAAGAGTCTGATGGATGGTGAAACAAAGCGGAGAGAGGAGAAATAGTGAGAGATTCTTTGAGAGTTGCTTTTGTTTTTGATTTTGTCTTTGTCTGTGGCATTACAAAAGAACTTCCCTGAGCACTTAGGGGATTACAGTGCACTTGCTTCTGATAAATATCTTAATTTTGAAGCGATTTTTAAGCCATCAACATAATTATTATTTTTCATTTTTCTTCCCTGTTCCAACTTGTTTTTAATGAAGACCCTTTTCAATAAACAAATGGATATGCATTAAGGGGGATGATGGGGCTTTCAAGTATAAACCTCTCATGTCTATTAAGTGCTTCCATTACACCACATTTCTTCAGCAGCCCCCCAGTAAATGTTTTTTTTTTTGTTACTTGAAAGCAGATCTGTGAGGTCTGTAGTTGGAAAAATGTACAAAGGCGCAATGACATTTTTCATTTCTGCTTTTACTTAATGTTAATTGAGATTCTAGATGAAATATAAAGGTAAATGATGATCCCAAATTGTAATATTTTATTGTTTTCATTTTTAGTAAAAATAATTGAAGCTCACATAATTTATATGTACTTTAACTTGTATCTGATTATTAGTTTTTACATGATTTATAGGGTTACTTTTAGGCAATAATTCCTTCAAAGTAATTAGGATTAGGACATGAAATACCCAGACTTCAGGGCATTAGGCCTATTCTGTTGAGAAATAGCAAACACGGGACAATTAATCAGCACAGTATGTCTCAGCATTGTTTCTATATAGTTGTTGTTTGATAACTCTGATTGACTATTGATCAGCCCTGAGTTTTGACCTCCACAATAAATCTAGACCCCTGGTGGCCAGGACACAGGATTCAGTCAGTGGATCTGAAATATTTTATCTGTGGCTTAAGAGTAATGGTCACTTATTCTCCCTGTTTTTCTTTTTTCATGACAGTAGCCCCCTCATCTTTCCTCTTAAGTTTTACCCTTTTGTGACCTTTAGGAGATACCAAACGTGTCTGTGTTATAGATGGGTAGGGAGGTTATGGAAGAGCCCATGTTGGCCAGCCCTCCTCTCCCCTCCCCTCTCCAGCCCTCCATGGCGGAGTCCCTTTCCCCAACCCCTACTGCGCTTCACTTCATTCATTTTGTTCAACCCCTGCGGTCGGCCGGCAAGGCCTCTAAATCCTCCCTTTATTGTACACAGTGCACACAAAGGCTTGGCCTGCTCTCTCATTTCCTTGATGTGCCTTTGGACAGCAGCATTGGCTTTGTAGGCATCGATGCAAACATTAGCATAAAGCAGCTCCTGGGGACCACCGAACAATCAACTCAACTGTTTCTGGTCCGTCCACTAGACTTACATATGATGTGTGACCATGTGAATTAAATACCTGTATTGTGGTTTCTCGGGTTTCAGCCGCTCTGTGAGAACCAGAAACACAAGGTGGCCGAAGATACATGATTAGACAAGGAGAGAGAGAGAGAGATGACCCTCTTGATCTTCGGTGACGTGAAATCTTCCCCGGGCTTTGGCCTCAGCTCTTTCTCTCCCTCCTGCTCCTCACCCACCTCTTCACGACCAACAAAAGTGGGATTAGAGAGAGTAAAAAAAAAAAAAAAGTCGGTGTGTTTGTGGCAGAGTTAAGCTTTTTGAACCAGGGGGTTTCCGTCCCAAAATAGACTCACTTCAGGCTGCAAAGCTGGTAATTATTGACCAGGAAGGTAGAGTGGCAAACAACTCACTCATTACACATGGAGATTGCTTGCTTACCACTGAACATGAGAATGGCAATGCAAATTGGTGGCTGCCCACTTTTTTTGTGTAGTCAGAAATATAGAGGGTCATTAGTGTTTGTTGGTCCCGTTTAATGTTCCTGAGTTGCATGTGGGTGTCAAGCTGCCTTTGAGGAGGTGGCAGCGGCTAGAGGGAGGGAGTCAGTGGCCCTGGCATCCGCTTCAAAGCCTGTGCTCAATCTTTCATGTCTTTTTCATGTGAAGTGACGAGAATATGCAGGAGAATAGAAGCAAAGGTGGGAAAGAAACATTCATTTTAATACTGATGTTGTGATGTTTGTGGTGTTTATTTCATACGGTTTTTAAAAATAATTTCATAATGGCTCTAACACTTGTTGAAGAGATCAAAACACATTCATTTTAAACAGTATATTTGCACTTTTGTAAATGACATCATTTGCCATTATTACATTAAAACCAGGCAAAAAAAAAAACCTGGAAAACTTTACACACCCAATTTAAACATTTCTCTGCTTATTAGACTCACAAATTGTAATAATGTCATAAAAATGCAAATATACAATAATATCTGAGTAATGTTTTATTTAGAATTTGCTTAAATCTAAGAGATTTGATTGTCTAGTAATTTCTGCATATAATATATAAATATATATATATATATAGCTTATCCTATATTTCATTTTAATTAATAATTTTAATTTGGTCAATCATTAAACAATGACGGTGTTTGGAAAAGAAATAAAGGCACTAAAGTGTTTATTACTTAAATATATATACACCATAGTGTATTTTGTGCATATACACTGAAGTCATATACACAAAGGTTGTTTTTTTTATTATACACATTGCTTGTAATATGAACAATATTGGACATTATTGTATTTGTAATGAATTTTTCTCACATTGTCCTGCAACTCTTTTCTTCTGGACTTTTCTCGTACCTGTGTGGGCTTTCCAAGGATACAAGGAAACAAATGCGATTCTTCAACACAGCTCTCTTTCACCGCACTTCGCTTGTCATTGCATTCATTGCATTTATGAAAGAAGATTAACATCACCTCTGCATTTTTCAATTCCCAAATGTTTATCAGGCAGATGAAAACCACAACAGTTCTAATGGCCATGTGCTATTATTCATTGTCAATATTAGCTGTGTGACACTGTCGCTTTCTCTGCAGCATGGCCGTTGGTTTATTTCTACCCATCAGGCACTGGGGCATGACAGGGGGAAGTGTTGTTCGGACTGAGGTCCCTACAATGTCCCCTGATGTGGACAGACATTATAAATGACAGATGCGAAATGGCAACTGGGGGTGGTTGTGTGTGTGTGTGTGCGCGCGTGTGTGTGTGTGTGTGTGTGTGTGTGTTCGGCTGAGTATATGGGGGAAAAAAGGAATAGTGAAGGAGAAGAAGATGAGAAAACACGGGGAGCCTCATTTGATGCAGTTAATGTGCAGATTTATGTAGAGGGACAGTGGTCAACATTCATAAGATCTGCCTTCCTCCCTGTATCCCTGCCCCCCGCCTCCTCCCACCCCATTTCTTTCTATCCCTCCTCCATCACTCTCCCCTCACAGGCTTTTTCCTTCCTCTCCCCCCATTCTATCCTACACAGTCACTCACCATTATTCCTCCCTTCTCTCCCCTGTTTTTCCCTGTCTCTCATCTGTCTTTCCTGACTCCCCT
>JAUMHF010000012.1:19938135-20020460 GCA_032359275.1 Microctenopoma steveboyesi | reverse complement strand
ACACAGTCACTCACCATTATTCCTCCCTTCTCTCCCCTGTTTTTCCCTGTCTCTCATCTGTCTTTCCTGACTCCCCTCCCTTCCTCCTGCCTTCTCCTATGAAGGGACTGAGATTGTTGTGGACTGTAGCGATCAGACCAACAGGAGGCATAGGTAGACCACAGAAACGCATGGGCCGCAGCACCGAGGGAGAGAGCGAGAGATTATACACACCCAGCATTCAATATTCTATTTTTTTATGTTGCATAAAGGTGACAGCATTTTTGCTCAATGTAAAAACAAAACATCAAGGTATATATTCCAGCAGCATATTAGAATAAACAAAACTGATCAATAAAACCATGTGAGAGAAGAAAAAAATGACTTTGTAAAGCTGCAAAGAAAACGATCGTATCATATGGAGAATCACTCTGCTGCAGATAAGTTATTTTAAAGCACTGTGAAATAAAAAGAACATTATGTAAACAATTTAGGATAAAACTAAAACTATTAGATTTGAGAAAAAAAATCTTTCTGTGAATAAACAGAAGCAGCAAATGTAAATAAATATCAACATTTGCACATTTTATTTAATCTATGCTAAAAACAAGAAGTAGATAACATATTTCTACATCATAAATATAAAAAAAGGTTTTCTCACTCAAAATTCAGTAACCTGTTGTAAACCTTATAATTTGTTTGTGCATCAGGTGAAGAAAGATTTAAACCATATATCCAAACACTCAAATTTTTTACATATTCCTCTTGCTTCACTATTTATTGTATGAGTTAATATCTTTCAATAAATTTAGTGTAAATTAAGACTCACATGTATGCCTGGCTGCTTTGATCAGAGCTGCCACTAAATGCTTCGCACTGGTGAAATGAGGAAATTTGTGGGCAGAACTTTAGCGTGAGATAAACATTTTCGCTTCCTGTCATCTTGAAATTGAAAAGTAAAAAAAGAAAAATAAGTTGGGTAGTAAATAGAGTTAAGTACTCTAACAAAGTTAAGTGTAGTAGTGGGAAATCCACACATGGCTTCATTTACTGATTGAATCAATTTATTTCTGAATTAGCCCCCAAGCGGAGACCCCTGTGTGCGCACACATACACATATGCCAGCTTCTGTCACTCTTTTTTTTTGCTTTTCATACAGTACTTTCTCTCTCACTTGTACCTTCCTTACTGCCCTCTCTCTCTCACTCTCTCTCTCTCTCACTCTTTCCCAGCCCACTGGGTTTTCTGGTAATCCCTCTCAATCATTACAGAGGCCCTTCACTCTTCATGGGACTTTCTCACCCCTCGTTGCGCCCCAGACTTCCATCAGTTTTCCCTTTCTCTCGTTTCCTCTCTCAGACCCGCCTCAGCATGTCTTCTCTTTCTATATCTGAGGTGGAAAATGAACAGAAATAAGTTTTCTAACACATTATTTAAACCGATCGCTCGTCATCAACATGTGAATTTCAAAACAATGCACTTTGAACTGTATCATATATGTATGTGCAAGACAAAACATAACGCGGTACATCCTGTATGTACTTTTCTGTAAGTGAAGTGCTTAGGAAAACTAATATCTTCAGTTACATTCAAATGTGCTGTTCACTTTCATGCTAGCTATCATTTTGTCACACATTTTCAAACAGGGCATGTCTTGTTTTAGAATGAAACTCTTCAAGCTCAGTGTTTCTACCTGCAGCAGCGGCCATCTGTAGTTTTCTCTGTCTGAGAGCCTAAAGCTGTAGCTTTACAAGTGAACTTGCCAGTGTGATCTCAGACTGGCTGCACCCTGGGGCAAGGCAGAGGAGACTATACGTGTGTATGAGTGAATACGTTGTGTGTGTGTGTGTGTGTGTGTGTGTCTACAGTGTGTTAGATTTTGCACAACCACCCTTGAAAAGTGCTCTGGAGACCCCTGATTCCATAGCTCAATATTTTGATCTCCGAGATCTTACTGATGCCAGGGTGGACTTATGGATTTTGGGCGTTTGCCTTGTAACGCTATTAGCCTGCTATTTCCATACATTGTCCTTTAGCCTCTGGAAAAGAGGATTTTTTTTTAGCCCGGCTGCATGTTAGTTACTCTCTCTATAGTCGTAGCGCTGTAAAACCCTCATTGAGTTTAACTGATAGCATGAAATAGGCTAGCAATTATTTTTTTGATGAACATTATTATAACAACATGATTTTAATGCAGTGTGGGCAGTTACACAAATGTTGTGGTAATTTTTTTGTCCTATTGCATAACTGTCATGTTCATCTCCACACGGACGAATTGCTTTGTCTCAGTTTTCCCCACATTTGATTATTGGTGCTGGTTTAGTTGTGCACAGACGTCTACGCAAGCTGTGTCCGCTGAGATTCACACTAATGCAGCCAGTTAAAACGTGGACTCGCACAGGCAAGTCAGCACGCATCCTTCAGTGCTGTTTACGAGTTCATAAGACGTGGATGTGTCCAGAAAAGTTGCTCGCGAGCCAAAACGCGATCAAACTCCTCGCAGACTCCAAACTTAATATTCCTTTTTTGATTTTCTGTGGCACACATTAAATTCTTTGGCACTACTTTCGGAGTGCCACTTTAATATGTCATCATAAAGTAAGGAGCTGTGATTTTAAAGTCGACAAAGAGTTCCCTTTCATTGTAGTTAAGGGAAAGATGGCTTGATTGACAGAGAAACACTTGAAGGGCGATAAAAAGATAGCTAGCTGGGATGGCTGGAGAGAGCGAGAGTTTCTCTTGCTAATTAAAAGAGAAGCAGTTGTCTTTCTTTCTGTTTCTGTTATTCCCTTGTTCCTGAGAGTATTAATGTTTTATTCAGGAGAAACATAACTACAGATGAAATTAATAAAATCAGGCCCTGCCTTTTCCCGGCTATCTCTTGGGGGGGTGGGAAATTCAAACGTTCGTTTCTCCCGGCTTTGAAAGTGCAAACTCAAAGTGCTCTGTGTACTGTAGTTTTCATTTCTTCATTTCCTGCATATTAAGTTCTTTTCCCCTTTGTTTCAAAGTGTATTGCCCCAAAAATAAAGATCAATTCTTCAGTAGGAGAGGCTTTGGAATTAGAGCAGTGTTTTCCACACTAGCAGAGTGATTTACTGTAGTTATTGCATTATTTTTGAGGGGATGCCTGTGTGTGTGTGTTTGTGGGTTTTTTTTTTCCCTCCCACAAAATGTATTACAAATTAGAGTGTGGAGCTTTTAGTCCTGTTTACGCAAGTCTACAAGAGATAGAGAGGAAGTGTGATTATATTTTAGTATGCTGTGTCTGTGTTGCTGTATTAAATGTGCATGTTTTGTTGTTTGTGTGAGTGTGCATGTGAGTGTGCCTCATTTGACTATACATCCAGGCCCTGGGAGTATTTGCCTGTCTGATCACCTCATGTGAGTCTAAAAAGGGAAGCCATGTGTGACTAAGGCGCACTTCAGAGTTGAACTAATTGTGTCATTTTTAACATAAATCTGTGCTTGCCCACATTTTATTCACTCTCTTTCCTCTCCCTCTCCCCTGAGCCACACAATGAATGCAGATTGTAGCAGGCCCCTGCATCTATCCAACTCTGAAGGAATTTTCAATGCTGCATGCAGGTGCATCATTTATTTCCCCCAATGCTGGTGTTTATATGTGTGTGTGTGTGTGTGTCCTAATACTTCTGCCTCTATGAGGACCGCCTCACACTGCTTACTGTGATCACTTTAATTGTGGGATATTTCAGAAGTGAGGCTGAGGACTGAGAGTTGGATTCAGAATTATGTCTGTGTGGGCTCTAACACATTGGGGAAGCTGCCTGTTATGGTTCTAGTAAACCCTAACCCTTGAGAACCACCACTGTGTGTGCGAAATCACATCATTTATTAAGTTGACGAGAAGGGATTGTTCACATGTTCAACACCATATTTGGAAACATTCACCGTGCTTGGATTTCTTTTTGTGTGCCACTAACATGTTTGCAAGCAGCATCACGTAAACTGTATCACACCAGTAAATGTTAGTATCAGTGAATTAGCAGAATTAATTAACCCTTGTTAACCCCCCAGCGACATTAGAGTTGTTAGGTGAGGTGCTCGGGTCCTCAAGACGTCTCTTCAGATGTGCAGCAAAGGCAAAACTTAGAAAACAGAAAAGACATCAGTCTCATAAATGAATGATTTTTAAATGCATACAGTACAACTTAAAAGCACCAGATGCACTCCTACTTATGTGCGTGTCAGGACACAGTTCAAGAGTTTCACTTCAGCGGTCAGGTTCGGCCGCGTCGCTCAAAAGCACGGTGCCAAATTCCGCGTGGTTTTTCCCACCAGTGTTTCGAAAACGGCACAAAAATGGTGGCACGAAGTAGAAAGGCAGCAGTAATTTGAAGCCGCTGCAGCACACTGGTTCACTGTTGTTGAATTTAAGTACATCCGCGTGTGTGTGAAGCCATTCTTCACACCACTGTGAAGTACTGAGGCTCTTTAATGGCAGTCTCTGTCTCTTAGCCCTGTGATCTCTCACTCCACTCAGCCAAAGCCACATAACCTTAATGGACTTCCTACTATACAAATAATGAGATAAGTTAAGACATTACTAGGAGCGAGGACGAAGACGTATAAAGTGAAGAGAGAGGAAGGTGCTCGGGGCTGAGCGCTCCCGTCTCACATGCAGATTCTGGTATTTGGGCCCTGGAACAAACAAATGGGCAAACACACAGCGTACACATACCTTCACCTACCTAAGAGCACACTGAGGCAGTGCTGTCTGGTTGATCAATAGTTTCCTGTGCTTGGGAGGGGTGATGACTGCAGACAGCAGTCAAAGCCCTGAGGACCAGAGGGTGACACCCCTTATCAACTGCGCAAGGTGAAATGTCAAACACTGCATCTGGAGCTCTCTCTCTCTCTCTCTCTCTCTTTCTCTTGCTCTCTGGCTATCCTCTTTGTCTTTCTTTTTGCAATGAGAAATGTAGTTTCTCCTCATTTTTTCTCTCTCAGATCCTTGTTGTCTTTCTCTCTTGATCTCAGTCATTTTTCCTGTGTTTGTCTCCCATCTCTCTCCCTTTGTCATCCTCTCTGAGTCTTAATCTTTCCCTCTCCGAACGCTAACGCCATGCTACCACTCTCACCGAGCCTGTTATCAACCCTTTCTCTTTTAAAATCTCAGTTCCTATAGCCCTTCATTGCTGTTATCTGAGTCTGTTAATAACAGCTTCACCCTTCTCCACCATCCATCTGTTTCTCATTGTTTTCCTCAGCAGCCCTTAGCTTCATCCCCTACATGTGCTTTTCCTTTATTTTTCCTACCTTGTTTCATACGTTTATGTACAATCGCTTCTTAATCGTTCCTCCATTAAATGACTCAACGCCAAACTTTCTTTTTCTACTTTCACACAGTAACCTCACGGCAGCAGAGCAGCCTATTGAGTCGAACGCGACTATAAATATATTTGAATTTGTAATATGGTGACATTGTTTGTGGGGCTGTTTTCAGTGCTAATCTGGCTTATATGCACTCTGCATGTCTTACACCCTGTCCATTTTCATGGCCCTGAGCTTAATAACAACACTGTAGGATTAGTGCAGGGTGACTTCACCTAATAAAAAAAGGAATAAAAAACGTCCACGCTTTCTTGCATGCAAACGATGTGCTGGAATAGAGACACATGATTATGTTTAAATTCAGTTACTAGCAAATGATACATGTATTAGCCGATCTTCACTGCAACAGATGAGTTGATAAATGTTTTGAAAGAAATCGGGACTTAAATGAAGGAAAATTGACCCAGCTTTCCAGTTTTATCCACGATTGGTAAACATGCCTCTCCTCAGACACTACCACAAACACATCTTCTCTTTCCTGACCACAACATAATATTTTGTATTAATTCCTCATCTGGCAAAAGGATTATCGTCCTCAGATTGGATTTATGATCTCAGTGCTCAGGCATGTTTATCCAGCCACCATATGTAGAATTATCATTAGAGCTATAATCCCCTGCAGACCACTCACACGTGAAAAAAAAAAAAAAAAAGCATAAACACCCTGCTTGGTTAAATGCTCAGAGCTGATGGCGATTGGCATTTAGTGGCTGTTGACTCAAGTGTGCGGATGGTTTGTTTTTGCTGGGTCAATCCAGTGGGAAAAACAATGAGATAAATAGTGGGAAGGAAAAATATCCAGATGTTGTTTGAAAAGAGATGAAATGGGAGGTCCTAAGATATGATATTAGGGAGTGGGAGGCGAACATATTTACATACATATAAAGATATATTTTCTTACCATAACCTCAGTGACTCACTCAGACCAGGTTCACCCCCCCCTCTCTCTACGACCTCCATTCCTCAGCACATGATTCATTCACACACTCTCACTCGTTTACTCAGTATCATCCTCATCCTTTCCCAGCTCTCTGTATTTGCTATAACTCACACAAAGACAACAGATAATTTTTCCAGCTGGTTCAAAAAAGGACTGAATATTTCCGGGGATAATGTCATCATGACATCAAATTGATTTCACCTCATGGACGTAGCAGTCCATTTTATTTATTCTTCCCACTGTTATTGTAACGTCTGTCTTTAGACCATTTGGTGTCATCTTGGTGAAGCTAAAATGCAGAGGTGACATGCATCATTATCCATTGTTATGTCAACGTCTGATGATCATTTACTGAGATCTCCATTGGCTAATTATATGACTCAGATAGCTGGGACATTCAGTATTATTTTTATGCCAGATTATAGAGCTGAGATGCATTTTTGCAACGTTTCCTTCCATAAACACAAAAGCTGACGGGGGACAGATGGGAGGAAGTGAACGGATAGTCTCAACACCTCAAATACCTCAAAACCTAAACCTCCTTGTTCAACCTGTCACATCGCCTTCATATACACGTCCACTTTAATAAGTGAAACCACCACAAAATAAAAGCTTTCGTCTGAACTCAACTGGCGAATCTACTACCAGGAAAAGAACACCTGTTCCTAATCTTTTGTGCTATGAACACACATCATTACTGATTCATGCTCCCCACCATCCTCTCTCCCAGATAAGTCATCACCATCACCCCCCCCCCCCCCGCCTTCTGTGACTCCCCCAGGCTTCACCGTCTCTAATCAAGACCTAATGAGCCTAATTGGTTGTTAAAACATGCCAGAGTATGACACAGCGGTGCTACAGCGTCTGCCATATGGCCGGGGTTGGCCCGAGGCCCCCGAGCTGCCAACTGTTTCCCTGTCACTGCCTGAGCTGCGCTGCGCTGACTGACACTGCCTGCAAAGGGGGTTTCTCTGCTGCTGATGATTCAGCAGACACACACAGCACTGAATGGAATAGAGGACAGGATAAAGTGTGTTTGTACATACTATATGTGCATGTTGACTGTTGACTGACTGACTCACTGTCTCCTTTTTCACATTTCCCTTTAAGCCACAGACATGAAACTAGATTTAAAAATAAAATCCAAATTATATTGCAGAGCATCCACTACTGATTAAGTTCATTATTAATTAACCTGTGGTATTTTTGGTCTAATATATCTGAGTTTACAAAGTTCTCTGAACAAAACGGATCTCAAGGTGACTTCTTCAAAATGTTTCTTTTATACAAGTTATGCAGAACCCAAAGATATTTAATTCATAGAAGGAAAAACATAAAAGCCGCACATTTTATGTGCTGGAACCACTGAATGATTTATGATACATTAATCTGACTGTTTAAATAATGACTGGTGGGGTTTACGTTCATCTCTCTCTCTTTTTGTGTAGAATAATTGGAGCTGAAAGGAAAATGAAAAACAACAAAAACATGTAGATAATGTATTTAGACATTTTTATTGTAGCATATCTTTACTTTTATACTACAGTCTGCCTTCTACCAGCGACCCCTGAGCCGGGGCAGAAAAATAAATGATCAGTGATGTTATATTTAGTAATATTTAGACATCTTATTATCAGCTGTGTGAGGTGAGCGGCATTAGTAATGTGTTGTCCTCACACTGCTGCATGGTCCACTAATTAATTTGTTTCTATAAACTGGGAGCTGTGAGGCCTGCTGCCCTCAGCCAATTTACTCATGGCCTTAATGTGACCCTAGCACATCAGTACATGGCTGAGTTTTAGTGTGTATATGTGTCAAGTGTGAAGAGGTTAAACATATTTTACCAAAACAAGGAAGCCCAACATCTAACAAGAAGTGATTATGTAAATGATGTGTTGGCAGCTTTCATATCGCTTGTTGTGTGTGTGTGTGTGTGTGTGTGTGTCAGGCAATCAGGCGCGTGAATTGATTCCATCTCTTAAACATTCAAAAGGGAGCCTCCCCAGTTTTTGGCCACTTCAGTGATGGACAGTAGATGTATTTATTTGATGCTAGATTTAAAGAAGAGCAAACATTTTTACTTAATTCTGATTGCAGCTAAAAAGTTATAGTTTTTTTAATCTTTTTTTAACATCAAACTAAGTTTTCTCAACTTTAACAAAGACTTCAGAGAAATTTAGATATAATATATGTCCTTATATAATTTTATTGGTTATAATATTCCTCTCTTAAAAAGCAAGTGCCCGTGACAGCAGTCCTTCATTATCAGTGGAAAACTGGAGTTTTCTCACTCAGTGCACCGCGCTGTGCGGGACAGAGACACCGAGGGAAGTTCAAAGAAGCTCAACTTTATGCCGGTGAGCTGTAACTAACAAATTTTGGAAAAAACAAAAGACACATTGTGTGTTTTGAATAATCAGTCTGTGAAACATCTCATGTAATCAAAAAAAGAATCACCTATGAAAATGATTGGGTGGGATGCTGTTGGTGTGTCTGTCGTTGGTGGGGGAAAGACTGTAAATAAACACGCATAACGACCCTTGAGTTAGCTCAGGTGCTGAGAAGCTGAAATCACAGGAGACGACTATGTGGATATAACAAAGTGGAATGAAGCAAGAAACAAAAGCTGTTAAAAATGTAACTTAAGTCTGACTAAGTCAAAGTTAATGTATATTTATTTATATGTATAATCTCTCATTGCACCTTCCTCACCCCCCCATCTTTCAAATGATCTCTTTTTCTTCCACTGATGTCTTCATCAGTAATAATTTGGGGTCCATGGCGAGCGCCAACACTTTCCCTGCCAGGAGATATAAGGTGATTGAAGGGAACCTGCGCCTGTCAATACAGCTTGCTTGTATTTGCCTGCTTGCCGCCTGCCTCCAACACAGCTGATTATTGGAGACCTCTCATAGAAGTATTGAGCTGCTGTCCCCACTCTTGTTACCTAGCTGATAGTTTCATTGTTTAAATGCAGATGGAGGTGGGCTATTGAACCAACAAGACACTCGCCCCTAATGGTAAACAAACAATTGGAGTGGCGTGCAGCGAGAAAGTGAGGTCAATAGAGTTGATTAATCCACGTAAAGGGACACATTATGGACATAGTGATCTATACTTTCTGCCGGTCACATCCTCTGTGATATTCAGATGAAAGCTCTGTGGAAGATGGATGAAATGTCTAATGTAGCAGGGGTTAGAATTAATACATACATTTTTATTTATCCTGACTATGGCTGTGTGCACATTAGTTATAAGACCGCCAAACTGTAACGCTGTGCTTTATAAAGGAAATGACTTGTGCAGCATAGCTTTTTTATTTAACAGTGGCTTAAAATAGCTGATTGGCCTCCGTGAACTAAGCTACGTACATGTGAAGTATTGGTGAGAAGTCATTATGGCTACGGCTGTGCTTTCATGTTCATTTAATAAATACTCCACATTGCATACCTTCTTTGAATTATATTAGATGTGCCACCTTTCACTCACCGCTTTAGTTAAGAGTCCTAAATACTCCCACTGTCCTCCGTGGTGATTTTTTCTCCCCCTGTCATTCTCATTACTGTCCTTTTTTTCACCTCCGTGGCTGTTCTCAAAATCTGTTAATTTAAGTCATCTGTTTGTGCTCTGATGACGTGACAACGTTAGTGAAGTTTCCCAGAAAAGCACACAGATATTATTGTGTCAGAATATATGAAGGCTTCCCAACAATGCTCGCCTACTCAAAACCATATGTCTGGTTGCAAACTTAGACCCAAATAAAGAAAAAAATGGAATAATTATTTTCTTTGTATCTGGCTTACAGAAGTTCAAGCAAATGTGAATGAACGGAGCAGCAGCCTCATCTGTGACGTTTGAAGTTGGAAAAACATATACCTCTCTTTTCCACCTTGAAAGGCCTGACCCATACATCAAAATATATCAAAGAAAGTCTTTGGATGGAACTTTAAAGTGAAAGAAGCCATGCGATTGGGCAAGCGATGTACCGAAACTAAGAAACATAGTTCAACTGATGTTTCAATGCCTTAGAGTTTAGTCGTCAAAAGCCAGGACGAAAGCATAAGGTCCAGCAATCTGTCTGTAAGCTTATGGCTCACAGGAACCCAATTAAAAGTTGGGATTTCAGTTTATTGTGTATTTTGTCTGGGTATTGTCTTGTTATTGTTGTCATGTGGCTTTCTGGGGTCAGAGGTTTAGCTGTGTTGAGTGCATAGTTTCCTCTAGCGAAGAAAATCTGTCTGTTTACTGACACGCTGTCTTGTTTGATTCCCATTTAATTCTATTCTGAAATAAAACCAAAATAAATAAGCTTCTTATTTCATACATCTTGAAGCTATATGAGGAGAAAAAAAAACACATGGAGCACTGAATACAGCCCTTTCAGATATCATTGATCACCTTTCTATGTCATGTAAACAAATACAGTCCTCTCACAGGACTTTATAGTTTAAACTGTATATGTGGCCTATTAATACGGTGTAAGAAAAGTAGTAAGACTGTTCAAGATTAGTCACCTTGGCCTGCAATAAAATGAAACGCAGCAGCTCTCTCGGGAATACAGCTCATGTCTGGTAACCTCTGAAAGGTCAAACCCTGTAAAAAGGTTAAATCTTGAAAGAATTATTTTAATTCCTTCCAACCCTTCGAATCAACAACCTCCTACCACAATCAGTGTTTTAGTCTGTAGGGTGTATGCTTTGTTTTTTCTATTGCTCCAATGGAAAAAAACAATTAGAAACTCATGTACATCCACAATTAACTTTCACTGAAGTGATGGAACCACTTGCTGTACAGCAACCCCGCATCCTGTCATGCCTTTTAAAATTAATACAATAATAAAATTAATACATTTTTGCAGTCCATTGCTCTGCTTTCTGTGTGTCTCCCTATGCTAAATAAGGTCAAGACATCAACCACAAAACAATACATTTTCCTGACAACATTAGGAAAGTTCAGAGACCAGCGCTGTGACCATATTTCAAATTGTATTTAAATCAAAGAATTAAAAGAAAAAAAAAAGAATTGCACTAAACCTTTAATCTGCTGAACTCATTGCAGGCCATCAAGTTGTTTACTGCCTGTGGTCCATTTCACATCTTCAACCTCTGGCTTACATCATAGCTGAAGCCAAACGGCTCTTGATCACCTCCCAATAATTAGTTCTGTCTGCGTACAGTTCACCACATTCACATCACGAGCGTTCTCTTTTCATTCGTCTCATTCTAAGTTATGAAAATGCTTATGAACGTCTCTACTGCAGCCGTCGTCTGTTTGTTTGTTTGCCCAGACTGAACCACTCAATTAATCGGAACAATAAAACAGAACCCCCGTTTAACTCGAAGCCTTTTGTGATGTTCTCAGTGCTGCATTTCCGTTTTCATTTGGCTCATTACTGCTTAAGTGGTGCCACAAATTGTCAGAATGATGTCACTGATATGAATGAAGACCATGGGAGTGATTGGTTTAGATGCCTCTGTGTAATTGAATCGTGTTAGCCAGATATGCAATTGAATTATGTTTACTTCACTGGAGGGACTTGTGCACAGAGAACACTATGTGAGGTGTGTGTGTGTGTGTGTGTGTGTGTACTGGGGAAGTCGGAAGAGAGAGAGAGGGAAAGTTCAGCATCTGCCTGAAGAACCAAGCAATTAAAACCAAAATGGAGTAAATGAAACGTCAATTCACACACATTACCACAAAAAACAAACTTACAAACAAACATTATTCTTACATAGGCTTCATTTGTCCAGGATATGATTCATTTTAACTCAATATCATGCAGGCAAATTAGGTTTCCTTTGTAGAAATCATGTTTTAAAATTTTCAAAAAGAATGATTTCTATGTCTTATCAGTATCAGGACACAGTGTGTTTGATTCTTAAGGACAGCCACCATCTGCTATAGGTTAAGTATTCTCAGTCTTTATGTATGAAGCTCAGTGTTAGAGTGAATGACATTCGTACTGCACCTGTATGCAGCGCTCACCCACTGTGAAGACTCTTTTTAAAGTAATTTTCTCATGTCTGCAAATCATTTGATCTCTTGATTTTTTCTCTTTTGAAACTGGTCAAGTGAGATATGCAAAGACAAACATAACTGCAGATTTATACGTCGTGTCCACACCCCCACACTTTCTCCTCGCTGCGCAGTCTCATACAAGTCAGATGGCACACGTGCACGGTCTTCTATCTGACTTGGCAGACCCCTGACTGTGACCAATCGGTGAGTGTGGAGCGCAGACGTCGGATTATCTGAAGATACAAGCTCCATCTCTCCTGGTTTCCATACTGTTGTTCCAGCCAGTCATTAGAATAACAATGACCACAATGCATACACTGCCATAAGCTGACATGCATGCAATATGCTGTAGCTGCTGGGGTGAGGTCAGGATGTGTGTGTGTGTGTGTGTGTATTTATGTGTACGAGTATTAGTGTGTGTATGTCTCTGACAAAGAATGGACAAGATGTTAATCACGGGCATCTTTGTCTTTGTTGACTATAATCTTTTATAACACGGACAATAGCGTGTTTGTGTATGTGTGTGTTTGTCTCACAGTCTAATGATGCAGCAGTGAGGATGGTGGCGCGTGGCGTCCCTATCATGTGGTGAAAAATTGATTAGCTAAGGGTCACACACACACACACACACACACACACACACACACACACACACACAAGAGACCCTGAAGAGCATGTGTGTGTGTGTCTCCGTGCCTAAACGTATACGCGCTTGTCTGTTCGAATATTTGCGAGTGTGTGTGTAAATGTGTGTCGTCAGACCTCCTAAGCTGAATATTGATGTATTGATCAGGTGCTTGTGTTACTTAGAGCCATTTGCTCCTGGGGGAGTCTTTGTAACGCACACAGACACGCACGCACGCAAACACACACACACACACACACACACAGCATGGTTATTGACAGCTGTGTCATCTTTTCCATGAGGACAATTGCTGACAACCGGCGTTGTTTCTCATCATATTGTGTCATTGTCTTATTGGACAGAGGCACTGTGTTGCTACAAAGCACACCTGCCACATATCCATTCACTGGGATGCTAATGCAAGCTCAAGAACATAATACCATTATGGAACATAATAGCGTCGTGGGCCACTTATTGGCCTTCTACATGCGCAACTGCATTGTTATAATGATGTATCCCAGATGTGTTTTTTTTTAGCAGTTTAAAATGAACTGGCGGCAGGAGAAGACACGCCAACAAAAGGAAGATGAAATGAATCTTGCACCTTGTCACAGCATGGGCTTTTGTGCAAAAACACACCATAGGGTTTCAGAAAGAACAAAGTAATACAAGGGTGTCAGGCAGGTGAGTTTCCCAAATACAGAAATCCTAAAGGCAAACTTGCAGAAGCTTAAAATTGCAGACTGTTAGGGAGCTAAATGAATTGAATTGAACCTAAATCCTTGAATGTGAACATACAGGCAAAACTCTAGAAGCATCAACAACAATAAAACACCCCATAATTAAAACAGGGAAGAAAATCAGTGACTTTCCAGACACCATCCTTCGCACACAGCATCAATCATTTCAGAATAGATGAACATCCAACACACATCACAGTGATTCAGCGTCATATGCACTTTATCAATCAAGCGGTGTCGGAGAAGCGCAGATGCAATTAGCTAATGTGTTTGCCTAAGCTCATCAGAGAACGCAATTAGCAAGGGGAAACAGATAGCCCCGCATCATCTATCAGAGAGGTGGAGGCAAAGGCACAGTGGGAGGAGAGGTAAGGACACCGAGGGGAAAGGGAACAATTTATTATGCAAAATGCATAATCTGTGGAGCGGACAAAAGAATAAACTTTGCTGACTGAAAGAGGTCTTGTCTGTTGCACCTAACAATCTCCCGCTCGCCACCTCCTCCCTCTTGTCCATCTCCATTTCTCTTTTTCTAATTACAACAGATGGCATTGAAGTGGCAGCCAGAGCATATTTCATCGGGAGGGAATAAAAGCAATTAGACATTCAATTTAGAGTGTAATTAATCCTACATCAAAGCCTTCATTAGTGATCACTCGTTAGTGAATACATGCCTCTGTGAGAGGCCCAATAATAGCCCTCTTCGTCAGGGGATCAGCGCTAAAAGGGAAATCAAACAAGGTTAAACAAAAGCCATTGTTTCATTGGCAGAGAGACGAAGACAAATGAGGTGGCGAGGCTGGGGTTCGACTCACGCTTTTACACATTTCCCACTCAAAGCTGTTTTTCTGCTTAATGTGATTGCCTGCTAAGCCAGTGTTTCACCACTGTGTTCCCTGTTAGGCCCCATCACACTGATGAAAGTTCATTCATTTTTACTGAAGGAATCCATGGCTGCTGTGTCATTCTTGTTAAGATGCGTTGCTTTACAGTGAAGTATTCATCATTGTGGGGATTTAAAACAGTTCTTAGAAGATCTTTGTTATCAGACCCGTGGCCAGGACTGTGACTTTACCTGTGAGCTTTACCTTTGGGATTTCAGTTAAGTTTGAGTTTTCTGTAGGTTGGGTTCGTTGTGTCCTTTTCAGGCAGGACAGCTGTCAGTGCTAAAATAAGATATTTATTTTAACCCGAGGTTATTTCAAATAGCTGTTTAATATCCACATATCTGAACATTAGTTTGATAAATAAATATAAGGTTTCCAGCAGCCTGCTGGAGGTCATTTGGGTAGTAAGTCATTTCCAGAATCTTTCTAACACATGCCCACTCAATCAGCAACCAGGTTATATCCTAAAACCATGCATTTCCCTAAAGAGGCCAAGTAACTATTACTTATAATATACGTATAACTTCAACAGCTTCAAACAGCCGTTAAATATTACTTTCCATTTCATTGGTATTCCCTTTAGTTATGGTTTGGTAATCACACTCATGCTTTACTATACTATTACACTCTACAATACTATACTACTATAAGCTGTTGAAATTGGCTGACAAGTCTCCTCTTTCCCACTCCTCCCATCTCTCTCCATCGCTGTCGTAGTGTTGATTAGCTGTAATTACACAGTGCTCAGATCAGTCCTGCCACAGTGTGAAGTTAAAGCAGTGTTGAACATGAAAATATAGTTTTACGTGCAGTAGTGCACTGTCTGTATCCTTCGTTGGCAAACGCTAGCAAAGGGTGCAGGTGGAGATAGACAGGCCAATAATCTTGGCTTCTCGGTTGTGTAGGCATGTTGGTGAGGCTCTGGTTCCATGCTCCTGAAACTGTACTGGGAGACGGCAAAACCTTGTGTTACTGTGCGTATGGAGGTGACATCTTGCAGTAACTGAAGCGCATGTGTATCTTGAGTGTGTTGCTGGTACCAGTGGTGGCAAGAACACTAGCAAACCTCAGAATCTGAGGAGAATTGATCAGGAAGGACAAGGAGAGAGCATTTCTACATACTGTATGCGTGCTGCGTGGTTGCCAAGGGTTGTAGGGGCACCACAGAGGAGAAAGCAATATTTAGAAGATCCTCACTCTGCTTTTAGTAGTCTGTCAGTTCTAGTTAATGCCCATATTACGTTCTTCAACAACAATGAACAATGTCAGGAGGCTGCCACTTTATGTGTCTTTCAGTGACATTTTGCAGGTGAAATCGCTTCAGTCTATTAACAAGACTGCGTCTGAGGTCAGTAAATATCTGCCCTGAACTTCCTACTACTATGTATTCAGACTGTAGATACTTAGATACTACTACTACTACTACTGATTACATGGCAAACTATTATGTCTAAATTAATTTACTAATACTGAAGACTAATAGCACACCACTTTTCTGAGTGTACAAAAAAACTGAAGGTAATTTTCTATTCACGAGTGCAGTACCTTCAATCATCTCCCTCTTTTTCAATCTTTCATGTTAGAAATGGACAGTCTTCAGCGTATATAGGTTGACATGTCTTGCAATAATGATTACTCTTGCTAATAACTAGAGGGATAGTGATGTAGTACACATCAAAATGTACAAACCCCCAGATGCAGCCCGAGCCAAACATCCTGGACCCACACACATCAAGTGATGTGATGGTCTTATATGATGAAACTAGCTGAAACCCGCTTCAGGTGAACTGTATCCAGTTGCATGCATGTGTTGTTTTTTTTTTGTGTGTTCCTCTGTGTGTCCCCAACAGGGGATTCAAATCCAGCTCTGATCTTAGCAAGCAGAGTCAGGTGAAGAGTGGCAATGACGAAGAGTGCCTAAATGCAAAATTGACATGAGGAGGTGAGGAACAAGAGAGGAATGGGGGGATGAGAGGATGAATAAAACACACGGTCTCTTACTGGGGGTGCCTTCAAGAATTCTAAGGCTTCTTTTACTCCAGAGGACTGTTTGTGTGTGTGTGTGTGTGTGTGTGTGTGTGTGTGAGTCTGAGAATGTGCACACACAAGTGTATTTTCTCATGCATCTGAAAGTTTTTGTGAGTGTGTGTGTGTGCTCTCTGTGCAAGACTGTGGTACAATATCCTCACTGAGGGCAGTGCATGCCATGCCTGCTGCCCCAGACACACACACACAGCCATGATGAGCAGATAAAAAATGAATTAAAGAACAACAGAAATAAGGGAGAAGGGCAGAATAAACAATGAGAGAGAGCTGTGGCTCCAAATAGTTGTCTGGCTAGTGCATATTGTGTCAGTCCATATAGGTAAGTGTGAGTCTGTGCACATGAGGGATGTCTTTCTTTTATGATTAACACTACGGCTACTATGGCCTAGCTTTTAAATGTATATTCATCCTTAAACACATCCTCCTGTGTGTGTGTGTGTGCGTGTGTCCACTGAATTTGTAGTGCTTGATAGTAGTTATGTGGTCTGGTTGCCATGTTGTTTGTTCATGCATAAGCAAAAAACGACTGAGCTTTTCAATTTGCAAGCCAAAATAAAAAGAAAAATCATATTAGTAATAATATTTTTGTAAATGTGCACATTTACCATGACAATAATCTGTCTTAAAAACATTTGTCTAAAAACGTTCTGCTTGTCCGTGATTTGTAACATAATTCATCAGGGTTTGTAGATGGATCTGATCTGATCTGAAGAAAATATTTATGTATGTGTGGGTGTGTGTGTGTCATTTATGTGAGAGCATAAAGCTACAACATGAGAGTATAAGCGTTCGCCTTAGGAATCTTTGTCTTTGTGTTCCCGTCTCTCTGTCTCTGCCTTTTCCTTACTGGCAGTTTGGTAGCAGTGAGGATTTAGGAGGATGCATAGTTTGTCATTTGATCAGTGAGACAGATACTAAGAGTTTTGGCTGTGACTTATTTGAGCTAATGGTCCAGAACATTGTGAGCACCCCCACACCCAGAGGCAATTTCGTAGGCGCACTGGGCCGGTACAAATGGCTCCTGGTACACCTCTGTGGTCAACACACACATGCCAAGCCCACACACATCAGCGTGCACATAAACTTACTCACATATGTATCCACACGCAAAGCACTCAAATTCACACCTCTTCCATACTCGCCATTGGTACATCTCTGCAGAGGCCATACTGTCCACTTATAGCTACATATAAACATTGGAGAGTGTGCGAGAAATAATCAGATTGTCAGACACAGGCGGAGACCGTGTGAGATACATAATGAAAAAGATACGTGAAACATACAGAGGAAGAGGGAGATGGACAAGCATATCAAGAAAGAGGAAATTAATATGAAAGAAAAGGTAAGATGAAGGATGCTGCAAGGCAGCCAAACAGAGGCAGGTCTGCTGAAGTGGAAGAAAGTCCTAGAAGAGAGAAACGGTGAGTATCAGTGATTAGACTGTCTGACTACATTTCTGCAGTGATTTGGTGGCTGAGAAGCCCTCTAATTCCCTTTGAAAAGTCTGCCCTAGACGAGACACTTCAGTGCAACATTTAGACTGTCTGAAGTCGCAGCAAGAGACTGAACTGACTGGTCATTTATTTCCCCTTGGGGAGGATGGACAAATCAAGCTTTTGTATTAAGTAAACAAACACACCCTGACGCGACAGTACGGACACAAAAGCATGGACACACGCACACAAACACAGACATAGACAAACACTGATGTGCAAGGAGTAGCACATTTAATCCTTCATGGTGCTCTGCACACATGGCGTATGCACAAGAAGTTAATCACGTTACTCCAGTTTTATCTTTTTGTGTTTTAAATTCCAAGTGGCTAGTTCTAGCGCACGCAGACACACCCATGCGAGCGGCATGCGTGCAAAGGCTAAGTGAGATGACAGCGATGAGCCGCAGTGGCAGCACATGATGATGTCAAGGTGTTTTAAGATGTTTGCGCATGTGTGTTCGCGAGTGTGTGTCTGCCATGTCTCTGTCACTTTGGATCTCCAGGAAGCAGAACCAAAATGACAAATGTGGGTTATGTTGTTTGTTTGTCCAATGTCGTCTTTATCATCTTCATGTTTTTTGGTTTTTTTTGCCAACTACAGAAAGTTAAATTGTAGTGCGCTGACTTAAAAATCTGAAAACCCAAATGCTACATCAGCATCTCCTGTGGTATCAGACATATCCAGAACTGAGCTTACGTTTTTAGTTTAGAACCTGCAGTTGTACCGTTCTTTGACCATACTGACCCAGATATAATTTGAGATAACATATTGGGTGCTTTATTATCACATTAAGAACTTCCATTAATTCTTTTTAGTTTGGTGCATAAAACATCTCGTGCAGATAAACATGCACTCATTTCATGTGAACACCTCCCAGCATCCCTCAACACACACTCACCTCTTCATCACTAGCCTCTGGGAACTCACGGAAAAGTTCAAAAGTCGCATGATTTATTATTTTTAAACACTGAGCGCGAGGCAGAGAAGACAAAATGAGAAAGTCGAGTTAGGCTCGGTAAGTTTAGCATGCTTCTAATTTTGTTGTGGCCTGCACATAAGGAAATATAATTAACCAGGACAGTTTAAAACACTGCAGGGTTCGTCCTTGTGATGGTTAGATGAGGAGTCCAATGGAGCCAGAGTGAGCACTGTTAATTTTTATTTTCATTTATTAGCACATATCTCCTGGAGGTATTTAGACTAATGAGGTTTCAGAGGGCCTTGGCTGAGCTTTATGTGCCCTGTCATTATTGATTTTACTGAGCACTGGCCATGATTAGGACAATACACACTGCTCTGTTTTGTTGCTTATGAGAAATTAGTACATCGTGACCTTGTTCAGTGAAGAGACAGAATCACGTAATGACAGAAATAATAATATTGACTCACTGAAAGAGGTTGTGGAGGTTGATGTTTGTCCAGGTTAGTGAATGACACAAAAGCCGATGATGTTCTGCCTGTTCCTTTAAAAAAGCCAGTAAGTGCTAATGAGTGAAACTGTTGTGCATCTTTTTTTTTCATGTACCATATGCAATCCGGGAGCTTGTTACAAAATCATACCTTCTACAAGTAACGCAAAAGTAAAGCTTTTGTTAAAGTGAGAAATATGCTCTCCATCTGGAGTCAAAGATGTCAGATGCTTTGAATAAATCCAGTAAAGGCCGCAAAAAACCATTATTCTGCTTACAGTCAACTTTTCATTTCTTTTTTTAACCTTTCTTTAATACATTTATAGAATATGGCAAATAAAAATTGTTCAGTTGTGTTGTGTTCATGATTAAAAGTGGAAACAGGTTTTCACTTGGTCTTTACAAATCTAAAAACTCTCAGAGCAAAATGACAATTTTTCAACACATATGAAAAACTTTATGTGCTGCATTGTGTTCCTGCTTTGAATGTGTTGAACTCACATTTTCTCATTAAAAATCTAAAAACATTATAATGGATTTCTGTCTAGGGTCATAAATGTTCAGAAACACGCACCAGTTATTATTATGAGAGATATCCACTGTACTAAATACTTTGTGACTGTAGACAGACAACGGTGTGTGCATAATACATATGGATATACCTCAAAAACATTGCAGTCATTAGGCTAATATTATTATTATTGCTTTCATCCCAACACCAAGGACTCATCCCTAAGTGCTTCAAGTTGTTTGTTGTTGTCTTTTGAGTTTAATAAAAGAAATGTATGCCACAACTTACTGATATTATTAATGGTGATAATGTGATATTAAAATGTAATAGACTATTTGAATCATCAAGTGTGACAAATATGCAAACAAAAAACTTAAATAATACAGCAGTGCACAGCACATTCGAGCCAAAACTCTGTATTCACATCATAAACATAATTTTTGTTAAACATTTTACCAAGAACAACGGTTAGAGCGTTTATATGTGTTTTCGCAAAGATCACATTGAGGCTACAGAACATGAGGGAACATGTTCCCCACCTCCAGTATGTTTGTTATGTCTTTCTGTTTATCTGCTGTATTGCTCATAAGTGCACGCAAGTGTTCTTACAGTATCTGTAAATGCTTTAGGAGAGAGTACATACGTATGGTAGAGAATTATATATAGATCCTCCTTCTTGAGGTAAAGAACTATAAGTATTGAAGTACTGAATGTGCACTTAGCGGACTAAGTCCCATCTTCTGAAAGTATTGCTATAGCTGTGTCATTCACTGTATTTCCACTCAAGGCTAGAGATAACTGTTCTGGTTCCTCTGTAGAGGAGAGTACAAATGTTGAGTTTGGTCATTACCAAGATGTGATTGGTTCAACATAATTGACAGAAAACTGCTGGACAGAAACCACTATTTTATAAATGTAACTGAAAGCAGTCTCGTGGTATTTTTTCTTTTTACATACTGGAGTTACAAAGTGTTATAATTCCTTTCAAGGCGAACTTAACGCTGCCAATTCCTTATTCAATAAAATGCATCAAGATACACATTGTCCTGTATTAAATAACATATTTACAGTTAAACTCTGTCTTAAAACAACAGTCAGGTGCCCATATAAACACTGGAACATGTTTTGCTTGCTGTGATCATTCATCATGGCAACACAGACCTTCAAGAAATCCTTTGCCAGAGATGCGTCATATGTGGTAATGGTGAAAAAGAATTGTAATCCACATTTCCTTCTATGAATAAAATATAAATAAACGTTTAAAGAACAATGTAAAGAACAACTCACATTGGAGTCATTCTTCTTTTTGCTAGTGTCCTGCAACTGCAACTCAACATCGGAGCAGTGCCAGGTAAGCTGATGTGCCTGATGCTATTCTGATCTCATTCACAGGCAGCATGCACACACATCATGTCAGGGCAGTGGTCCAACACTGCCTTTAGAACCATCTCTATGTGCAGGAAAAAAGGTGTGAATTCCACAAGAACACAGTCTCATTACTAATATCTGCTGGTAACATAGAGATGGACCCACCAATTCTTTACACCAGGTTTGTCAGAAGCTACAGCTTTGTGGCAGCCCGCCTGAATTGCCTGACTTTGAGGAAGACCAAGTTTAACTAGACCTCTGAAACAGCCAAAGCCTTAAAGCTTCAAATGAGAAGTTCTTGTCTGCACCTGTTCTAACCCTCCCGGATCCCCCCAAACAGTTCGTCATTGAGGTTGACACTCCGGACTCTGGGGTGGGAGCCATTCTGTCCCACTCTTCTCTGTCTACACTCATCCACCAACAACTGCCTATAACTCTTCTCTCGCAGACTGGACCCTGTAGAGAGAAATTACAACGTTGAAAACTGGGAGCTCAGGGCCAGTAAAATGGCTTTAGAGGATTGAAGACCCTAGCTGGGGGGTGAGCATCCTTTCATTCTGCTAACAGACCATAAGAACCTGGAGAACCTCTGCTTGGCCAAATGTTTTAATGCCCTTCAGGCTAGAGTCAGACTTCCGCTTGCCCTGCTTGAACAGTTGTACATTAAACAAGAAGTGGAGGAGGCCTGGTAGCTCAATGGATTAGGCGTCAGACTGGGATGTAGAACTTTGCAGGTTCGAACCCCGTCTGACTCCTAATCCATTCCCTACCAGGTGTGTCCCTGAGCCAGACACCCAGCGCCAGCTCCTTGTAAGTCGCTTTAGATAAAAGCGTCTGCTAAGCAAAGCAAAGTAAAGTAAAGTAAAGTAAAGTAAATGGTGATTAAGCACTGCATCTGCTTGTCCTAAAGATCACCTTCCTGTCCTTCAGTTCTGTCACAGCTCTCATCTGTCCTGTCAGATGTGGCAGCCCAAACTCTGCTTGTGGTAAAACAATGATTCTGCTGGTCAATGCCAAGATGTGTGTGTGTGTTGCCTGTTCTGTCTGGTTCGCGCCTGCCATCAGGCCTGGAGATGAGCTCATCGGACCTTCCTGAAGACAGTGAAACCCTTTTTCAGCTCCAGCTTACCAGACAGGTCAGAGGGTCCGACTGTCTGTGGCAGATCTGCCTCTCCAATTGGAGAGTTGGGTCCAAAACCCGTCACAGTTGTGTTTGATATTTGTCCACTGCAATAGAAGAATAAACCCTAACAGGCGTCTCAGTTGTTGCATTATAATGAATGTCTAAATTGTTATCTTTGTGTTTTTTTTCTACCCTCTGCCCTGAAAGGTCATAGTCCCTCATCCTGCTGACATTTAGAGCATTGATAATATTCCCTCACATATCAATTTCACCTATTTTCTCATCATTCTCGTTTCCCCCTAGCAGAAAATGGAATCATTTGTGCTTTCAGCAATTTGTTATTGATTGGGAGAGCTCTGGAAATAGAAGGTAGCCATTATGGCAATGCTGCAGCTACGGTTAAATTGAGTTTTAAGCAGGTCTGCAAATGTATCATTTCACAGCCATAACACAAAAGCTTTTAAATCCATGAACCTTAGGATGGATCAAATGCCTAAAAATACCAGTATTCTCATCATATTGAGAGCTATTACAATTTCTGTCGTTGAGAGGTTTTCTATAATTCTGTAGAATGTGACAGTATGTGGCTGCATTTAAGAGGAACCACAGTTAAGATTGATTCCCTGACTAGCATCAGGCCTATTCAGTGTGCCATTGTGGTCAAAAAATGGGGATTCAATGACTATTGATGCATGCCAGATATTTTATTTTTATGTACACTGAAATCTTGGTCTGTCCTGTCACTTTTCAAAGCTAAAAGAGAATAATATCTTATGTTGGCTATACATATGTGTATTTGGGCAAATACATACATAGAACAGTGTAGGGATGTGTTTTTCTACCTGTATAGATGCCGATCACAGAAAAGTGGTGGGCTGCTTTCTCTAGCACTCGACATCCACCCCCAAAGCTCTTTTTGCCCTGTACCCACGGGACAGTGCATCAGGCTTGGGTAGGAGAGGCAATAGGAGTGCCTCAGGCTGGGTCTTCACCACATCATCCCAGATCTGGTCTGGTTTAGATACCAAAGAAACCACGGGCCTGTAGCACCTCTTCTTGATGCTTATAAATAATGCTGCCTGTTGAATTAGTAATTACCCTAGCTGTTTTATTTTTGTTGACCAAGGAGCAGAATGGCTTGTAATTTACTAGTACCCCTTTCCTCCTAGACTGTAGTCCTATTCCTCAATCCCCGGAGGAGGACTGCTAGTTGTTTATGGCCTGTGAAGCAACCACCACCCCCTACATTTCAACTGGGCAGCTGGCCCTGCAAGACCCCTCCTGCAACTGTCATTCTCCTCCTAAACCAGAGAATCTGTCCTTACTCTGGGACATGCACTTGCAGATTCCTTATTAGTGATAGCGGAGACACACAGTAGTGCTCTCGTCAGCTGAACCTAAAAATGATTCGTATGGTAAAAATAAAAATACACAGGGTTTGCCCCTAAGCCATCCATGTGAAACAAACAATTAAGTAAACATTGCAGTTTGGATCTCGACTGCAATTTCAAGATGCTTTCAGAAACGGAAGCTTTATCTGTAACGTGAATGACCTGTGTTTGAATGGATACACTGTATGAATGTACACCTAAGAAATGTAGGTTACAGGTGCCTCGATATGCAAAATGGACCTTTTCTTCTGTGTGATTGCGTTTTGCGTTGTAAACTTTCATTTGAGAGCCTTGTGGCTACTGTGTGTGATTGTCTAAGAACGCATGCAAACATACGTGTGCGTTTCTGACAGTAGGTTGAGGAGCAGTGCGGTACATCCTGACCAGGGTTGTGTCTTGCTTGTCCCTCACCATTCTTGTCTCCCTTTCCTCGAAAGGTTAGCTGTTTGGTTGTTGACTGGGAAGGAGAGAGAATGGGTGTGTGTATGTGTATGTCTGTGCATGTGGGAGAGTACGAGAGAGAGTCAGAATGCCAGACTCTTAATGATCCCTCTTGAGAGGGCTTGCTGTGTGTGCAGCGCAGAGGCCCGGACAGGGAAACACGGGGAAATTAGCTATCTCTCTCAATAACCTACGATGAAAGTCTGCCTCCTACCCGCTCCTCTGTCACTGGCTTCTCAAGACAATAAGCCAATTAGACCAAACCCAGCTAAGGGCCAGGGCCCCGTGTGAGTGTGTGCGAGAAAATGTGTGAGTGTGAGTTAGACATCAGAAAGAAATAGAAGAACAGCAATAGAGATTCCTCTTGCATAATTATCTGGCTGCTCAGGAATCAGGATTCAGATTTAAATGAAGAAGTAATAATTTGTGAATATTTTGTATAAGTAAATTTCCACTTGGCTGCCCACATGCTGACAGTGACTCACCACAGAGCCAGTCTATGAAAGCTTTTTACTCTTTAAGTCACGTTTGGTCAGTTGTAGAGTACAATATATATTATTTCCCCTACCACACCTACTGTTGCATGCTTAAGGCACACGATTACCAAACAAGTTGACAAAAGACATTCAGAGGCAAGCAGTGCACAAAAGTTAGCATTTCTCTCGCTCAATACTCGTACACCTCTAGAGATCTGACTTAAACACTGCACATTTTGACATGGATCCAGCAGCAGGTCATTCAGTTTGTGTTTTGTGCATATATTGTGTTGTACACATACTGAAGTAATACTTGTAGAAGTATTTGGAGTGACAGGGAAGATATGAATTAGTCATATGAGAAAGTAATAAGCTAAGAATTCTATACAGAAGTAGGAACAGAAGAACATAAGTATAATTAATCTGCAGGAAAGAAGGTGCAGGTTCACTGCATGACCAGTAAAATGGTATTTCAACATCGAAAACAAAAAAAACGCAAAACATCTGATATGCCGTGGTAAAATGATGTATTGGTGATAAATTAAAAGGTTTTATTAATCGATATGTATTGGTGTTGATGTTACTGATTACTCTAGCAATTTTGCCTAATGTGTTAAATTTAGACACTAGCATTTTGTAAGATGAGTTGTTACTTTTATTTCAAATGAAACACTCTCTCTTTCTTTCTCTTTCCTCCCCCCCCCCCCCCTCTGCCTCTCTGAGATATTGCCCCGCGCGTTCATTCCATAACTCATACTTTACTTGCGACGCTCAATTAAACTGCATACATTAGGGGAGTTGATGGGGAGGTAGGACATTTGTAATCAAGCATATTTATTCTCTTTAATCACTCTGGGGAGCTGGAGACCTCCAAAGCGCACACGCGCAAGGAGGCATGCAAATGCGTACACAAACATTCACACGCACATGCACACAAATCTTACAACAAATGACCTTACTGGCCAAAAAGACATGCACAACCGTCCACGCGTACATATATACATACAAATGTGCACACACGTATACACACTTATCAAATTATGCTGCTGAACTCAATCAAGCTGAGGGTTGGCAGCCTTGACTCCATCGCCCCTGCAACTCCCCCTCTGCACCTTGGTCCCTCGACCCCAACCCCGTATTAATGACAGCACACTAGTTTACATATTAATGAATAGCTTTGGTTTTTAATATGCTGCTCACTAAATCACACAAGGCAAGCAGACAGGCTATTAGAGCTTGGTGCTCCTCTGGTGAATATTAAAAATATATGGGGTGTAGATGTGATGTTTTTTTGGATGTATGTCAGCATGTTTTATGTGTGTGCATATCCATGTCTGTCAGTGTGATGTGTAAAGATGCATTGCCTGATTTTGCTTATAACATGAATATGAAAAGTGCTTGCAGGACATTTGGGGAATCATGGCTCTGATGCTTTCTTTCAAGAAAACAACAATGTGGGAAAAGAGAAAGTTCAACATTAACTTCCTACTTTTCTGCATTTGACATGAAGGCAATACGCAAACACACACACACACACATTATAGAAACATGCACATACAACTACACGTGTGTTTTACAGCAGGAGTTATTTCTGTCAACTTGGACAAACAATAATCGTGTGCAAATGCACCCCACTGTCAGTTAATCACCAGTCACTGTCAGTAATCACATATAGAAAAGCAAATGGGATGTGAAAGGTAGGAAATAATTTGAAATATTCCCAGTGGTTGCTTTGTGCCTGGGACTCAATGTAACCCCACTTTTAATTAGACAAAGAAACCGACACACATCGGACACATTGTACATTCACACTGCAGCATATGTATACACAGGCAGCTACACATACCGTACATGCACCCACTCTAATAGCAATACACAGTATCATGCACTCCCAGTGAGCAACAGGGGAAATAAAGGCTTGGTTTAAAAAGGGCTTAGTGTTGTCCATGACCAAGAATGAGTCTATATTCAGTAAAAGCCTGGGGTGTGTGTGTGTGTCTGCACCTGTGTGTGCGCCTGGCTATGAATGATGTATTCTGGGCCTGTCATGACAAATTTATTTGTTTATAAGCTAACGATGAGAGGAATAGAAGAGTAGGAGAGACAGAGAGAGAAATGAAAAGGCTTAATTATCAGAGTGGTCCTTCACATTTGTGTCTCTAGCAGCGAGCCTGCTCATTTGATCTTCCAACACTTAACGCTTCCACGCGCATATTCACTCACATCTTGTATGTACACATATTTCTAAGGAACTCCAATTTGGTGTTTCCTGCCAATCTTAGTGCGCCCCTATCTATCCCCCGTGTATGTGTTTGTGTCCACAGGATACTGTGCACACATGCTTGCAAAGTCTCCAATCAATTCACTCCATGTCATTATGTATGGGATTCTCTCTCATTTTCCATTGTATGACCACCATTAAGTACCCACCACATTATTGAGCTCCCATCTGCTAATGACAAAATAGACAAAGAGAATAATCAACACTCTTCTCCGTCTCTGCTGATTTCTTCCTTCTTTCTATTGTGTATCAGCTCTTTCGTCTCTCCTTCTCCCCAGTCATTTGGATAAAATCAAGGGATCTTCATTATGTGTGTGTGTGTGTGTAAGGAAGAGGAGAGTGTACATTCTCATTGTTCAAGAGTATATATTTTTCAAATGTGTATGCCAGCTATCCGGCAAGTGTGCCTCTGAAAGTTTTCCTTCGTGTGTGTGTGTGTGTGTGGCCCTGTCTGTGTCTGTGTGTGTGTGTGTGTGTGTGTGTGTGTGTGTATCTGTGCATGAAGACCACAGACGAGATGCAATAATTGAAGGCCCTCCTGCCGATTTCACACAATCAACGTGGCCACACTCTAGGTGATGAAAGTGAATCGCAGATTGAAGGGAGAGTTGGTTTTAAAAAGGCTTTCAGAGCCCCCCATTCCTCAATTATCCCCACAATGGCTTATTAATACCAAACCCACCTTCTCTGCATTGCACCCTCTTTATTTCCTTTCTTTCTTTCCTTTCCACATCACAGAGCCGCACAGTGTTATATTCATATTACCCTCTGCCTTCATATTTGACCAGATCTTCCTCATTGCCCCCCCCCCCCACCCGAATCCATCCTGCTCTCCATCTTTGTCCTTCGTATTTTTTAAAACCCGCTGCCCTTTGCCTTCATATCTGCCCAGATCGCCATCTCTGTCAACCCCCCTCCGTCATCCTCTTCTCCTTCACGTTCCTTCCCTTCTCCTTGCACCCATCCCTCCACCCTTTTTTTAATCCTTTTTAATGAAACGAGGGACCCTGCTGCCAGTGGAGGTGATCCTCATTCGCCAGTCTCACTGTGCGCTGATTGTCTGTCTGCAGAATGGCCAGGGAGAGGTCTGAATAGGATAGATGAGCCTGTATTGGCCCTGCTGCTGCAATTCAAATAATACTGCTGCTTCTATACTATTGCCACCACCGCACTCCCCTTCTTTCTCCTCCTTCTTTTTTTTCTTTCATGAAGAAAGATACGGCTCAGAGTTATCATCCCGAAGATGAATAAAGTCCCATTACCTTAAAGGAAGGATGAGCCGAGCCATTAATTGTTTGGAATTTGGTGTCACCACAACATATGCACAGAGCTCGTGGCATGTATCATGTCTAAGGGTTCGGGGGAGTGGGAGGGAAGGACAGTGGGCTCGTAGCAGGCAGAAGGAAAACAGGACAGAAAGAGAAGGGAGGCTGCGTCTGTTATTATCCACAACACGTTTGCGTTTGATGTCGCCACTGTCATTTTCCCTCCTGTGTGTCTAAATCTAGCCAGAGAGCAGTTTCAGGATCACAGCAACACGCCAGAGAAAATATTGAATCAATGCTTCCGCCAGCTTTTGAAAGCGACATCAGGTGAGAATGAGAGAAAAAGAAAAATATGTACGAACAAAGAGTCACTCCTTTCTTCAACCCCTCCCCTTTATTTTCATCTCTCCTTTTTTTCTGTCTTTCTGTCCTCTCTCTTTTTTGCTGCTTACCGCTGTCACCGTCTCATTTAGCCTGTCTAAAAATATAGTCTTTCTCCCCAGATGTAGAGGGGTAGGAATTTCGACATGTGTGTTACCTTTTCATCTGTGAGGCGGGGAGAGGAATCTTGGGGGAAATCAGGTGTCTTAATGACAGCCGAATGTGCAGCATGGGTAATGCAGAGCGCCGGTATTTGCAGTACATGCATTAAATTATTCACATCAAAAACTCATTGTTTGTTACCTGACAGAGCCACGGAGAGAAGTGGAAGGATGATGGAAAAGCGTGATGAATTAAACATCAGGAAGATGGAGTGCCTCAGAGAGCAAGAGTAAAAGAAGCAAAACGAGGGAGGAAAGACACGAGAGAAATGTGCATTCAAATGGGATGTTTAGACTCTAAAGATGTACTCTTGTCTTTTGAGAGAAGTGAGGTGCAGTTGAAAGAATGTATGTATTTACTTCTGTGATTTTATGATAATGTGAAAGGGCTGTTTATAGAACCCGCCTATAATCTCTTTACCAATGACAGGCAGTCAGGATGCAAATCAGGAAGTCAAAACAGGAAGTGAGAAATATTACTGCGCTACAGTAATCTTGAAACGATGCTCATGTAGAAGTACATTCAGAAAGGACATTTTTTCCAAACTGCAACAGCAGATTGTGAATCAAAAGTCAGCTAAAATATAATCTTTTTGGAGTTTCATGTAAATGAAATCAGCTACCTTTCTTTTACCTAATGACCAAAAACCTCATATCATATAATGTCCAATAAGATTGACCAGCGCTGTCAACGAGAGTAGGTTGAACTTCACAACCATCTGTCCACGTAAAGTGTTCTTAGGGTTAATTAATATTAATTATGCTAATACATTTTCTTCCTTGACAATAAAATAAAATAAACTACTGGCACTTGACAACACTCTCAGGCTAAGCAGGAAGTGAATGTAAAACACATTTGGTAGTTAACAGAATTTAGTTTGATGAGAAAAGACATTACCCACGAGTCTTGCAAATTAATGTTTAAGCATTCTTTAAATATGGATTAGATTTAATACTTAATGAAGTACAATAATAATAGCTTGTTTCACAGAAACATAATGTGGCACTTAACAATGTACAGCAATTAATACATTAGGCTTAGTTGCATTGTGTTAATTTCAGATGGAGAAATTAAAAATAGATTATACAACCAGTTGGATGTGTGTGTACAAAGCAAAAGAGGCAGAACGTGTGGGGGGAAAACACATGCATTTATCAGAGGGTGATTAAGTTTAAGGCAATGATTCACTAAATATTTAACAGCTTTGCTTGGTGCAAAGTATATCATGAATTATAGATGGCAAGGATGAGCATGTCTTGATGTAAGACAGTGTTTAAAGACTTAACCTACAATGAGGGAAGAGCAATTACCATTATAATAAATGAGAGTGGAGTGAAAAAAGACCGTCTATTCGTTATTTCTAATTAATTTTTGAGGATGATCACAACAGGGGGAGAAAGTGGATGGTGCCTGGTCCATTAGTCTCTGACACTTTGGGGCCCTTTTGTCCTTGCTAAATGGACTCTATGCTTCAAATGACACACACACACACACACGAGTGCACATGCATGGGACGCACACGCACGGCCACGTGGACACGCTTACGCATTCATGTGGACGTGAAAACATGCACAAGCACCAACCTTTTTTGTAAACGCGGCCTTTTTTCTTTTTATTCTGTGATTTTCGCTTCTCGTGCCAACACAGGTGCTAGTTGCAAACACTGTCAAACAGAAGATCCTCCAGCTTGAAAAAAAGGCCTTTGTCTTTGTGAAAAGTCTTAAAGACGGATATTCTGGACTTCATTTCCTAGTCAATATGCTACTTGCTTTCCTTACATGAACACTTGTGTGTTTGTTTGTGCAGAGTATATGTGTACAATATAGATCCCCATGTTTAGCCTCTCTGGCTTCTCCCATACAAATGCTCTTCACATATCCCATATTTCCTGTTTCTCTCTCCTTGATTTTATAAAGGCTTCAACATCTCCCAGCAATTCCCTCACAGATTTCATTAGGTGGAGAGGGGGAGAACCTCAATGCACTGGTTTCTCAACTTTCACTGTGCATTACTTGATGTCATATCACTAAGGAAGAGAGAAGAGGTGTACGCATGGGCCCTATATTCAAAGTCACTGGAGCATTCCATGTGTAGTGCTCTGAAATATTGATGTGTAAGCAAAAACACACTGCGTCCTGTCACTTTCAGGAACGCTGAGGCGAATGGAAGTCACAAGGAAGAAGGATGATGCCTCCTCGCTTTTTTTTCAGGCTGTAGCCATTTCAACTGTCAGCAGAGGTAATTCACTTTGGTAGTGAAAGTAAACCGATTAGCCATTAAGTACAAGAGTATATAGAGGGTTTGATCAATCAATCAATTACCTATATATCTTTGTCTGTCCATCCTTCTGCATCTCTGCTTCAGACTCAAATGCATATTAATCTGCACTACTGCAGTGATCTCTCAACACCTCTGATCTGTATTATTCATTGCATTATTCCATCTGAGGCTCATTGAGCATGCACACCGGAAAAGAAGAAATCTCCATCAAATTTTCAAAATTGCGAGGAAACATCTCTCCCACTACTCGTTTACATCCAGAAAAGCTTTATTTTATTCATCCCTCTGCTCTTGTTTAATTGATTATTTGTCTTTTATTTATTTCATGTCACATCTTTTTTTTTCTTTTCTTCTCACACTGGAGTTGAGGGTGCAAGTGCCTGGTTTCAGTGGCTTGTGTGGCTATACTGATGTTAAGCCTATCTAGTTTGTCTGTGTGTAGTTGTATTGATCCTTGGCTAAGACATTAGATCTGTACGCCATGTCAAGGGTTTGGTGACCTCTAGCAGTCTCTCTCCAAGTGATAGCTTTGATAAGCCCCATCCCTCTCTCTGTTCTATATAGAGCCGTGCCCTAACCTTTAGCCCAACGCTGTGTTTGAGCCTGACCTTTCTTTGATGTGTAATACATACCACGTGCCGACCCACCACTGAACACACTTATTCAGACACGAGATATAAACACATGTACCCCCAAACACACACACACACAGATGCATGGTATGCACTCACACCCACCGTTAGTCAACACCCCGAAGCGCCAACTCCCATGGAACCTTATTAAAACCACCTTCAGAGGAAACGGGGGAAGTTCTCAAAGTCTCCATAACTTGTATAATGTGTTGTATGAATAATGCTTTCCTCTCCTCATTTCCCCCTGTTCAATCATTAATCCAGAAAAGCAGAGACTTCCCTCGCACACAAAGACAAAGGCCAAAGTCCACTGATAGGCATCTCTTATTTGCTAAAGGCAACGAGCTGGCCTGGCAACAGCAAAAAGCGCACACGCACGCATGTGTACCAAGCGGTTCTGTTCACACAGTCACACCCTGCATACGTGTGCACATACAGACGCACACATTCTAACGCACACATACAGCATTTTCGTTTGATGTTTGCCAATCATCCAAGATCCCTTACAGCTTGCCCTGCCTCCTACAAATAACAGTCTTCATTAATTAAAAAAGAAAAGGCAGTGTTATTATAATTCTCTTTGCTTGGCCCTTGATGTAATGGAGGGGGTGTGTGGTGTTTTGTGGCTCTTCGAGAGTTTGCTTTCATCATCGTCTGAGATTCCCCATGGCTTTGCCTTACTGCCATCAAACTCTCTTTCCTTCTTTTTGTCTTTTCATCCAATGAGATGAAGTTCGCAAAAAAAAGTTGCTCTAGCCCAACAGGATTCTTTTTAGCAGTCAGTGCCCTTCCAAGCTGGCAGGCAACTAACAGGCCGCTAGCAGGCCACCGGTGGCAAAGTCAGACAATGCTATTAGCTCGCCGGCTTTTTGCAAGCTCGTAGCTGATGGCTGGGAATTAGTGTTGGCTTAAAGCAGCCAAACACTTGGTGAATGTTTGCCGCCTTTGTCAACCCCGAATGCTTGTTTTGTTTGTGCATGCAAGGTTTTAGAGAGGTTAAAGATAATAGATACAACTCACAACTAAAAACTCAAATTGAACAGCTCGAAAGGCCAGATGCACTGGAAATAAGTTGAAAAAAGTCTTTAGTATTTACAGTGTATACTCTGAGAGGAAGTCAGTTACAGGGAGAAGACTTGAAGGCCAGTGGTAAAAGATGACTTCATATCGGGGTTTGTTATGTGACAACTATTTGGGCCTTGAAACACAGGAGACTAATAAAAGACACGTGGAAGGACAATCAGAAGGACAGACAGGCTGGAAAACATAATGGTGATACAGTAACACGACAAACAGACAGGTCAAAAAAAAGCTGATGAGTGGAGGAAGGGAAATGAGTGAGAAAATTGAACACGCAGCTGCACTCTGTTTGCAGGGCTAAACTTATTAGTCTGTTCTTAATGCCTCTCAGTGCAGATAGCATTAAGAAATACACGGTAATGATGATTTGTGTTCTCCTCAGCCAACAGAGGGAAAGGAGCCCACTTATTCCACATGAGTGTTATAATTGGCACCTTATTGCATTAGGGTAGAATGCACTGTGTGATTTCCTGGGTGTCATTTTTGACTAATGGATTCTTAAGAATAGTAATCTAATCGCTGTCATTATTTCATCTCCGCTGCTTTTAGAAAAAGCCGCCTTGATTTAGGGAGGAAGGAGTTTCAGACGAGGATGTGTTGGGGCATGTTGCAAATTAATCTGCACACCTTGTAAACAGAGAGCAAACAGAAATCAATTTGGCTGAGTGAGGAACTCCATTCTCAGGGCTTTTAGTATCTGCATTACGTCCAAGTTGTTTTGGCTTTAGTCCGTTTTTTCCTTCTGTTTTGGGCACACATAGACAACTTCGTCAAACGTAAACATAGTATGTTATTTCCTGTTTTTTTTGTATTTATTGTAAAGCTAAATTAACAATACAGATATCTTTTCAGACATTATTACCCGCAGCTGCAGTCTGGCACGCTTGTTATTTGCTGGAATATTTTTCAGCCCTTCCTGGCTCCCTATGAATTTGTGTTCAATGATCATACAGTTTCAAAACACACCCTAGCATCTAATTCTGGAAAAAAAAAAAAAACTAAAACCTCTGCTGCGCTACCAGCCCTTCTGTTTCCATTTCCACATACCTTGATCCCGATGTTGTGTCACTAATAGAGGTGATGTACTGTTTTTTTTATTGATCATGTGTTTTATCCAAGCATCAATGCAGGGTTCACTCACTGGCATGCACATTACCTTTATCAAAACAGACACTGGACCTCTGCTTTGAGGCTTTCATTGAGCAAAAACACCCATTATGGTCTCTGACTGGTTGGCTTGCACAGAAAAAAAAAGAAAAAAAGCATACTGCTGGTGTTCCCCTGACACGCAACATCCCAATTATGCCCACACAGATTCGAATATACACTTACACAGGTCACAACAGGCGCACATACACACACATTTAGCCACATAAGGAATTTTGTTTCAAGGTCTGACACCTATTTTAGTGTGCACAGGTACATTGGAACTGTTTTGTACATGGATGTATAGTAACCGTTTTCTTTCTAGGAACGGTGCACATACATTCATTGAGCCTGTGGATGTGTTTTCAGGCTTAGGAAGTGCAGGAATGTCAGAATGGAAGTTGATCTGATGGTCAGGAGAATGTCCTGCTGAATAACCCCCGACGAACACACAAACACACACTTCACAGCTACACACACAGCAGAGAGACACAGAGAGCATGAGACGGTCCACCACACCTTCCCGAAATGTCTTATCACCCCTTCGCACACCCCCTCCCTGCAGCCCTTTTCCACCATCCTTCTTGTCTGCCCCCCTACCCCTCACCACCCCTGTCCTTCCCCGCTGCCCCCCCCCCCCATACCCCCCACCCCCCACCTCTCCACCCTCCAGGGAGAAAAGGCTGACTTGCATTCAGCAGCATCTCTCAAGATAGAAGAAATGAATAAAAGAAAGGAGACGTCCCGTTGACAGTCAATGTCTACGCTGCCAGGAGCCAAAATAACTGTCAGCAAATGCTTGGGTCTGTCCAAAATGCCACAGAGACAAAAAAAAAAAAGATTGATAAATAAATAAATAAATAAATACATGAAATTTGGCTGAGGAAAAAAGAAAACCTGTCGCCTTCAGAATTAGGAGTGTGACACAACAGCAACTGGAAAGTGGAAGAAATTACTGCAGAGCTGACTCTATTGTTAGGTAGAGTTTGTACATGACAACCCTGAAAGACTAGCCGTGAGTACGGCGTGAAGGTAAATGGGGGCCCAAGTAATGAATACAATAAAGCAACTTTTGCCCAAGTGAGTGCAGTTACAGCCATTAAAATGTGTTGCGACTCTTTTATGTACTTGAAGGAACACAAAGTCGGCCTGTGCAGCCCAGCGCCACACTGATCAGAACCCACACTGTGGTGAGTATTTTATTTTGTTGCAAGGTGACCGCGTTGTACACACTTACACTTTGGGTCGCCACAGTCATCACCACAGCTTTGTTCTCATGCAGTGCAGTGTAGTATAATTATTGTACTGTTGATTGCAATAACACCTTGTATGTTAGAAATTACACAGCGTCACCTTATTATTGTTGGTACATTTGTATAATTCTGAACATTAATTGGACTACTTTTGTTCATGCCACAGCGCCGTTGATTACAAGTGTTCAAGTTAGATTAACAAGTGCACTTTAGCCAATTGCAAACTGTTTTAACATTATGGTTTACATTTTGTTTGATCACACTGTCACCCCGGCTGAACTGACAGACTCCAACTCAGCCCAACCTCTGACTTTTCTCAAATGATCATTAATTGCTATACGCCTAAGGCTGAAGGATGATGTTACATGTCAGGATCATACTTGGGATTGCTTTCCAAGCCAGATACTGTAATTGAGTGTGTGTCTAATTTATTGGCTTGGACTTTGCCATTAATGGCCTGATCCGTGGAATTAAATAACTAGCAGACCTTCACCGGTCCTGGATGGTGAGGGGAGGAGGAAGGGAGATAGCGTGATGAATTGGCCACCCCCCCTCTACCTCATCCTTGACTTTGAAAAATACTGTCTCTGCGTTTTAGGTCAGCTTCTGACAACAATTAGGCACAGTGAAATAGATAGACTGTGACCTTCTTTTCTCTCCCCTTCCTTAAGGTTTTTTTTTCTCTCTTTTGCCTTATTCTGTGTGTGGAATAAAATACAGGAGGTTATAAGAGTGAAGACGCACAGATATGTCCTGGAAGGAAACGAAAAGGTGAGGAAAGTGACGAAAGAAAAACAGAAACAAACAAATACAGTTACCTAATTTCCAGGAGTAGTGAAAACACAACAGCACGTAATCACGTCTTTATTAACAGATGTGTCATTTTGCGTCTCTCCATTTCATTTTCTGCTGAATATTTTCATGGACATTGCTATTGATCTTACAATGTGACAGAGATTGAGCCAGCTAATTCCCTTTTTCATTAGAGCAAAGCCCCCCAAATTCTCTTAGTAGATCTACCTCTTAGGGGCATCCAATCTCCTGCCTCCCCCAATGACATGAATATAAGCCTGTGCTGATGGGGCCTGGTGTAAATGTATTAGCCCTGCGCCTGTGCCCCTAGCCCAGCCAGCCATAATTATGTTAGGAACCAATGAGACAGCTGGGAAATCAATATGCTAAGACAGATTGAGTGGAGATGTGTGGCCAGTGGAGTGGGCAGCTCCCCGTGGTGCGAAGGGGCTAGAGTCGACGATTAAGCCATAGACTTAGCATTTACTGCTAGGATTCACTGCCTGAATCTAGTTAGCATTTAGGGAAAGATCCCTGTGAGCAGACAGTGTTACTATTAGATGAAGGCTTCACTCGTTAGCTGAGTGGCCTATCGTCTTCTGGGGTCGGTTTGGGGCAGAAGTGTTTCAGCTTGCTCAACATTTACTGTGTGAATCTATGGATCCTGTGATCTGTGTTCACTTAGTAAGCATTTCTCTACCATATACTGTAGATTCGTGCTCGAAGACGAGGACCGAGATGACATTTTGCAGCGGGAGAGGGTCGTCACATCTAAGAATGACTTAATAAATGAATTTTCAGCAGAAGGTCACGCCATCTACGTTACTGATATTGTGAACTGATTTATGAATTTATTATCATTAACTGAAACTGGGAAAATGTCAGTTATTCTTTCGAGCAACATTTTTTTCTTTTAAAAAGTCATCACCGTCCTTTACTACACAGGACTGTTAGGGGCTGAGCATGAAGTGGATGATGAGCAGGAGGGGGTCAGATAGGGCAAGTGGAGTTGACAGGAAGACAGTGGTTTGTCCTTAACTTTGATGATAGTGTACATAAACCATAGCATTGCTGTAATTTATATTCAATTTGGGGTGGTGGTGTGTGTGTGTGTGTGCAAAGATAAAGACAAAGGCTTTGTTGCTTTGGGTTGGGTTAGGGATGGGGGCAGGTCGCTTATGCTGAAGCAAGAGGGAGAATGAGTGAGAGGGGTGCAGACGGGGTGGGGTGGGGTGGGGGGAGGGCGGGGTTGCGTCTGTTCTCAGTCCCAATCAGCAGCTTCGAAGGCACCGTCCCCTAACAATGGGCCCCATCAGTGATGGGAGCGGAGTCCTAGGCGTAAGTGCACCCAATAAGTGTGCAATTTCTGCCCATATGACCATCCTGACACAATTGCTCTAATTTTCCTCCTTTGAAATGACTGATAAAAGACTTAGGTAATTGCTACGCCACAGAATTTCTTCCATGATCAGGAGGAAGGAGGAGGGAGGAACAGAGGGACGGGGAGCGTCAGAGAACAACTCAGGGATGTGTGTTGTATTGTGAGTATGCGCAAGAAGTGACACAGCCCCAGGGCCTGAGGATGGAGTCTAGAGTGTCAGTTTGTGAAAAATCCCAAATTAATACTTGTCGTTTCCTCTCCCCCTCACAATCTCCCCCTCTCCCTCTCTCTCCAAGTGACCGTCCTCTGCTCCTACCACGGATCTTATTAAGTGGACACAATCTGTCCTGACAGGGTATTGGAAATCACTCAGTCAGATGACTTCTCAGAAGAGATATTCAAAACACGGTGGTGCTTAGTTTAGGTAGTAGCGACTGTAATGTGTTATTTTCGTTGTACTCCGCTTTACTGCCGAAGTGCAACAAAATCAAGCGGATAAAGTCGCACAATTTAAAGCACTGTGAATTCCTCTTTCACTAACGTATGTAACAATGCGCACGATAGCTCATACGACACTGTGATACACCCAGATATTTAATCAACAGCTCCCTGACCACCTATTTTCTGTGCCTTGTTGAAAGCATGAATCATTGTGTGTGTGTGTGTGTGTGTACGCATGCATGAGACTTGACTCTTATAGCTTGGTTCCAACCTGTGTCACTCCTGTCTATGACCTTGTCTTTTGTAATCAAGCCTCTTTTATCTGATTCCTCAAGTGTGTGTGTGTGTGTTGTACTCTCACCCATCTCGTTGGAGCACCTTGTATTCTGGACTCACTTGATTGGAGTTCAGTTACAGGACTAGATAGAGAGGTAGGAGATGGGCAGAGGGAGACAGAGGTAAATAGATAAGAGAATGGTAGTTTAGTGGCCTCACTAACTAACTAACCTGGTAGCACAACCAAGCAACATCAGGAAACTGTGTGTGTGTGTATGTGTGTGTTCATGTGTGTGTACGACATGGTGTGACAGACTCCTGAGGTGCTGATTCTAAACACAGTCTCTGCCAGTGCCTGGGTAATGTTGGCTAATAGCTTAATCAATACTTATTATGGCCCTATTGGTTCACTAAGTGAGAACAGAACCTGGCCACGCACTGTGCCTCAGTGGAGAGAAAGAAAGACAAAAGACGAGACGAGAGGAAGGGAGGAAGAAGATGCGTCTTCTGCTGATCCAGACGGACAGCCTAACCTCCCACATGGGATTTCCTTATTCTGGAATCCAATTTTCCCAATGTGATTGACGCGGATTGAATCCAGTGAAATAAGGCTAACTCTTTCAGCTCCCAATAAAGAACTAATGGCTTTGCCTCTGATTTTCTAACTTTTCCCTCTTCGACTGGACTGGTCGGCCACAATTAACTCTGGCACGGCAGTGGGTGGTTGAGAAGATGAAGTGATGGGGAGAACGACCAAGGTTGGAGGAGTAAACGGGGGAGCATGAGGAAGAGAGAGAAGAAGTGATTAGTTAGAGATGTTAGTGACACGAGCGATCCCTGAACACATGTTCTCAGAGCACCTTAAGAAACAGTCAAATTAAATGGGATAAATTACACTGCGACAAACCTTAGGTTAAATGAATGTGACTGGTTCCCTGTATTCATAGCAGTTGTAAGACAGCAGTAGAACATTAACATTATTGGTTTACCACAGTAAGCTGAAACTCTGAATTAATGTTCCGTAATAAAAAAAAGGAATAGTAAGTTATATAAATAAGATAAAGAGAGACTTTAATACTGTGAAATGACCACCACGGACATTATCACATACTATGTTTAATAACTCCAAACATCCATTTGCAAGAAATGAAATTGATTGATTTAAAATACATTCTAAATGCAGCACTAAATTAAATGTATATGCTGTGTGCAGTCTTCATTAAATATGTGTACTACAAGTATAATGATATTGATTTAGCATATTATTAGGCTCAGTATATGACAGGATCTAAATTGGAAAAATGTGAACCGTGATAGTTCATTAAAAAACTAAGCATCTTCTTTAAGAGAAATAAACATTGTAATTTGATGGAAAGTAATAAGTAGATATTTTCCAGACAGAAAACACCACATCAACATGTACTGTTCAAATCTCATTAGCTATTTGCATTACAGCTGGGACCAAAAATGTATATTGATTGAAAAAAACAAAAAAGTATGCTGGTAAAATAATTTCATTGAGAGTTGTGTTCAATGTTTTTATTCAATTCTTATTTTCTGATCTGATTTTTACTTTTTTTTTAGGACAGAAATATGAATTATGTGAAAGTCTTTTAATTAAAATATTCGTTTTTTTTCCTGTGGATCATTCACGTTGTGGTGCAGTGTTAGATACTGTACCTTGGAGTTGAATTATTTCACAGACAGCACAGCTGCACATGGATCTCACCATCACTGATATGTCAAGCCATCCAAACACAGCATGAAAACCAGTCTAGCATCTAGTGCCCCGTGTGTACGGTATATCTGCCAGTGTCCCCTACTGTGTTTTGTACATCTTTTGTGACTCCATTTCTACCTAATGGCTTCACTAGTCAGGGCCTCTTTCGACAGCTTGCTTTCTCCCAGCTGCCATCATCATACCAGCATGCAGTGAAATGGACATGCCATGAAATCTCACTGTGGTACTGTATATGGCAGCAATGTAGAATAAGGAGATTTCATATCACAATTTATTGTTCTGCATTTTAACTGTGCCATAGGGGTATGGTGTGCAAAATGTTTTGAATAGACTCTGATTGCATGAATCAAACACGCACACACAGAAAATGTGTCACGCACACATACGCCAATCTTGAAAACTCCTGTTTCTGTTCACAGGAACCTTACAAGGGAAAGAGGAGGGCTCACTGTAGGAAATGGGAGAAGTGATTGACAGATTAATCATTCTGGAGCTGCATGTGTATGCATGTGTGTGTGTGTGTGTGTGTGTGTTTGTGTGCATGTGTGTGTCCACACTGACCTTGACAGCTCCAAGCGAGAGCAGCAGCCACTTCCGAGAGTCAGTAATTCAGACACAGCTGGCGACTCGTAGCTACCAGAATCTGCAACTAACAGTTAACACTGTGCTGCTCTACAATTATCCGTAGAGAGAACACTTATCAACCACTGTGTGCTTTATGATTGCTTTGCATTATAACATAAAATTTTACAACCTATTTAAACATCTCAAGGTATAATTACCGAGTTGGGATAATGGGTAATTAGTAATATTCTAATGATTTTAACTAACTTATCATTACCATTTGGCTCCTAAGGCCAGAATGTCTAAATTCACTCCCTCCCTTTCTTTATCAGCCAAAAGCACTGACTGGGTGAGTTTCGTAAGATGTAATTGGTTTTGCGTAAAACAGTACGAACAGTACTCTCCTCCATGCTCTATCTCAGGCTCTACAATGGTAGCCTGGGTTGACCCTATTTCAACCTCATTGCTCCCGAGGGCCTGACCCTGAACTCAGTCACCTCTGACAGCTCCTCAATATCATCTTCAGCCCCCCAGCCACTGATCCTAGAACAGATATTTTCTTATCCTTCTAATGGTTAAGGTTAGGGAGCTGGTCCAGGGTAATCTGACCCTGAATCTGTGGTGGGAGACAAGTTATTCCTCAGGCGTCTGCGCTGCTCGACAAACAGAGAAAGGCGAGACAAACCAGGGGGCAGTATGGGTCTAGTAACCCACCCAGTAGCAAGGTTGTATGTTGAGTGTGTTTTCATGTGTTCGCATATGGGCACGTGTTTGCTCAAATTTGTTTTCTATAGCTCTCAATGTATTCTTTCATATAGTGGAGAGTGTGAAAGTTCACATTTTCTCTCTGCCTTTTTGTACATACATGACTGTGGGTATCTAGGTGTGTGTGTGTGTGGACTCGCAGAGGCGAGAAATATGTCATGTCCAGTTTGTGTTTGGCTAACCCTGTGGTCTCCACCCCCAAAAGTGGGGTCTATGGGTTGTAGACACATGCCAATATTCATTGGCAGTTAAATCAAGCCACTTAGATACCATCTGTAAACAGGACTCAGAGGGCTCTGAATTAAACATAGGAAACACTGGAACTCGCTGCAGAGATTATCAAAGGTTTAACATGGGTTAATGGACTTTGTTGCCATAGATCAGTTATATAGATATTGACAGGTCTCTGCCTGCGTTAGATTGCAAAGTATTCTTGCAGTTACTGTTAATGTGTTGAGGATGCTGCATGGATGTGAAGGCCTAATCATATATATCAGTGGATAATTCAATCAGTTCAATTTAAAAAGCTTCATTTACTTTTATTTACTCCTTGATTCAAGGTGCATCAAGATTAAAGTTCCTGTTTGCCTGTATTCTATAAATATTTCATGTGTTATTTTCTGTTTACTGGAAAATACTGCATGTTAATAACTAACAATAATAAATAATGTCTAGTCCTAAAAGTAGAATTATTGCACATTCCCAATGTACAAATATCATTCAAGAGTAGTGAATTTTAAGATAATGACAATTTGTCAGTTTGACCCAATCAGTATCCCACAACTCTCTACACACTCTCTCAATCTCACTACTCCCTTTCGCCACCATGGTGCTCTGCTCACCAACACTGATTCATAATCTATAGCCGTGCCTGGGAGACCAGCAGCTATTGATTTAACGCCCACAGTAATCCAGTGCTGTATCCGCTGCTTGTTAGAGATGCTTGGAACTGGGGCTTGTAGAGGTAAGCAGAGAGCGACCAGGACTGATGAAGGGGAAATACTTAGAGTAATTCATAATATTAAGACTTTCTGTAAAAGAGTAAAAACTAGAACACTATAACTACATATATATATATATATATATATATATATATATATATATATAGTGATTAAAAAACATTGTCTTCTTCTATTGCAAACTTTTTACTTCTTTTCAGCCTTTTTGGTGTTTGAAAAGTGGAACCCTATCCCTTTTACAATATATAATTGTCAGTGTTACAATAGCAAAAACACAAGATTACTTCACATAAACTTCAAGTGAGTAATCATTTCTGTGCCTCTTGACTTATTAATAATTATTTTTCAATTTAATGAGTATATTTATATTTAAGGTCAGTTTTGCTGCAGGATATGCTTGTGACACTTTATTGTGTTATTGCTTGCCAAACCCTGTGTCTTTATTAAGAGTAAATCTGTTTTAACCCAGATAGAGTATTTACAACTCTATGAGGAGTAAACCAGCTCTAACAGCAGAGTTAAAAGTCAGTGTTAAAGATTTAACTCCACACAGTGTTGATCAGGACCAGTCTGCAGGGGTGCACGGTCTCAGAGCTCACGTTTCGTTGCTGATTTTGACAGTAAATTAAGTAGAATTAACAATGACCACAGAGTAAATTGTACAAAATCAACTCTCTAAGTGTAAATTTGACACTCAGTTTTTTACTGTGTAGCTAACTGTTGTTGTTAATGTGAATGTCACCTTTAACACAGTGCCGTATGCAGGCTCATTAGAGCATTCGAACTCAAAGAAATACGCTTTTGAAGTTAGAGATGACAAATAATGATTTTTTTTACCTCTGAATTGAATCAGTGACTAATGTCTAGAAGATAGCCTAGTAAAATGCATACATATAAAAAATTTAAAATTAATAAACTACTCAGTCCTGTGTTTGAGCTGCACAATGCAATTTCCTAGCAGTCTGTGATACGTAACCCAGCGCATTAGACTTCAGATGAAAGTGATGTTAAGGTACTTACTGAAGTCCTCATTTAGAGAGGAACTCTGTGCCATGGCTCTTTAGTGGGAATGTCAAGTGTCCAGTTTTTCTGCAGTAGATTACCACCGGAATCAATTAAAAATGCTGCTCATTTTACTACAAAAGGTAGCAGGCTTGATAGAGCATGGGTTTTTGATGCCCTGGGAATGAGACTACGTTGCCTAATCTCATGTTATCCTGTAACAATAATAGAGCATGTTTATTTTAGTGTCCAGGTAACTTGCTTTGTATGTTAACTCTTATCATATTTACCTAATTTGGTTTATTTATCTGTATATATAGACAGAGTGCTACCTGTGGTCACACTGAGTGACCCCCAAAGTGAGAGAATGGTTCCAGCAGATTCCAGGAATGACACATGAGATCTAAAATACTTGTATGTATCTCGAGCATATATATACATATATATCATGTCATCAGCATGTCCCTATTGAAAATAGTGGTGCAATTATTTTTAATAATGGGGTATAGTCAATAAGGTAGATGTGATAATAACAGTTAAATTACAGAGCCGGTTACCTGGGTGCTTAATGAACTAAAAGCAACATTGTCTATTTTTCTTACAGTATATTGTGCATGATTAACCAACCTATTCTCACTCCCACGTCATCAAAAACTGACGACCCGGTTGTTCCGTTATGCATACACTAATTAAAGATTTTAGACCTCTCTATTGAATATTAATGACAACGTAGGCCAGTTCGTTTTGTCAGTGACAGGAAATAGTGTCTTTACAAAAAAACAAACTGAAATCTGGTTGCATATCTGGTCATATATGTGTATCACAAACTGTAATGGAATTTACTCTCTGTTAGAAGCTTTCAGTAGTTACATTAGTTTGATACAAAAACTAATAAAAACAAAGCTAATATAAGGAATATGTGTAGGCAGGTATGTGGCATGTTAAAGAAAAGTGTACATTTTAATCTTTACAGCCCTTTAATCAAGCTGACAGATGACAGGAAGGTTGAAGAGGAGTACTTATTTCAATCAGGTAGAGGCCATCAGCATGGAGACAGACAAGCACACTGACCTTCATTACGCTGGTCAAATAATTAGCTGACCTCGGCTAATAAGCCCTTACACCACACATACTCCGGCGTGCACACACACAGTGGTTTGTATGTAATGAAAAGACGACTGATGTTCAAAGCTGATTGCTTTGTTGTGATGAGTTTCTGGCTTAAGTAGCACACTTGATTTATGGATAGATGAACAGAAGGAAGGAAGGAAGGAAGGAAGGAAGGATGAATAAAGACAGACACACAAGAAAAACTCTGGAAAAGCTGAATTGTAGCATTGGTATATAAGCCAGCGTGCAGCAAAGAAAACAGTCTCTTCACTTGTTTCACTGAAGAAAATGTAAATACTAAGGGTAACTTCAGTATAAAGAAAAAAACAAAAAGCAGTATTAAAGAGATACATTTCTTTATAAGCCAATACAACAAATAAATTAAAATCGCAATAGCAGCAGCGTTCCAGGCAATAGCCATATTTGTACAGGTGGTTGGATCTTGTCATGTACTTTATGCACAGTCACATCACCATGACCAACACACTAATCTCTGTCATTCTCCTCTGGCTACAATGAGCTGAAGAAGGTTAGCTTCACCTTCCAGGGTAAATAGAAAAATGAACCAGAATGTCTGCCTGTGATGGAGTTATAAACAGCGGTTATTAACTCAGCTTCCTTGCACACTAGGAGATTTGTGAAAGGTTGGTGGTTTGTGGTGAGTTCTGCTGAGATACAAAACAACAAAAAACAATATGTGATTTTTTTTTTATTCTGATTAAATTTAAATATTGAGGAGAACTGATCTGTCTGATTTTGTTGGAGTCTTTTCTTCGTAAACGGCTCTGATGCTAATCTGACACGTGAAGTTGTATTGACATTTTGTCTTCAGAATCCACTACTGCCCAGGACTGACATAGTGTTTGTGAGTGTCAAGGATGCAATTTGCATCGGAGTAACTGATACTTGATGCTGAAGTAAGAGAGCTCTTCGTGAAAGGATAAATGCCACCACATCACACTGAAAAATTGTCAGCGGAGAGTAAAACATGTCAAAGGAATAAGTGCCTTCATTTACTTCAGTCCATTTTATGGTCTTTCACTTGACAGTTTTAGAACAACGCTAATATATTCTAGCACCAGGTCTGAAGACAATTATGTGAAATTGTTTCTTTCGCATCTAGATTTGCCTGTTGCCAACATTTTCATCTCAGTCCAATCCAATCTGAAACCATTTGAGCAAATAAAATGATATTTACCTCATCTTCTGTTTCAAGCTTTCAAAATTACAGGCTTTGGGAAAAATCAATACAAAATGCCAGCTTAGCAGCAGATGTATGCTCTGTGAGAATGCTAACTTTTCCTGTTCATACGTCTCCCCAGTCCTCCATAGAGGCGAAGGGAAGAGACTGGGAGGTCCTCGCCAATAAGTAGGGAGGTGGATATTGTGGTGGATGTTTATAAACTACTTGTGCTTGCAGGCCGAATGCACAATTGTCTTGTCTCAGACGCTAACCTTTAGCATCTCGCTGCGCTTCGGCGCATCTTACAAAGTTCACTGTGAGAAGGGAGTCTTGACCCTGCGGATGATTTGGAGGACTGAAATACCACTTTCATTTATTATTTATCCCGGCTGGCTGAGAGGAAGGGAAGCCGTGGCGCTGTCATACCTGACTGGCTAATGTAAGAAGTGGCCATCTCATGGCAACCCCTCATGGAATCAAAGCCCATTACTGGTTTGAGAGATGGACTAATGTCCACTGTGAACACACAGACCAGATCAAAACATTAGGATGGCACTGAGATGTGCATACACACAAACTAACAGACTCATCCCAAACCAGATGTTGCGTGGGGGTCTTAAATGGCAGGTGAACATCATAATGCTTCAGTTCACATCTGGAAGATTTGAATTTTCTGTGTGACTCTAGAAAACCCACCACAGGAACGTGGATTCATGGTTTTCACTAATCACTAATCGTTAAACTAAAACACAGACAACATGCAGTAGATATCAGATTGTGTGATGCTGAGATGCTGCTAGAGCGTAATCAGCACACTAAAAAACAAAAAACATTTTTTTAGATAGCATCAGATATAGTTGAAAAAATAGGTTATTCGTAATTGACAAAAATGTGTTTATGTGATGTAGCATTTTGTTACTTCATTGGAGCATTTGTAAGATAAAAGGAGTACGTTTAGACATTTGAACAGGTTGGAAGGTGCACTGGCCACTTGTATGCTTTACTTTCGTGTGTGTGTGTGTATATATATCTCCCTGCGTGTGTAATTGTCAAGATGGAGGCTTAATGACCCTTTGGATCTGTAGCTAATGAAGCGTATGTGTTTGTTGCACAGGCCTTTGCCTTTCAATGGGAGATTCCTATCAATACCATAGATTGAATTAATATTTCAAAGTTAATGTTTCTGTTGAAGAATTTGCAAAACAAACATGAGATGAGGCTTCACAGTTGCTTGTGCAGGAAAATGCAATTTTCTCAGACTTAGCTGCTCATCTTTTTAATTATGGACTTAATAGCTTTATAGATTTTTGAAAGATGAATTCTTATTGGCATTTTTATAATTACTGGTCTTTATTGCTTTTTATGAAAATAATTGTCAAGGCTCATTTACTCCACAAAGCCTTAGGCCAAGCAGATGTTTTTCAATGATGAGGAGAAAAAACATTTAAACACTGGACCTCATCTTTCATCTGTCTGTCTTCCTTACTTAAAACAACATTTTTCTCATGTAAATAATTACTTAACACCATGATGCCATAATAAAAAAATACATTACAAAAACAGCAAAATAATGAGAATAGATAATAGCTATCATATTTAATATAAAATGCTGCACTGATGGGACATGTTCAATCACACTGTAAACGCCAGAGGCAACTCAAAGTGGAGCAAGGCACATTGGCCTATAGTGACGCAGAGCTTGGCCAGAACATCACATATGTCAACGTACTATCAAATGTGCTGCTAAAATAACTGAACCTCTGCAGCATTAACACGTGTACAGAGCCAGAGCATGCCAAGGCTGCTCCACAGCTCTAACTGTAAAGAAAATATATCTGGACACTTCAGCAAAACATATTTAGAGGAGCTGGCCAAGGTTTCCTCGTGTAGTCTGCAAGGGCCTTTGAGCGAAGCAGCCTTAGACAAACAGTGGCAAAGCGCCAGAGCCTGCTAATAAGTTTGACAATGAATTTGGACAGGCAGAAGAAAATTAACCATGTGATGATGTGGGATAGAAATGCAGAAACAGAAACGTCTATCCACCAACGGACAAGAGATTCCCAGTGTTTAATTTAGGCTCAAAACCTGCATAGAGAGAAGAGTGTGCATTTGGCTAACCTCATCACCACTAAAAGGGAAATATGCATTGATTTAGCCTTTAACTCCCTGCTGAACTCTGCTGGCCTGCTTCACTGTGGTTTCCCAGTACATTCCCAATCCCTCCTCCCTTGTCCACGACCTAGCCTGGATACAGACAATAACCGGAAAGAGTATTTAGAACATTTTGGAATAAAGTGGATGTAAATTTCACCCTTTACATTTGCCAGAAGCATCTGTTTTATCTATAAATGCCAAAGCTTCCATAGAGCCAAAAGCTGTGGAATATTTCAACCCTTGCTTTATTTATCTGGTTGGGAAGCACAAAAGAAAAGAAAAAAAATTAAAATATGACTTTTCCCCCCCTTGGACCCCCTGCTAATAGGCGAGCTTGGCCCCTATGTAAGCTATCACATTCAGCACTTTCTCATAATAGGGCCGTGGGTAATTTGCCAGGGCCTGGGCCAATTGAACATGTTCACAACACTAAATGGTAAGAACAAGTCATTTGCTATATTATTATATATAAACCAGTTGGCAAATCATATTTATGGCACCAAGATTAAAGGAAAATTCACTTTTGCTTTTAGGGGGAAATTGGGTTTCTCATGGTGTGAATAAGTGTTGGCTTAGCCTGCCTGGTCTTGGCTGTGTCTGCTGAAACTCTTAAAAATAGTCCCTGTTTTGGTTCCAACGTTTTTGGTCTCTATGGTGCTGGATCCCGCACTGCAGTGTAGAATCAGTGTGGTCTGAAGAGTCTCTCTGTATGTCTTCTACACATGTGAATATGCTCGACAGATGTTAGCAGGCTCCCAGGCAGACAGGCTCTCCTCCCCGTGGCCTTTTTGGCTCTGGTTGTGACATGGTGACATACAGTAGCATCTGGAGTTCAGACTGGGTCACCCAGGGCAAAATGATACAGAGCAGAGCAGTCGCTTAAGACTTCCTACAACTTTGAAACACTTGATCGTGAGAAAACTGAGAAGGATAAATGTTGGCTTCTTTACCCAGTGTACATACTGAGCGCAACATGTTTAGGATTTTTTTAGCTATCGCGCCATTTCACTCCAAATATGTGGCAATTTATTCAAGCTGGTATTTCCTAAAATTTAGAGTAGCAGCGTTTAAGGCTAAGACACATTACCAGCAATTGTGAGGTGAAACGTTTCTTTTGTTAGTTTTTTTGTTTCTTGTTCTTTCACCTGAGGCTATCACCAAAAACATCTCACTTCATGGAATGGACCCAAAGGGAAAGGAATCAGCTGTATGTTATTGATTGTACAACTACTGAGAACAAACTGTGCAGAGAAAAACTAGGATATCCAGGCTCCGCATCGCTACATAGTTGTAAGTGTAAAATGATATTGAACCGACTCTTAAATTAACAGTCTATGTGATAAGTGTAGATGTTAAGTGCTGCAGTATCATACTAAAGTATGGCCTCAGTGCTTGATGCAGCAAAGAAGCACAAATCCAAAACTGAATGAAGGTCAAAAGCAGGCTCCCAGTAGGCGTTCTTTAAAGCATATGTGAATTTAAATTACATTAAACTCTATAGTATCCTTTAGTTCCGAAGGCATCCAACCTAATTTCAATTCCTTTATACTGCCAAAGGAAAAAAAAGACATATTTGAAAACTAACAATAAAAAAAGATTCCTGGTTGCCGTTAAACCACACGACTGTGGTTTGTTGTTTTATTTCTCAGAAGAAGTCAAGCAATGAGGAGCTTTTTGGGGTTTCACATTATGTTCATTTTTTATACACACTGCTGTTTTATGATGATGCATTTGACAGAATTATGAACATACTCGATTCGTGAAGGCAAGTTATTGTCAAAGACGAATACATACAGTAAAAACTGTAAACACTCACCTATTTAAAAATACCTTTTACTCTCTTCCTTTCCTTTGTGTTCGACTTGATATAAGACTATTTGTCTGCATTTCCATTTTTAGCTGACAGTCAACTGTGTTCAGAGACAGTCGAGCATCAGCTCATGAAACAAATATTTAGCAAGCATACAACAGCAAAGCTGCCAGCTGATGTGCACCCGTTCAAATCAATCCCGTCATGTAAATAACTTGTTTCAGTATGCTTTCAATTAAAGCAGAGGATGGAGTGCCATTGCTGCCTTTGATGGATGAGCTTAGAGATTGGGGTGTACCGTTGGATGACAAAACGTTCCCCCACTCCACCTCAACTCCTCTTTCCTATTGATTCTCCTGACGGTTATTCATCAGGGCGGTGGCCACTGTCAGATCAGCTGCTCCTTCTCCTCACAAAACACATTTTCCACAGTTATTGATAAAGCTATTTGACCTTTTATTCAAATGTGTCTGTGTGTGTGTGTTATGTGCACACATCTGTGTTTTCTTTTTCTCTGCTCTTGCCAGAGGCTTGCAGATCACTGGAGCTACATGAATAAAGTCAGGCTGTTTTGATTAACGCTAAATGAGTAGGTCTATTCTTTGCAGATGTCTGTTTTAGCAGTACCGGGCCTTGCTTTCACATAACAAAAATAAACTCCAAACCTGTTTTACAGTTTGGCAAAGCCAACCAGTCGCGTACAGTTTGCACACCCATATGCACATATACATTAGTGGTCTCACACACACACTCAAACTTGCATACCTGCATACACTTTTTTTCAGTGTTTTGAAAATGTTTTGCTGCTTTGTCAAGGTGAAGACAGGCTGTCTTGACTCCGGTCCAATGGTACATGTGCCCTGAGTTAAGAAGGCCAACAGTGGAGGATTTGGCTGCACAGTGGCTGATCAGGGGAGTGGATAGTGACTTTATGGGACCTCAGCGACCATCATTACTCTTACTGAAGATTATGACAGCTTTTAGTCTTTAAGCTGCAAATTTAGGACATGAAGACGTGTCCCAACATGCATCTGTCTGCTAGAACAATCTTCTCCATATTGGGTAAAAGATGACAAAAGCTGTAGCATGATACTGTATTTGGCAGTTGTTATTGCCCAATCAGGTTGATGATGCATGTTCAAACATGCAAATGCAAGGAAAATAATCTTTCTTTACTGTAAAAGAACATATTGCGGTAAATCCTCACTAAAAGATGCTATTGGCTACTGTTGATGCCTTTTATGTGCAAGGTTTATTCTTCCCAGAGCTTTCAACTACAAGGCTTTCTTCGTCAGTGGGCACAGTTCTCTGAGTTCCACGGTTCAGAAGGTGACTCCTGACCTACAGTACCTATAATACTATTCAAAGTCAAGAATGAACATAAATGTCCACAGCACAATTTTGCAAAGCTTATAAGCTATGAGGACACAAACTACAGGTCGAGGGTGGTAATGCTTTAGAATGAGCATAGATAAAAGCTCTCATATTTAACATGTGAAGGTGGAGTGATGAGAGAACATAGTCAATCACACGCAAGTATGAAACAAACTTTTCACAATAATGCTGACTGACATTTTGGTTAAATGGCCAAGAACAGACTAGGTCAATCTCTTGATAATAATGATTCCCTTCACTAGTCCTCATCTCTGCGATGATCTCTTTTCGTGCTCTACATAGTCATGCAAACCAACCTTAACTTTAGTTTTGTCAGTCCACAAATTCTTTTCCCAGTAGCACTGTCCTGCTTTAAAGTGGATTTTTGGAAACGTAAGGTGGCGGCAATGTTTTTTTTTAGGGGGGAGCAAACACACAACACTATATATGGTATGAAATAAACCACAAACCAATATGAAAATGGTACAAAACTGACACATTGTTATTTTTGTCCGTATTTTTTCAGATCAGAAATATTGTGCTTATTGGGCATCAGATCACATTCACAATTTATAAACAATTTATGTAGAAACAGAAAATAACAGCAAATAATTCCCCTTTTTTCTTTCATGACAAAGTACCCAGGGAATTCCTCAACTTTATATGCAGTCCTAATGTCAAGAATTACATTTTGACAAAAAACACTACCAGTCAAATGTTTAGAGACAAATAGACATCGCCATCTTTTCCATGAAAAGATACAAATCTTTAGCTGTGTTAACGTCATTGCAAAATGGTTTTTATAATGTGGAGTAATTAAAAAACTTATTTAATAAAGTTTAACAAAGACCATGAGCTATTGGAAGACAATTGTTTTGATGATTATTGGCCTCTGCTTCAATTTCATTTCTGTGTGTCTCCAAACCTTTGACTGGTAGTGTAGTTGACTGACCGATATGTTGGTCTTTTCTAAACTTGGTTAAAAATTTGGTAAATATTGCATCATGATGGCTGAAGTATGGATAGAATTTCTCTCAAGTCTGCTTGGACTTTCGTCTGAAACAAAGGATGAATGAATATGATCAAAACAAAGACAGATTTTCTATTGGTGTTCTTAGTTATATGATGACTCACACCTGTGTTTATATGGTGTATGATTCTAAGCCCTGTTGAGATTGAACCATAGCAGTTTTATCCTATGAAATTTGTGCTCCTGTCTTTTCTTTTCTATCAATAATTAATGCTAGATCTTGGAATGAAAAAGTAATTTCCCTTGAAAGAACCAGATATAACTGACATAAACCCTTGCCCTAAAAACACACCCTAAGAGGTATCTAAAAGCTCAGTAGGTGCCAAAAAAGTGAGGAAACAGAAATCTTTCTAGCAAAACATAACAACAAGAACAACCCATTGAAGTGGAGAAGTGAAAAACAAGAAAGACTTAAGGTGATTCTCATCTTCGACTCCAAAGCCTGGCACTCCAAAAAAAAAAAAAAGTGGGAATGTAATTTCCCAGACTAGGAACGTAAACCAGGAGTAATCTGGCCTGTAATACCTCCTAGTCCTTAAATAAAAGCCCTCCATTTTAAGTCTTCAACCTCGTTCTTCCCCCTCCCTTCCCCAACTTTAATAGGATTTGGTAGAAAATGGCTTTGTGAATCGCTCCTCTCTGTCTTGCTCAAGGAAGAGCGGGCTATTCTCATTGAGAAGTGCTTAATTGCTTTAAATGACTGATGATACATCTAGGGAGAAGGGCCTTGAGCTAGGGGCCACAGTCAGCTCTTCTGGACGATGAGAGGTGTGTGTCAGTGTGTATGTATGTGGGTACTGTATGCGTCAGTATACATTTGTGTGTGTGTGTGTGTGTGTGTGTGTGTACGTGTTTGTAGCGAAGATGAGAGGCTTCGGAATAGATGGTTTTTCACAAAGGTCATAATGGTGTGCATGTTGTGCATGGACAACATATAACTACCTACCTGTAGTTATATGTTGTGTTTCTGTGTGTGTGTGTGTGTGTGTGTGTGGCTGTGTAAATGCGCATGTGAGAGAGGGTCGCCAGGCAGTGTTCGTCCTATCGACACCCCAGTAACAGACTAAATTAAAGCTGTGATGAATTGTGGCTGTCATGGCAGGAGAGAGGGGAGACTCTGTGCCATATTCCACCTCTGATTAGGTGGGGATAGAAAGATACAGAATATCATCATCAATATGTAGCACTATATTTTCATTAGATTTTTCTGTCCGCTGTGGACAGCTTGATAGCAGGATGATTTTTCATTTCAAGGAAAGATTAAACATCTTCATGGATGTCAGTAAGGAGTTTAGTTATAATTTTTAGAACCTCTTGTTTGTGATGGGAATGTTTATGATGATATCAAAGGTGTCAAAAGAGCTCTGGTAAATAATGTTTTACACTTTTCATAGAAATAAATTGTTTTAAAGAATGGCAAAGGTGCAACATGCACAATTAAAATGTAAAATGTAGAACCTCTAAAGGTTCTTTTATCGTTGTAGGAAGCTTGTGGCTGTTGCAGAGGCAGGTGCTATTGGCTGTTTACTAAAAGAAATAGAAGTCACTGTAGAATCAGGGATTGAGGCGTATGTTATGTTTGTGCACACTGTGCTTTGGAAGTGGTATCCTTTGGTTAGACCATAAGGGCTTTTTTTATTCAGTCACAGCACAAGGAAGCAACATGATGCATGAAAACATGCTATAAATGTATCTCAGTACACTTGCATGGAAACACTTCACTTTACAGGACTAATGATGCAAAAGTTGTTCTTTCAGGTTTAAATCCAACAAATAACTTGTATATATATATTTGTAAAAATAGTAACTTCATAAAATGTTAGCAAACAGGAAAGTATCATATCTTTTATGAGAAACATTATTATATCACATTGTTACCAGGAGTTGCAAGAACATGATCAAAAATTTAAAAAAAAAACATTTCTAGTTGGTGCTACAATGAGGTTCTGGTTATCATCTGGTTTTGTGGAGCATGCAATAATTCTTGCTGAATCATCTCCCAAGCTCATGACCCCTTGGTTAAGACTATGATGAGAGCGCTGGATATTCAGATGTTCATAGAGACTGTCAATGGTTGCCAGGCAGACTTATAAGGATGTTTTGTGCTTCCTCCTTCACAATCTCCTCAAATCGTTTGTATTTGAATCAGCAGCACCAATCACATAAATACAAACAAGGGAGGTAAGAAAGCAGGTGAACACAATGTCAATGCAAATAGAGCATAATATTTTTTGGAGTTGATCTTTTAAAAGTTTATGTTTTTTTCAGCAATATACAATATGTATGTATGAATTTAGATAACTCTTTAGCAATAGATTTGTCAGAGATAAACACGATTGTGTGTTACTGGGGCAATTGCTGTGGAACCCACACCAACATCCGAACAATACATAAAGAAAAAATGTGACCTCAGAAAGCTTTATTTTGAAAAGGGACATACTGTATACGTTTGTTACAGCTGTTTCTGTGATTAATTTTATTGTGTGCAAGTAAATATTTGTTTAAGGCAATAAAAGATGAGATGTTTAGATAATGTTCTATATGGATATAATGGTGAATGAGACATGGCCCTTTGTACAATATTGTATATATTTCCCGGCGATAGGGAAGCACAAAGTATTTAAGTAGAAGATAATATACACATAATTCATTTTTGTATATGTTCGTACAGTTTAACCTTAAAAAGTAGCCCTGTGTATTTTCATTTTTTTATTCTGTCAAATAACTTTTTGGCTTAACACAACTTGTTGCGTGATGCATTAATGTAGAATATACTAGTGGAATAATGTTAGTATCCCTATATGACACTCACTTTTACTCTGCTGTAGTTATGTTTCATAATGATAGACATAATACAGACAAATTAAATAAAATCCATTCTCTTTTAAGGAAAACCTGGCTAACCTACTTTACATGGCTGCACAAATAAAGTCAAGTAAACTGATTGAACATGACTCTTCTCTATGTTAATGGTGCATAACTCCAGCCTTGTATATATTCAGTGTTTCAGTGTTTTCTCCAGAGAAATGTCTGCCGCTCAAACACTATTTACACCATGTGATACTAAAAGTCTCAGTTGAAAGTGATACATAGGAAACTATTTTTGGGTGATCCAACTCCACGTATTCACTAGACTATATATACTCCCATGGTGGTAGGCTGTGTATGTGTATATATTGTTTTATCAGTGACCCGTATCCTGTTTACCTGATGGAGGCAAAAGCTCAGTGTCGAAACTCCTTAAAAGTCAAAGCCAAAGGGGGGATAGTGTGGAGGAGCGCATCCAAACTTATACCACATGTTATCACACACATACACACAAACTCTAATACACACACAATTACACACACTCTCCACCAGCCGCAGGGCGCCATGGTTACCTTGGAACTTTAACGTGGACCAGCTGGTGTACTTGGGTTGTGAAATTGCACTGCACTCACACACATATACACACACACAGAGACACAGACGCACACATTTGCAGAGGATCAAAGGGAGCTGGAGCCCTGCACAGCAGCCCTTCTGCTCCTGCCCTTGGCTAAATGGACGACCAAACATTCCAGGGTGTCCAGCCCAGTAATATCTGGCCTGTAGCCTAATGAAGATCGACTGTGTTTATAATTCTCATGTTTGCTCTGATCACTAACATAATCCTTTCTATACAAACAACATGGAGACAGAAAAAAATCCTCCTTGTTTCTCAATTTTTCTAAGTTAAAGTGCAGATGAAGAAAAGGAGAGTGAGGAGAGAGAAGAATGACTACATAAGGACGAGAAACAACCCCCAGTTTCAGCAGACTTTGTAGCTCTTTGCATTTTCACACAGGGCATCACATGATTTCAAACAAAGGAGAAGGCACCAAGGGATGTTTTCCTGCCTGCTTGAGACTTTGACACCTGCCTCGCCGCAGCAAATTGGAATGGCTCAGTCTCAAATGAGATTTCTGCCCGCTGCATGGGGAGAGAAAAAAAGGTCACCCATTACAACAATTCTACATGATTCACAGAGTTATCACATCTCTGCTTGCCTACCTTCCCTTTAATTAGCTTCGGGGACCCGGGCAAAGTGTATGTGCACGTCTGAATGTGTGCGTCTTTCTGCACATGTCTGCCTGATACATACTCAAGTTCTATATCTCTTTCGGTTTTTTTCACTTATTTGCAGCAAAATTAATATTCCATGTTAGTTTTCAGGGCCATACTGTATATATGATATGGTCTTTATCCCGCACTTTAAATCATACACTACTGTTATCACAAAGGTATACTTTTAGATGCAGACGGCTGCTTATAACACAGCTCATAACTCATTCTCGTCTCATTAAACATTTGGACAGGCCGAAGTAAAAGTCTGATAATATCTTGTGTTTTCATTTTTGAGAATTTGGCACAAACATACTGGTTCAGGCAACATTGGTCCTCCAGGTTCACTGTCCTGCTTGTTTTCCAACCACCCCAAGACTGGTCTGCCTGGAAACTTTCTCTGTGGAGGCGCCACGGTCAGAACAGGAAGCAACAAGGTTTTCATTTCTTTAATCGTTTCATATACAGACACAACTTAAAGTATTTCGATTTCTTTTTGGCTACATTATCATAGCTGACACTGCATAACAACAGTACTGTCAGCAGTGGTGGATCTAGAATTTTACAGGCGGCGATCTACAGAGTGGCAAGAGTTGTAGGCAGGTTGACATTGCCGGACCTCTTCAGCAAAAATCAAGTATTGTACTTTTGGTGTATTTGTTTGCTTTCACCAGGTTTTCAGGGATCTAAGATTATATTTGCAGTTATATATTTTAGGTGAATTAATATTTAATTTAAAAGCTGTAAAAGAGTTTTGTAAAAAATGGGGAAAAAAATATGATTTTAAGGACATAAAACTTAGGGGGCAGCTGCAACCATATAACACTTTAATATCACTAAACTAAAAGTCTGGGTGTTGAGGTGTAACGACATAAAACCGGACGTAGATCGGATATTTTGGCGGACAAAAATACGTTTCCTGTGAAGGTTTCGTTAAAACATATCAACTTGTTTGTGACTAGTGACAAAAACGCAATTTGGTCGCAAACTGGCCCTGCAGAAAAACCTAATTGGGTTTGTAGTTTTGACCTATGCAAACGGCGTTTTTCGGAGACAGGGCTGGTAGGTGACAGATTCCTGTGAATATATGGGTTTGCTTTAATGTGTGAAAAACCAGCGAGCATGAACTCGTTGCTAATGCGAACCTGAGCTATGTTCCTTCCGTGTAAGGATATCGTAAGCTAATGATTTGTAAAAATATTATATGAGTACGTGTTTAATTAGCAGAGGACTGTATTTATAATCAAAATCATTGTGTTTGTTGTTGCCCAAAGTTTTACAATGATATGTAGAGATTTTTCCTATATATTCTTTTCTGGCTTTTAGCGACGCATCATCAATATATTTGTGAATTAACGCTTAGTGCAATTAATCTATTTAGACAATGCGCTGTTTTTACAGAAGTAGACAACATGTGAGAAACCAATATAATGGTTATATATATCTTTGAAGATTCTTAGTTTTCTCCTAAGTTATCTGGAGTCATGGCATCTTAGAAATTGTAACTCAATATCAGAGGTAGTTTAGGGTAGCCGTGGGCCCCTAGGCTTCACTTTGTTGGGGGGCCCTCTTGCAGAGGAAATATACAGCCCCAGTTATAAATGTAATGTTACTGTTATAGTGTGCTGAGAATATGAATTGACGTAAAGTCACCCACATTGACAGCATTAATTGTAAATAGCAATTCTGAAACTGTACGGCTTTGCTTTTTAAACCAAACAGGTGCACTAATGTTAGGACAGGCCCCAATATGTTACTGAGGAAAGTTTACAGCATGAGAAAAACAAATAAAATAAACTAATAATACCCATAAAAATCCAATCAAGAACTTAATGGTTATTGTCGTGCGCAGAAACACGTTTTCCTGTACAATTAAATTAATGAACGTTTCCCGCTGTAGCATCGTTAAAGTCATAAATATTCAAACAGAAACACTAACTTCCTTCCTGCAGCAGCGACCTTGATGAGATGATCACGTACTGATTTCCTCTGGAGATCAGCCTGTTCTGAGATCTTGTGCATAGATGTAGGATTTGTTCAAAGATGTGAACATCAGCTCAGTGCGTTTGTAGGACTGATATCTCAGGTCCAGTTCAGGACGAGTCTATGAGGACGATATAAGCAGCTGTTATGATGATCTGATCTCTCGCAGTACAGTACAGGGCCTTCCCCTGCTCACTTCTTCACTCTGCGCCTCTTTGAGTTCACTTAAATTCTCAAAGTCATCAAATCATCTTTCAGTCAGCAACATAATCACAATCCCTCAGTGGTCTGATCAATGAATCCACATGGTCTGTCTGCACCGCTGCACTTTATTAGCATTTGTTAGCATATGCATATGCATGTGTATATTTATATGTTATACGCATGACCGTGAGTTGCATAGGCTAATTCAAAAGATGGTAAAATTTGGAAATTAAGTTTCAATGCTATTATGTTGACTAATAACATATAAATCAAAGTTGATATCAGTAGTGCTACTATGTTAACTAATTAAGTACAAATTAATGCAAATCTCACATGAGAAGCATGAACACACTCTAATATGTGTTTAATTTTTTTTTTAAGAATTTCTTGAATTTTTTTTCATTTGTAGATTTGTGAGCACGTCCTGTCCTGGCAGTGGCAGTATCCTGACAATGATGCCTCCACTGGAGGGGACTTCACAGAGGACATTTTCAGCCAGACCATCTTGACTTTCCCTGCCCTACCCATTGCTGATTATCTGGATGGGGTTTGTTCAGCCAATCAGAAGCTGCATGTATGGGGACAGTTGAATAACAACCAGGACAGTGGAGATTAACGACCAGGACTGATCACCAGTGCACTAACATAGTAAGCACGAAATACTATAAAAACTTTTTTAGGTACACGTGTACAATCTGATGTAATATACAGCTACTTTGCCAATAATTCAACATTTACAAGATTATAGTTAAAACTGTCAGAAATGTAATCATTTTCCTATATATTTCAAATTGTGGTCATAGTGGGTGGTGGACTGATACTGGAGTTTATTATGTTGAGATAAATTTCTGATGTCTGTTCAACTTTACGGATGTACCTAATAAAGAGGCCAGTGATTATCACATAAAACAAAACTAAACAGTAATCTTACGTCATTAGGGAACCTACCTTTGTCTCTAAAGCAGGGAAAGGTGGGATCCTTGTTTAGTCTTTGTCTTTAATACTCCTGATAAAGTCATTTACAAAGAAAGAATATACAAAACACCCTCTGATCATATAGTCGGCTCAGCAACTTTTGGTTTATTCATTCATTTTCCATTTAGTCCTTATTTCATTCAGAATTTGAGCATAGAAACGTGTACTTATATGCTGTCTATAAATGCCATCTCCTTTGCATCTTTTCTGCGTATGCAGCCCCATATTAGCACGCTACCTGCTCCAGGCTTCAGTCAAACCGCTATACTCCATCTTAACCTCCTGCGACAACTGTGTTAGACTTCCGTTCTGTATCCTACTGATGCACATAGCATTTAAATTAACTGGCAACTAATGTTATGGTGGCTCTGAGGTGCAAAACACGATGTAAAACACAAATTTCACACCATTGTTTTAACCTTGTCTCATAAATAATGCTTTCATTTACTACTGCAAAAGCAAATACATTTTGTAAAGAGTGTTACTGCAAGTAAATAGTATTTTTTGTTAACATAATTATGTTAGTACATAAAACTACATTGATTAACTGCATCCATACACAATTCCCCTTTGGGTACATGGAGGATTTGATAGGCGCACCTGCTGTAGTCATTCTAGTTCCGTTGTAAAACACTGGGGCCAGTTGTCTGTGAACAAAAGTTTTATGTAGCCTAAACATGAAAGAGATTATATGTTTTAATGCCCATATGACTCACCTCAAAAAACTGCAGGGATTACTATTACTGCCAGTATAATAGTGATAACACAATATACAGTCAAGTCACACTAAACAACTTGGCAATCAGATTCATTGTCAGAGCCAACTATGGATAAAATGCTGGTTCAGGAGTCTTGGCTTGGCATTGATTGAGCAGGTGATAAGTGAAAAAAAGAGAACAAAGTGCAGGGTCAATGTGATTCGACTTAAGGCAAGATCCACCCTGAGGCTGAGGCCCTGGCACAGGAACCTCTAGCCATGATGACAATGATTCTAGGTCACAAAGTCATGATGTTGTGGTTTTGTCTAATGCTTTTATCAATGGGTGCATGCATGCATGTACACAAACTGCCACTGCTGCCTTACCCATATTACTTTCTTCCTCACACACACATACACACGCAGGCCCAGTGCATCAATACCAAAAGGGTTTTAACTCTCAAAGGAAGACATCATTGCATATAGAATCAAACCTATGGAATCAATATCTCTGTTACACTTAAAATGACAAAGTGCTGAGATGAAGCTCATGCATACACACAGCCCCAGGATAAATCTTGGATGTATAAATGGAAGTGTGGATTGCTTATGGTTGTTATTTGGTTATGTGATAGGTCTTCTGTCTTTTTCGGACACCAACAAATAGAGAAAAATACAATAAATTAGCTTGAAGTAATGAGCTGCAGATGCAGAGCACGTTCCCTAGCTTTTTTTGGGTCACGATTAAATCAAGCATATTTTACTTTCAGTACGCGATGGTCACATAGAAGATGAAGCATCCTAAACATTTCTTTCATTATTTTTTTCATATGCAGAATATTTTTTTAACATTCCGTCCTCAATTTAATAATACATGTTTTTGGCCTTCATTGTCACAGTAATTCCAGTAATGACACATATTCTTAGCGATGTGTTGTTAGAAACAAAGATGAAATTATTAAAACTGATGGCCGTCACATAAACCCACTGCATTGAGACTCCTGTTATTGTCTGTAGGAATATCTGGTGTATCTGAAAGAAAAACCTTGGACGTGGGCTTTACTGTGGGGGAAACATTCCCAGATTATAGCTACTCTTAGTAAGTAAGTTATTTGTTCTCAAAATCAGTGTCAGGCCTCATCTGTCAAATGGGAATGTGAAGACTCGGTGTTCAATATTGCTGCAGCTGGTCTCTGGGTGTCGTGAGCTGATTAACATCGGAGTCAATGGGACGCCGTGTGCATCTCATACAGATGCCAGTCACAGACATCACAGGGTGTGACAAAGTGGCAGAATATGGCACATATGAAAGACGATTGACTCCCCCTAAACAAGATATTTCATATATATTTTTCAATACTTTTTTAATTTCCTAACTTTGAGAACTATTTATAAATAACAATTTACAGTGAATGTCTGTTAATAAATTGGATTACAGCAAGGTCTTACTTACTTGCAACCAAAGGTGCTGTCACAATCAAGAAAAAGATCTCAAGAATCTAAAGAATCATCTCTTAAAAACTAGTTTCTGTAACTTTAATTGACAGAAGTAAACTGAATTTTGTACGTATTGTCTGCACAACACATTTTTCCTATGTGGATTTCTTAGACCTTGCTAATCCGATGATAAACTTTTGGTATCTAACTCCTTAATGTGTTTAATTGGTGTGTTAGTGTGACATCAAAGGACCTTCACTTTAAATCAATGTGCCAATATCAGCTTAAGTGAAGTAGTGGCTTGAAAGCTAAGCACAGAATCAGACTAAATGTGAATTTCTATTTCTCCCACACAGTTGGTAATTATGGCTGCACTCCCTTATCCTCATTCTTTCAAACTGTCTTTGCTTGCAGTGTGCGTGCGTGTAAGTATGTGTAGGAAATAAAGAGTGGGACAGAGTGTAAAAGAGAACAAGCCTTATATATTATTGCAGTCTTGCTGCCTACATCTGAAAACATTTCACAAGCAGTGCAAGGGAAATGTAAATCTGAGTTTGCTGAATCTAACACATACACACGCGCCCACACACACACGAGCCGAAAAAACCCCCTCATCTCTCCTCTTTCTCTTATACACACATAATGCATTAAAATGGAAAACAGCTCAGACTGGCCCAGCATTGAAGGGGGCCCTAATATTTGTTTTTCCCTCCCCTGTAGTGTCCTCATTGCCAATGACCAAATTTATAATAATCTCTGCCTCAGAGTCCAGTGCTGTGTTCAGAATCTATAATCACCTCAGCAGGCGTTCAGCTTGGCCATGGCCGGCTACAGACCTGCTTACCTTCACCTCTGCTTCAGCAATGCTGCAAAGGGTCCCATTCCCTGAAATCTACCTTTAGGTTGGATTGAATGTTTATGTTGTCTTTTGTCGCAAGGACACATCTACAGGAAGGTATTTCATGCATCTGGGGTCTGCAGTCACCTAACCCCCATTACCTTAGCTGTAGTTCAGTGCGTAGAGCCCCTCCCCCTTACTTTTTTATGGATTTTAATGTTTTTTAAATTTATTTTAAGTAAATTAGGATTCACAAACCAATAATGCAGCTTATAATAGTGCGTCATCACCTGTTGTTCTCCCTGGTTGGCCTGTTAGTTTTATGCTGCTCAGTATGCCAGTGGTTTCTTGGCATTTTTTTTTCATAGGCGGGCTGAATGTTTTGCAGTGCCTCTGATTGTTTTACCCTCTTTTATCAAATTTAAAAGAGCTTGCTCCTCTCCCGTATATAGCTCACTGCTGTTTTTGATTTATTCTTTGAAACAACAGCTTCACAGGTAAAACCTAAGGCTAAAACCAAGACTGGCCATTTCGTTCGAACAATCAATCTCACAGGGTAAGAGACTTATGTGCTGATGCTTTCACTCACTTTTTTGGGTGACAGGATCTGACAAAAGGTGCTATATTCTATATTCTGTTGTGGCAGGGTTAGTATGGTTTCTTGCTGTATAGTTTTACCTGAATGCAACAAGTAAAAAAAATCAACAGTGACAGAATGAAACAAAAAAAAAATCATGATGTGTAATTCAAATCTACTGTGTCGTCACTGGTTGTTTTCAATAGATTTGTGCATCCCTGACATGTTTAATGTGCCTGAATTGATCTCCAGTCGCCATGTCTATAGAATGATTGCTTAGGATATGTGGAGTATTGTTTATTTATGAGGGACTGCATTGAGATCATCAGCCTCTCTCCCATTATTAACAACATGGCAATTTTTTCCCCATGCACTTTTAATGGCCTACATGTATTGCTATGAAATAAGTACTCACTAATCACATGTGATCTGAACATGGAATATGCTGACTACAAAGCTGTATGTCATTAGTATAGATGATAAGGAAGCTGGTTGGATTCATTTGGTCAGAATACAACATCCTTTAACGGCACAGGAAAATACTTAAAACTTACACCATAGTTGACCTACATTCACTGCAGATCTGCCAATGAAATGTCACTAGGAACAAGTTACAGAAAGTGCAGTCTTTATTACCAAGGTTTTCAACAGTGCTTACATTTTTTTACATAAATATTGTTTGGATGTCCTCTGATTCTTTAATAGTTTTACACAGTTTTGCAGAAACAATAAAACCCTTTAATTAAGAAGTGCACAGTGGTTACTGCAGTTATTTTATGTACAGTCCTTAGCACACACTTAGTCCATGTGCTCGACTGGTGAGGCCATGACTGGTATTAATCTTACAAATATCTAAGGGAATAGTAGGATTTGGACAGCTTTCGCCTAAAGCATTTAATTGTATTTACATGGGAACAGACGGAAACAAACACTTGCTGGCAGTTATGGTAAAATGTGGACATGTTGATGAAACTGATGACCTTCAAGGGCATAATATATATTTGACAGTGAAAATACTTTATAATTTAAAATAATTGTATGTATCTTCACTCGCTCATATGTCATCAACAATAATATGTATATGATATTAAATAAAATCCTCTTCATATCTTTTTATGATTCCCACATGATCTAATCAAGAACAGAAGATACAAGAATAATAATAATAACATGCATGTCAGAGAGAACAGAGCTTAAAACAAAATAAATGTTCCTTGTAAAAACCTCTTACATTAATATTTTGCTTATTTATGTGTAAATATGTCCCTGTGTGTATTTGTATGTGCTCTTATTGTGCATGGTTGATGATTTCAAGAAAGTGTAAGCCCTGCACATCACCCCTCTGTGCATATAAAAAGCCCAGTGTTCTTATATATCCTGATTTAATCCTCAGTTAATGACTAGTCCCAGTAAAAGACCATCCGTGTAATGACATTGCACTGGTTGTCTCATACACACCACACAAATAGAAGCATGTTAACTCATTTTTTCTCTGTCTCTCTCTAATAACTAGTGACTAAATGGGATAGGTGAAATATTTTCCACTGTTGTGCTTTTGTGAGCACAGCTATGTCTTGGTTCTAATTGTAATATGAATCTTTTTGCAGCCATTTGTACACATTCTATGTCTTTGAATGTAAGTGTGAAGAGTTGGCGGTTGCAGTTTCTTTTTACTAATTCAAGGACACCTGCTAATCACGCAGAGTGAGCCATTGCTGAAACATATGCTCTTACATATTCACATCATGCACACAAACGCACACACACAGATGCAAGTGCATGCACACACAAGCGATTTGTAGTATTGAATAACTGACATAATAAGATTTCATAATCTATTGACAATGTCACAGCACAGTAATAGAAGGTGGTGGAGCTGTTGATAAACACAGTATTGGTATGTCATCAGTGTTCCTTAATCTGGCCTGATGTAACTTAGTAAAAAAGGCAGATCCAAGGCCACTGCTGATGACATCACAGCACCTGTGAGGCTGAGGACTCCCTGAAGGAGGGATTTTCCTTGTTCCCTACAGTGGAGCACACACAATTTTATTTTACCACCAAAAGACACACAGACAATGAAATATATACTTTTGTCTTGTATTATTCTGTTTAATACAATAAGTTATTATTACACAATACACAAGTTATTATTTATAGATTTTAAATTATATGACATTATATAAAGTTGTTAAACTTAAAAAAAAAAAAAATTCTGAACTCATAAAGCTGGCAAAATGATAGTTGCTGTCAAGCGACCTTTACAATCACACAAATATACATTGACAAATATTTTGAGTGAATGCATGCAAATTATGTGCCTGGATAAATATACACTCAAAGACAAAACTCTAAATTATGTGATTTAAAAAAGGTGTTTCCAAATCATGATAGAAATCATTAAAATAGAAATGTAAAATATGAAACAACGTTAAAGTCAGTGCTTCACCGTTAAGAGTTCATATTTCTAATCAGCGGGTAGCACAGTTGATATACTATACCTCGGGACACAATTTCCCCACGGTGGCAATTATTGCGAAAAACACCCCAGATTAACATTGCACCACACACACACACACACACTTGTAAACATCCGCACACCATCCACATCATTTTTGTTCCTCCAATTAGAATTTTTAATATCCTGGTTGGCATTAATGGAGATTAATGGCCAATCGCCATGATGAATTCCAACGTCATCTATTATCATTCCAGCCTTGGTCCCAGTCGGCTCTAATTACATCCTCAAAATGCCCTCCGCTCAACAACCCCCAACACCCTAAGATCAATCAATAATTTTAATTTTAGGATGCCCCCAAACCCTGCTCCAGTCCCTATGCTTGTCTCCTTGTTTTGCTCCTTTGTTCCTTCCCCGTGCGAGTCGATTTGTCTCCTATGAAATCAAATCCCGAAGAAAAAGGCTGATGGGGAATTAATTATCCATTTCGTCTATAGCTCCCTTCGTTTCCTTCGTTGTGTTTGTTCGGTCCCCCTTGTTTCTCTCTTGTGTCAGCTATGTCTTTCCTGCTTCACCCTCACTCTGTCTGGCGCATGGGGGGCACTCCTTCCCCCTTCTTGTCACGTAATTAGCATGCAGATATGCATTGCCTGCTTCGCAAGTCAAAACGCCTCACCATTTCCCCCTGTCTCTTTCTCTCCTCCATCTACAGGCATTGATTGTTCTTTTTGCAGATAGGGTTACCCAAATGAAACACCCTCTCGCCCCCACTGCCTCCATCTTACAACACTGGACACACAGTGTATAGCATACCTTTTTATCTTGCAAACAACACAGCTTTATTCGATATGCCTCTACCTTGCGCTGCTGCCAATCATTCAAAAGTATAGTAGAATATGAAAAATTAAGCAGGTTTTTAACCTTGCGGCCACTTGTGTTCCAGACTTTCAGTAATATTCACCATATTCACCAGTTGCAGAATTCACATGATGCATGGTTTTTGTTATGGTTTTAAAACCTCTTGCTTTGTTGGCTCCCATTAACACAGACAAGACTACAATACTGTATGTGTTTTACACCCTCCTCCCAACACTACATAAATACATTTCTCTCTAGTTCTTTCTCCCACACGGAGCATGTCTGCTGGTGCAGGAAGATGTTTGCTCAGCACATTTCAATATGAACATCATCATACTCTATCTAGCTGCCATCAGTTTCCTTGTCATAAATCAACACGAGCCAGCAGTTTTTACTCTTGAACACTGTGAGACAAAAATCACATTAATTTTTTTCCCACTAAAACGAGAATATCATTATGTGGAAAAAACTGGAGTGGGCTTGCAACATCTGTTTTTGATGGCCATGAAAAAAAGATGTGTGCAAAGAGTCGATATTTGACCTTTGCCACGGTGTAGGTGGAGGTCACATTGAAGGCCAGACTTCCTTTACCTTCATTTTGCTTTTAGCTCACATAAATGCTTAAAATTTGCCCATTGCATACAGTTACATCCATGCATTGTCGTTATTATCACCGTGATGACATAAGTGAAGTTCACTGACTCCATTGAGACCATACAGCGAAAGTGAAACGCTACTGCGTGTGTCCTCACGTGATCCTCGCACCGAACACACAGATCAACAAGTGTGAGAGTGTAGAGGAAGGTTTCCCTGTGTAGTCATGTCTTGGTATCGTTTGGCACCAGGCCAGCTTTGCCATCTGTCTCCTCTCCCCCTTTCCCCAGCTCTCCTCCTCCTCCTCCCACTCCTTCAAGCCAATCTGCTCTACATTTTGCTGTCATTACGTGCCCGCCATCCTTATGGCATATCGGAAGCAGGCGCCAGGCACCCTTTACCCCTCTCTCACTCCTCCTCCTGACGCCCTTCTTTTCACGCCCCTATTTCTGCACCCACTTCACCACAGAGTTCTCTAAAGGGTCCAGGTGGCATCTTGTCCTGCTGTCCTCGTGAAACCAGGGTGGAAAACAAAGAAGTGCGTCGAAAAGAACAAAACAAAGCCCTGAAAATTAGGATATACTCCTCTCCACGTCCTGCTTGGTACCTGCTGTGCTTCCTGTGCCCACAGGCTTGCTGTTGGTTTGTTGTTGTTGTTCATATCCATGGTTCTTCCTCCTCTGGATGGTTGTTGCTAAAAAGTGAGCCGCCTTCAAACCTTGGATATGTCCTGGCTTTGGTACTATTGATGGGACCTTGGTACGTCTCAAATGCCCACACGCTCACACATGCACAGTCACACACATGCACATGCACGTAGATGCTGCAGATTGTTTCTCTCAGAGCTCCCTGCCACCTCACCCGCCTGCTGCCTCAAAAGAACTGGGAATACCATGGGATCTACCAGAGACTCATTCGCACGTGCATGCAGACACACGATGGATTTAATACGCACGTGCACTCACCGGTCGTTTGAGGCTGCAGGAAAGTGAATAATCAATTAAGTATTGATTTCTTGTAAGATTTTTTTAAATTTCAAAGGCAAAGACAAAGAGGGTAGCTTAAGGAGAGCCGCCGTGAGCGAGAGGAGCCGCAAATTAGCCAATAAACACAGACGGGGGGGAATAAACGAAGGTGAATGAACGAACTGCTCGTCACTGCAATATGCTTTTGTTTCGTTCTTGTTTCTCTATTATTTCTACATCAGCCTCCAGATGAATTAATGTTGAATGCGACAATGGTTTCGCGATGAAGAGATGGCGAATGGGCGAGCAAGGGTTAAAAGCAAAAGCTGCAGGAGGAGAGAGAGTGACTGGAGGACTTGGTAATTAGGCAGTCGGCAGCACACGTCTCATCAGCATGCGGAGTATGCAAATTGACCGGCTGGCTTTTTCTTTTTGTCATGGATCAGAAGGCAAGAGCTGCAGAGACGAATTAAGAGCCATTATTCTACCCAAGGAGAGGCTGCTATATTCAAATGACAAGGAGAGGAGGAGGAGCAGACGAAAAAACACTCTGTAACCTAAGAGATATACAATGGACTTCGTTGCAAGAAGGAGTTGAATACAATCACGAAAATACAATCTTATTGTCTCTCTTATTCTCAAATCCTGGGAGAATACTTGTACATTTGAACTGGAAATAGCAAAAGAGAAAACGACAGTCAGACATGCACTTTCATTTCCTATTTCACCTATCTCCGCATATTGATAGGCTGCCTGGTGGATGATAATTACCTTTTGGAATATCAAATCGCGAAATGAGCCTCAGAGTGAAGGAACAAGAAGTAAGGACAGGAAAAAAAAGAAAAACAGAGTGGAGGTATGCAAAGGCGCTAATGATATTCAGAGTGCTGACTGTGTCATCTGCATGATGACAACGGCCAATTTTAATGAACCATTGGCTCCGCCACAGATAAGTAGGAGAGAGAAGGATATGGGTAAAGAGGAGGGTGAAGCGAAAAGAACTTCTCTGTCCTTTTCTTCTTAATTTGCCGCTGATACTTGCAGATTCTACATCGTGTGGATTTACAGTAACGATGCATGTTGAGGAAAAAAAAAAAGTCAACCTTTCCTGGCATGTCCCGTGAATGGAATAAAGGCCAATGAAGACGAGAGCATCCCTCCATGTAGGATTTATTGCTGCTTGGGTTGGTATTCCATTCCCATGCTGCTCAACTGGGCTTTGGTTCTGGTGGCACTTCCTCCTGTGCCAACTATCGCACTGACGAGCCAAAGAATCTCTTGGAAAACCCACGTATACAAACACACGCGCGGCGGCATCATTCACAGTGCTGCCCTCTCCCCTTCCTCATCACTCTACAAAAAGCCTCCCCATCACCGTTTTGCATATTCGCATGCCGCCCCGCCTGTCACAAAGGACTAAACAGCCGTATGCAAAACAGTCTGGTATTCCCACTTACATAGCGATGAGACGAACAGTGTGAGAAAGGGGGGTGGGAGCTGGGCGGGGGGTAAAACACGATGGAAGGAGGAAGACAGGAAGGTGGGGTGGCAGGAGAGCCACAGGGGAGCTTGTTGGCACTAAAAAGGGGCACGTGTGGTGATACCACTCCTGCTGCGTGATAACAGAAAGAGGCAGGCGTGGGAAAAAACAGGCGCGTAAAGTGGCGGGGGTGAAAGGGAGGGGGGAGGAGGGACACGAGGCCATGTTGGCACTAAAAAGGGGCACGTGTTGCCGAAGAAGGAGGGGCAATGTGGGTGGGTGAGGTGCAGTGGGAGGTACGAGGAAATGGGGTGTTAGATGGGGGCGCAGCAGGGGGTGGCACAAAATACAAATGAGTGTCTAAAAAGGAAGGGTTTTCAGACTTAGGGGCCATCGCATTAAGGAGGAATGTCACACCATTAAAACACAAGACGCGCACCCAACCTCTTTTTACACTCACCTCTTATCGGATCTCGGGGGAATACACCGGGGGGTGTGGCTGACACGCTTGTGACGAAACGTCGTAACTTCAGCACGAAATACCCACAGACCTGCAGGGGTGCCAGTGCAGCGTGTGCACAAACATGCACACTTTTTTTTTGTATATATGCAGATCAGGAAGCTCAGTCTTCGCTGCAGACCTGGCACAAAGCCAGAAAATGTAAACACTCTGTGTCTGGAAGTGCATATACACAAAAACACACTTATACAAGGCCTTCTGGCACAAAATTCTTTGGTGTTACGTAAAAGGAATGTTTAGTAAAATTTCCCTCTTGTATGCAATGTTTTATATAGAGTATACTGTACAGGTAGTTCCAAAATGTTTAGCTACCACCTTCATTTATTTTTATCTTTCAGTGATGGTACAGACAGTTGGTCATCGTTTGAACCAATTCTGTTATTTTCATTTTTGCATTTGCTGGTATTTTGATAATAAAGCTATTGTTTGGCTGTAAAAAACAATACATTTAATTTATTGTTATTCATTTTTACTGAAGAATACAGCTATGACTTGTACATTTCATATATCTGCACCTTGGCAAGTTACTGTGAAGTGTATAGTGTATAAAGTTACACGAACCCAGTGTGTTAGAAATGGAGAAAGACAGACTTACAAAAACATTGTAGTAAGAGGTCTTAACTACACCTACAATCTACAGTAGGTGTTGAGCCTTTTAGGTCAAGTCCAGGACCAGCTTGATGTGCACTTGAACCGCGACCCTGGTGTCAAAAAACACATTTGTTTGACTTGAGTTGAGAGTTCATGTTCACTGTCCTGAAGTCATCCAGTGGCAGGTCGATTTGATTATTTTCACATTCACTTCTAGTTTAAGAGTGATAGTAGTTTCACATGTCCTCCTTGAGATGCAAGCCTATAGCTTTTAGCCGCTCTAAGTGAATTATCAGTGGCAGTATCAAATTACCCTCAACAAAGACCAAAGGTTATTTAAAGGCCTTTTAGTCATCCACGCTGGCACACCAGCTAATTTACAGCAGACTCATTAGATCAGCATTAAACACAATTTCCTGCCGACAAATTTCATTTGGTAGGAAAATCATTACCGTGGCAATAATAAACAAGCTTATACAATAGTGGCTAATGGCAATCTGAGTAAAACAATGTCGTCAGCAAACTCCAGGAATAGCAACAGTGGCTATGAACAGCTATGATCAAAGCTCTGTTTAAAATAGATGTTGACATGACAAGTGTTAAAATTACTTTGGAGTTTGTGTTTCTTTCTGTTTTCTTTCTCTTTTTCTTTCTTAAGCTTTGTGCCTGGACTATGACAGTGGAAATATAATGTTTCATAACTGTCTGTGCAAAGGGTTGTGTGTAGCCTGGGGTTGCTGTGCTGAACAATAAACCATAATTTGATAGATGAGAAATTACAGTGGTCCATCTACTGTGCAGGGCACTCACCCCAGGCAACGCAATACTGCGCTAGATGATGTGTCACATTTCTCAGAGAAAGGGAGAAAAATGAAATAATTCTTTTATACTTTGTTAATAATGTCTTCCTGTGTTTTGAATGTGGCAACTGTGTATTTTATGTAGATAAACTAATACAGCAGATGGAGGTGAGGCCTCTCATTGGTATTGCCAATTATTAAAGGCAGTCGTATTGAATGTTAATCCAGCTGAGTTCATGTGGTGCATATCTTTTTGAACACAGTGCTGATTTATATTTAACAACCCTTAAACACATACCTCCTCTCTCCTGCTTGTGGAGAGTAACTGTTTATGGGAGATATACATTATAGATGGCTAGCCTACCTCTGTTAGTTATAGCATTTTCCATCAACAAATGTGTACTCACCCGCTCATTTATAGAAATGTGGGACAAAACTTTTAACAAGTCCACCAAATGTAATGTCCTTACAGGCCGTTTGTCTCAACCATCCTCTAATTCGGCCTAAGTCAAAAGTTGCTGTACGAGAATAGAACAGAATAAAAACTTGCCTTTGCTGAACTCGTACGCCTGTCTGTGTGTGAAAGACTTTTTGTTGTGCTGATGTATTGGATTGCATTAGATTACACAGGTTTACCTAATAAAATGGTCAGTTAATGTATAGCTCTTTAAGTGTGGCATGGATATGCAGTAGAGCAGGTTGGAAATTGTGTGTATTTGAAATACTGTAGCTGAGAACTACTCAGACCGACCATTAGTACCCCTGGAGCATGCTCCAGTGCTGTATCATTTGTGTCAAGCATATAGAACTGATTTGACTTGGTCCTATGGTGAGTGACAGCCGTGTGAATAAACATAATGGTTGCGATCCCACTGAAAACTAGCACTTAGGTGTAAATTAGTGGGTAGCACTAATAGCACATGTAAGGTGGAATTCTTTACGTGCGAGTATTTAACTGTAAATGTACTGCAGCACTAAAGCCTGAAGATAACATGTTTGCCAGTTGATGTGCAGGTATTTGTCATCCTTTATGAGTAAGCTATTGCTTTGTGATTTCACCAGTAGATGCACTGTGAGGTATTTGTTAACTTTGACTGTGCCCACATCTCACAGGAAAGAAATCCATTTAAATCTGCTCCAAGCAAAGTCTCTCACTGTCTGACCATATATATATATAAACTATGTACCAAGACATTTGTGCTGTTAAGAATATTATATTTTTATTGCATGTTTTAAAAGATACTGACAATAACAGGGATGCTAATCCCACTTCTTTGTTCTGCTCTGCTGTATATGAGCAGTACTGAATTCAGTGGAGGAAACATTTTGTCCTTTTTCTGAAGCCACCGAAGCACACATCCTCAGAAAAGGGTGATGTCATGTAATTTGAATGGCTTTTATTCCTCAGTAATTTTACGAGCTTGGCATGAAACCCTATATTCTACCCTAGTTCTGGTAAGGAACCCCAACACCACCCCCTTTCTTCGTTTTTAACAAGAGCGATCTGATAGATGTTCAGAAAGATGTTTTTTTTTCTACTATTTGTTCTGGTCAGTGGGCTCATGCAATGTTTATTAGATACAATTTTAAGGCACCGTGACAAGAGAGAAAGGAACAAGAAAAGGTGAAAAAATGCTAAACAAAAGACAGAAGCCTATCACAGACACTCGCTGTGCTGTGTCTGCTGGCCTTTTTATTACAAATTGAGACCAAATCACTTTGAAAAGCACCAGAGAGGGGAGGGGCAGATTTGCCCCGTGATTTAAAGCAGCAGTATGTAGTATAGCATTTATGATCAGAACTTGTGTCTGTGTCTGACAATTAACTTGACTCCACGCAGTTTTACGACCAGATTCAAATGGGAACAGGATTTCATAGTGATCATTGAAGACAGAGTGGATATAAATAAGAATATGCATATGGGAAATCCATAAAGGGTTACCAAATGGTTTTTATGGTAAAGGCAAGTTGTGGTGGGAGAGTTCATTCGCCACATTTGAATTGTCACAGAAGCTTTTTATGATGTATAGCATTAGTGGGGGTTGACATGTCCGGGTTCTTCGTATGCGCTTGGATTGTTCTAAAAAACTGCATGTGACTAAAATGACTCACTCACACTTGCAGTCTGTTTCCTGGTCCTTGGTACAGTAAAAGCCTGGCCTCTGTCTAATCACACACAAATAAAGGCATATGAGCTGAGCGAGAGAAAGTTTTATGAAGGCATTAAATCAGAGGTATTTTTTAAAATAATCTTAGATGCGTTTGCTGCTATTCTCCCAGGAAAATGTATATATTTGCACTCTTTATTGCTCTATTTTCTTAAGAGACTCATTCACACTGCGTATCTAAATATTCAACCTGCGTTGAGCTTGGTTTTTTGTCTTTTACATTGTTATTTTGATCATTGTAAATATGTGAGAACATCTAAGTGCTCATAGGGCCACGTCACATGTTGCTGACTCTCAAGTCTAGCTCTGTCTACCTATTGGATGTGTAACACTATTTACACTCTAAATAAACTATATATGCATAATAAATTACTATTTTTTATTAGTATAGATAAGACAACTTTAATAAAAGTAGTGCCTCTTTTGCTGCAACATGTGAATGCATTTAACAGAAACAAAAATATTTTAATTGACCAATAAACACCTGACTTTGAAGCAGTGTTTTGACTTGTTGATTGTTTTGGTGGCTTAGTGGTTTTCTTGTTTACACCTGGCCAACATTATCCACTCATTAAGCTAATAATAAAGCAAATATAAAAGACTTGACTTAGTCCTACTGCAGTTATTATAACATCAACTGGATCCTTCTTACCTCGCCAACACCAGCAATTCAAATTGAATAATTCCATACTACACCAACAATGTATATATATAAAGCCTATTTAAATTTGTTTTGTAACTTGCATCAGTGTTTTATACGGTACTTTTATACGGTTGACAATGTTCCAAAGAGCTCATGTCATTTCACTTTGCATTACATTTTCCAGAATGCCTTTTGACAGAACCCAGAAAACAAGCCTGAACTTACAGCTCTCAATTAAAACTGGCCTATGGCAATTAAACAGAACTACGATGCGAGTTAATTAGATTGTGAGCATTGGGACATGTCAATCGTAGCCGCAGCTGCAGCCCCCAATGTTTCTCAGATTGCTGAACGTCATCTCACTATGTGCTACATACATGTTGTATGACACTAGAACACAGCATACTGTAATATTTATTTCATATTTTAGGTAGATTTCTGCATCATTGCAGCTCAGGTGACAGCAGGTAATGCAAACTGGAAGCTGATATAATAAACCTCTTAATATACTGTATAATAGAACTGAAAAGTAATGCAATAAATTGAAGACTGAAGTGACCTCATGCTGTTGGGCGGTTCCACTTTTCACTTTTCGGAAATCTTGGTCTTGGTTAATTTGGAAAGAACATACCCAAGATTGTAAGAGTATGGGTGACTTAAAGCATTGCAACGTGAATGATATACTACAATGAATGATATTATACTACATGCGAGCAATAGTCCATAACATAACGTCATGGTAACATAACATACATCAAACATGGTTAAACGTATTTCAAAGTGTAACAGCAAACGAGCAATGGCATTGGTTGATGTGTGAAAGCAGTGAATGTGAGGATGGTGCTTGTTTACCTGTTTCCTTGAGCAAGTCTGCGTGTCTTCTGTGTGAGTCAAAGTAGCTAATGTGTTGGATAGTCAGCACCACATTTCTCTACCTTTTTCTTTTCCTCTTTTTCCCCAACCATCAGCTGCATCTTCCACCTTTCATCAGGTCAGACCATTGATCCTCCACACGGCAGGGGGTCCTTTCAGTATGCAGCCTAATGTTCTCATTATGTGTCCTGCTTGGTCCCTTTGCTGATGACTGGCTGATTACCATCTCATTAAGAGACATGGCATGGCAGGGGAGAGAAGGGCCTGTCACAGTTTAAGGAGCTCATCAGAGCCCAGAAATAATACATGCTGGAGCCTTGCTTCACATCTGATGAAAATGATTTTTTTATCTGAGAAAATAGAAGGGAAGAAGTTTCAGTGTAAGATATGATATGATATATTACACGAAATTGGTTGCTATTTATTTGGTTCGAATGTATATATTTTTCCAGCATGAAGTGATGAGTGGCATTGTTGTTTCTGAATTTAATAAGTAAGGATCAGCAGAAGTAATTATGAATGTATTCTCTATGCTTTTAATTATGTACACCCTGCTTTCCTCCAAACACCAGCTCTGATATTGAACATAATATGGCAATATGCATAATTTATAGCTATATAGTTTTATATAGCAATATGTTTTAAATGATGAAGCTCAGTTCCGTTGGTCTCGGTGCTAATGGACAGATCCCCTTTGACATTTGCATGTTTGTGTGTGTGTCTGTGTGTAAGTGTGTATCTTTCCTAGCATCCACGTGGGTTGGGAGGGAGGACTGAAAATCCCAAGGTAATCTGAAGCACAAAGGCAATGTCATTATAGACATGGGGGACATTATTCTAAAATGGCAAGTGATGCAGTGCTGAGACAGTAGATAAGGTGAAGAGAAAATGTGGAGGAAAGAGGAGAGGAAGGAGTGAATGCTTGAATTTGTCATGGACAGATAAAACAGGCTAGGGCCAGGCTGGAGGACGCTGTGATATGGGTGTTGTTGTTTTTTTTTTTTTAAACCTCCTTTCCCTCTTTCTCTCTCCCCTCCCTCCCTCTCCCAATATACCCGCCTGACTCTCTTTTTGAGGTTTATCTGACATACGATGAATGCAGCAATTTTATCTGAATAGACAAAGGAGCGGTGACATGCAGCCTCACTCTGACGACTGACCTTGAAGGAGACAAAATGAAGGAAGGAAAAGGGGAGGAGGAAAGGGAAAAGGGAAGGGGCCATGGTGATTACTGACTCTCTTTTTGTTAGATTTCAATCAGAAAAAAACAGAAAAGCATAAAATCTCAGGTTTTGCTGATCACTATTTGCTGATCAAATAGCTGATCAGTTTTGAGTCAATTCAAGACACTGACAGACTGTATATGAAAAGTTTGCGTCTAAATTGGAAAAAGGCCACCTTAAAATTGTTGATTAGATTAAACCTTGCAAGTATGTGTCCATTTTGTTATCTTGTATTGTATTTTTCTTATTACTGCACAACTTCCTGGTCAAATCCACCTGATGTCACAGCTACAGCGCAGTGTGATGGCACATTTTCTGCAATCTAAAACAGTTCTGCAGAATGGAAGTGAATGTGTTTCTCTCTACGCTCAACATACCAAAAAATCACACAGAAGTAAACTTCAGCAGTTTATAATGTAACTGAACCACAAGATATGTTGAATTTTGAGTTTTTGAGGCAAGACATTTTTCAACAGGAAAATAAAATCTCTTTCTCCTATTATGCCTATCGCTTTCTCTAATACCCTCTCCACCTACACGGTAAGCCAAAAACTGAATACAACAGGTTCAGGCATGTTCTCTGGGGGCAGGTGAAAGTAATCCTGCGAAATGTGGGAAGTATCACTATTTGATACTGAGGTAGACAAAGGTTTTTATGTGCCTCAGTGAGGGAGGGGCACCACATCAAAAAGTCAATCATATTTCATCTTGAACTAAAACCTGAAATGCAGAGAACATTAATTATAATATTATAATATCAGAATCAGAATCAGAAAGAGTTTTATTGCCGAGTACGCTTGCACGTACAAGGAATTTGTTTTAGTGACAGAGCTTCCAGAACAACAAAAAACAAATGACAAGATAAAAAACAGCACGACACAAATATATATATAATAAAAGAAATATTGCTTTGTGTCTTGTGAAATAAAATGTCACAGTAATAGGACACCAAACAATGAATAGAGCCGCGTGTTGTCAACAAAAATAACCTTAGATTTGCTGCTGCGGATCATTCTGTGATTGTGCGTAAGTGATGACATTTCTGTCCGCTCTTATCGTTAGCGCATTGTTAGCGTAGCAGTCTGTACGACCAAAAATTACCAGTACCACAATGAACCCAGTATTGACAGCAAATATCATCAAGCAAAACCCAGATATACATCACATACATCTTATAATACTATGTTGATGGTTGTCACAGCATGTAATGTGTCTATTGACATAGATTATTAAAAACTGAATGCATGCTCTATCAACCTTTACAACGTTTGAGGACTTTTAACCCAAGGTAGCAGCTGCCCGATGTCACCTGAAGTGCATGTGTTGAGCTTAACACACTTTGGCACACCTAAACTTTGTAGTCTGTGGCTGCACATTGAAGTGGAACAGGGTTACATGTGGCCCACAGCTAGCGTCTTCGCTTGTGATGGGACATTACCCGCAGCACAGACTTGAGTTCTGACCAAATCAATTAACAGATGTGTTCTGACATGCTTTCGCAAACAACCAGTTATATGTCTCATGACATTGCATGAATGGACGGACTGAACATTCTTGGACTTAGTAGGTGATTTTAGTTGTCAGTAATTGTTTGTGTCACTGAAGTCAATTTGAAACAGGAAACAAGTCATTTGTCTAGTCAGGCTAAAAATTAAATATTTTTAAAACTGATTTGAGAAAACATTTATGACCTTTGACCCTAAAATAATGAATATCCTAAATGTGTCATTTAAACGCATGGAATGATTTCAAAGTTTAGCATTAGACTATAAGAAAAGTACAGAAATAAACAAATGCTATCATTACTGAGATCCTTTGGTAAATATGTGTACAGTCCAGATTGTTAATGTTTGGACGGTAACACAAACTGTATTTGTTCTTTCATTCTTGAAATAGCATGTCATCTTCAGTTTGATTAGAATTACGTCAATTTAGTAAGACTGGTGTGTAGGACATCATCATGTGGTCACTAAAGTGTAGAGGTTTCATGTAATTGGTTACATATATACCTACATACATTAAGTCCAATGGTATTGTCTTATTCAGTGTTCTTCAGAATATGTGTTGCCTACCTTAAATCTTGGTCCCGGAGATGCCTCTTCACTTTAAGTGAGGTCTGAATGAGATCAGGTAATTGACTTAGCCAAGGATATTCTGCTGCTTCAATGATGAATTGCCGTCCAATGACAAATGTGTATTTACGTTAGCTGAATCTGAGCACTCTCATCTCTTCTAACAATTGAATCCAATTGTACATGTCGAAGTCATAACAGAGCGACCACTATGATTGACAGATGGGGTTGATGTATTTTCTTTGGGTATTTTTTTTCCCCATAATTTTAATTTACTTTTTTTTGTCCAGTCGACAGAACTTTGCTCCTGATCTCTTGTGTTATGATTTGTGAACTGCACCGTAGTCTGTCATAGAAACTTCTCTTGATCGTTAACAAAGACACATGTACGCCTCCATTCTGGAGAGTATTTTAGCATAAAGAGTAACTGTTTACATGGTTCTTCACCTTTCCAGTTTCCAATTTCCAGTCATCCACAGGTCATGAGCTCCTCCATCTGCCAGGTCACTTGTCTTTTACTTGAGCCTCATTGTTATTATTTTTCATTAACAATTTCACGTCAATGCAAATGGAAACTCTTGAACCTTTGCAATGTAGGCATTATGGGATAAAATAGCTTTATCTCTTGCACAGTTCTTTTAAGGCTCCAATCTGTTTATTTTAAATCTCAGATTGTATGTTTAATTGTAGTCACAGGTTCCATGGATGGGAAATTGAACGTCTACTGTAAGCACTATACTGACTGTTACCATACTGTATATACATGCATGCTAAACAAGTTTTTAAATTTGAATTAACAGTTCAAAATTGAATGTACACTGTATAAAAAAAGCTACTAGAAATATACCTTTGAATGTAACACACTGATTTTATTTTTTTTGTAAAGAAATAAAAAATGGTCATAGATCACACTATAGATAGACAATCATAAAAACCAAGTTAAAAACATTTCCATATTTTTTAAGTTTTCTCTGGTGTAACCTTTAATCTAACCTCCACTCAGCTCTTCTTTAATTTATTGCAGTAAAGGTTGTCATTGATTCTACCTTATCTTAAGTTACACCTATGTATAAAACAACCTGAAAAAAAGTTAAACACCATACTAACATGATCTAAACTGGGGTCGGCCCTGTCATATTTCACGATAAAAATGACTGGTGAAAAACATGCTGCAGCAGGACCTAGAGTGAAATGTGTTCACTGTGAAAATGTCACTTTTTGGGGTGGTATGGACTTTCAAAGCTCTCACTGTGGTTGGATCATTGAGAAAATGTCAACTTCTTGTTGTAGTTTTAACTTTAACTTCTTTTGATGAGCAAAGTCTGCAAAGTCTGCAAAGAATACAGAGTTGCATCTTTCTTTGCCCACAAGTAAATTTAGCCTTTTCCTCGGGATCTCGGGATCAGTGAAATGTGTTGTTGCATCAACATCTGAGACTCGAGCAGGAATGATTCTTAGCCATTTCTTTTTTTTATGCTTCTCTGCACACTGATATTCTGCATTCACTTTTTTATTTGCAATAAAAATCACTGATGTGTTGAGATATGTAAAGTTTATTCAGTCCTTTAGCAGAGCTAAAGTGAAAAAAGTTTTGTGTTAAAGATGAATATCTCTTACCTATCTAATTATTAAATTATCTGTTTATTTATGGTCAAGACTGCTATATAAAAGATGCACTGTACGAGTTCTCACTGGTAGAAAACACTGCAGCGATAATAGCTATTTTCCCATCATGCAGTACAAACAGTTTCTCTGTGTTTTGGATTTATCAGTATTACAGTGCTGAAGTTTATGTAGTTCATGTGATGACCATCGCTTACAACTTACAACATCCTGAAACCTTAAAGTCATCAGTCGATTGGGGTTTTACCAGGCCAACTTGCAACAGGCGTGTGTCTCCACCCAGACAGTGATCTTTTAATCTGCTAATGTGAGGGGAAAAATAATCCCACATCTGGAAGTTTTACCACTCCGTAATTGCTAGGCTGCTAGAGAGCAGCCCCTTGAACCTTGGAGAAAAAGAATGACCTGCATTCAGCTCCAAACACAGACAGACGTGATAACATTTAGAGGGGATAAAATTTGTGTTAATTTCAGATGACTTGCCTTTTCCAAACCAATTTAGTTTTTGCTCTGTTTGTTGACGTTATTTTTAATGTGACGACTGTGACATACATTTCCACAACAGATGGATTAATGTTTTTCTTTTCCGTGTATTTTTTCCCCTCTGCTCTCTTTCTCTCTTTCAGGGTTTCATCTAGGCAGGTGCTTCCTGTCCGGACTTTGACATAAAATTAAACACAAGTCCAGATGTGCAGTGTATGTGCATGTGTGTGTGTCTAAAACAGACAGAGGGAAAAGCATGTTTCTTGTGCAGGCTGCTCATTTTACTGACACTGAAACAATGAGGAAAGAAAGGAAATAAAGTAAGACAGATAGAAGAAGACAGTGGGTGTGATTGTGAGAAAGAAAGTTTGCTAGCAAGTTAACTTTCTGTGAACCTATTGATCCTAAATCACAGACACATGAACTACATCAATGTTGTTGTGTGTGCATCTCTATTTAACTTCTTGAAAAATACATTTCCTCGTGAAGCACTTTGTATGTTTGTGTACATATATTACAAAACATTCATTCATTGTAGTTACTGCGGCTTCATTTTCAGTGGCCGTTTGTTGTCTAGAAGACATACTTTCCCATTCTTCTTTTGCTTTTCCCGTCCTTGCTCAGAATGGAAAGAGAGGAGAATGGAAAAAGAGAAAAAGAGGAAGAAATGGAAAGGTCATGAGTGATGGATGCTTTGTGTGTGTCTGTCATTCCCAATTACTGAACTTTGCCTTTAAAAGCATCGCTCAGATGCATTTCTCATTTCTGCCTTTCTGACTGATGAAGAGCAGGCTCTTACTGGGGGCACTGTGTTTTAAACATCGCCTCACTAGTCATTCAGTATTTACGTAAATGTAATATAGTTTCCCAGGGCTCAGGTCTGTTCTTGTGCAAAAAAAAAATGTGATTACAGATCATCATATTTTATTTTAAACAAAAAAAGCAAGTGATCAGTGCTTAAACATACATTGCTTAGGACAGACTCTTATGCTTTAATATTGTGCAGTCCACATGCACACAGTCTTTTCTTCAGCACACACCTAGAATGCAACTAGTCTTTTTTCAAGCTTATTAGCATGACAACTATTAATAGTGTGATTCGGTTTATGGGTTCTGATAACACATTCACAATTCCTAATACTCTATTGGCTTGGAAAAAGTGCAACCAGTTTATAATAGAATAGATTTTTACCTTCCAGGAAAAACTAAATTGGCAGCATGAAATAAATTCCTCTGTACAAACAATATGCTGCTGCCAACCTTACTTTTGCACAATTTTCTTATTTTCACTCTGCTTGATTACTCTGCTTGCACTGCTCTCCATTTAACACAATATCGTCTATGCAGGTGCATTTGACCCTCGGTGTTGTTTACTCTCGTTTTTTCTGTTTCTTTTTTTTACAGGAAGAGAAAGAGACAGAGTAGAGGGATGGGTGCTAGGGAAGGCAGCTAGGTTAATCTCCTCTGTGCTCTGTCAGCCTCCTTGCAAAACTTTGAAAAGTGTCATGTTGACTAGCTGTAACACTGTGACACTCTACAGAAATAGGAAGAAGAGGTGGGAGGGAATAACGGATGGAGAAAGCACTGATTGAAACAGAGCATGAGATGGAAAGAGAAAACTGTTGACAAAAAATCTAAATATATATATATATATATATATATACAGTGCTCACAACAACAACAGCAGAATCTTTCTCTATTTTTATTTTTCCCATCCACTGACTAAATTAATACCATCCCCTGTTATTATACTATGCATGTATTTTCTGCTTGTGAAAACCTCCCTAAGTGTCACGATAAAGGTGGAGGTGGTTTGTGAGGTCAGCCTGAGGGGAGCTTTACGAGACAAGCTGTGCTGATATATGGCTCGCGGAGACTCCATTAAAACCTTGGACCTGCGCCATTTGGGAAAATGGAGGTCACTCATGTGACATCTATAAAATCAAACTTTTTCTTAATATCTAGTCGTATATCTATTTTTTGTGCTTAGTTCTTTGTACTAATGCCTGAATCTTAAACAATAGGGCTTGTCCTGTGAGCATGATCGTTTTTCAAGAGGTATGGGGGGATTGTTAAGGGAGGCAGGGCGATGCTCAGTTTTGATAAATGTACCATATCAGATCTGCAGAGGAGCGCGAGAAGAACAATCTGCAGTTGGTAATCTTGCAAGAACAAAAACAGGTGTGTAAAAGCGTGGCAGGCAGTTCTTTTTTCTTTCTCCATGTCAGTGTCATGCGTTCTCCAGCCCTCATGTGTCTTTTGTTCCTCCCTCACCTTGATCACTCCCCTCTCTCTCTTCACCTTCACTCCCTA